>CM038676.1:501309224-501491353 GCA_021605205.1 Aegilops longissima
GATATAGTTATCTCATCAAGTTCTACTTTCCTCCCACTCACTTCTTTCGAGAGAAACTCCTTCTCTATAAAGGATCCGACTTTAGCAACGAAAACCTTGCCTTCAGATCTGTGATAGAAGGTGTACCCAACAGTCTCCTTTGGGTATCCTATGAAGACACATTTCTCCGATTTGGGTTCGAGCTTATCTGGTTGAAGTTTCTTCACATAAGCATCGCAGCCCCAAACTTTAAGAAACGACAACTTTGGTTTCTTGCCAAACCACAGTTCATACGGTGTCGTCTCAACGGACTTAGATGGTGCCCTATTTAACGTGAATGCGGCCGTCTCTAAAGCATATCCCCAAAACGATAGCGGTAAATCAGTAAGAGACATCATAGATCGCACCATATCAAGTAAAGTACGATTACGACATTCGGACACACCATTTCTCGTGGTGTTCCGGTGGCGTGAGTTGCTAAACTATTCCACATTGTTTCAAATGTAAACCAAACTCGTAACTCAAATATTCTCCTCCACGATCCGATCGTAGAAACTTTATTTTCTTGTTACGATGATTTTCCACTTCACTCTGAAATTCTTTGAACTTTTCAAATGTTTCAGATTTGTGTTTCATTAAGTAGATATACCCATACCTGCTCAAATCATCTGTGAAGGTGAGAAAATAACGATACCCACCGCGTGCCTCAACATTCATTGGACCACAAGCATCAAGATGTATGATTTCCAACAAATCAGTTGCTCGCTCCATAGTTCCGGAGAACGGCGTTTTAGTCATCTTGCCCATGAGGCACGGTTCGCAAGTACCAAGTGATTCATAATCAAGTGATTCCGAAGCCCATCAAGATGGAGTTTCTTCATGCGTTTTACACGATATGACCCAAACGGCAAGTACCACAAATAAGTTGCATTATCATTATCAACTCTGCATCTTTTGGTTTCAACACTATGAATATGTGTACTACTACTATCGAGATTCAATAAAATAGACCACTCTTCAAGGGTGCATGACCATAAAAGATATTATTCATATAAATAGAACAACCATTATTCTCTGTCTTAAATGAATAACCGTCTCGCATCAAACAAGATCCAGATATAATGTTCATGCTTAACGCTGCACCAAATAACAATTATTTAGGTCTAAAACTAATCCCGATGGTAGATGTAGAGGTAGCATGCCGACCGCGATCACATCGACTTTGGAACCATTTCCCACGCCAAGATCGTCACCTCGTCCTTAGCCAATCTTAAGCTAATCCGTAGTTCCTGTTTCGAGTTGCAAATATTAGCAATGTAACCAGATCAAATACCAGTACTATCTGCAGTATTAGTAAGGTACACATCAATAACATGTATATCACATATACCTTTGATCACCTTGCCATCCTTCTTATCCGCCAAATACTTGGGGCAGTTCCGCTCAAAGGTCCAGTTTGTTTGCAAAGAAAAACACTCGGTTTCAGGCTTAGGTCCAGACTTGGGTTTCTTCTCTTGAGTAGCAACTTTCTTGCTGTTCTTTTGAAGTTCCCTTCTTCTTTCCTTTGCCCTTTTCTTGAAACTAGTGGTCTTGTTGACCATCAACACTTGATGCTCTTTCTTGATTTCTACCTCCATGCTTTTAGCATTGCGAAGAGCTCGGGAATTGTTTTGGTCATCCTTTGCATATTATAGTTCATCACGAAGCTCTTGTAGCTTGGTGGCGATGATTGGAGAATTCATGTCAATGACACTATCATACGGAAGAGTAACTCCAGTTGAATCAAGTGATTATTATACCCGGACATTTTGAGTATATGTTCACCGATGAACTATTCTCCTCCATCTTGCAGCTATAGAACTTATTGGAGACTTCATATCTCTCAATCCGGGCATTTGCTTGAAATATTAACTTCAACTCCTGGAACATCTCATATGCTCCATGACGCTCAAAACGTCGTTGAAGACCCGGTTCTAAGCCGTAAAGCATGGCACATCGAACTATCGAGTAGTCATCGCTTTGCTCGCCAGACGTTCACAACTTCGGCGTTGCTCTGCAGCAGGTTCGGCACCCAGCGGTGCTTCCAGGCGTAATTCTTCCAGGCAGCAATGAGGATAATCCTCAAGTTACGGACCCAGTCCATGTAATTGCTACCATCATCTTTCAACTTTGCTTTCTCAAGGAACGCATTAAAATTCAACGGAACAACAAAGACGAGCCATCTATCTACAAATGAAACATAGACAAGCAAAAATACTATCGGTACTAAGTTCATGATAAATTTAAGTTTAATTAATCATATTAAAAACCTCCCACTTAGACAGACATCTCTCTAGTCATCTAAGTGATTACGTGATCCAAATCAACTAAACCATGTCCGATCATCACGTGAGATGGAGTAGTTTCAATGGTGAACATCACTATGTTGATCATATCTACTATATGATTCACGCCGACCTTTCGGTCTCCGTGTTCCGAGGCCATATCTGTTATATGCTAGGCTCGTCAAGTTTAACTTGAGTATTCGCGTGCGCAACTGTTTTGCACCCGTTGTATTTGAACGTAGAGCCTATCACACCCGATCATCACGTGGTGTCTCAAAGACGAAGAACTTTCGCAACGGTGCATACTCGGGAGAACACTTCTTGATAATTTTAGTGAGAGATCATCTCATAATGCTACCGTCAATCAAAGCAAGATAAGATGCATAAAGGATAAACATCACATGCAATCAATATAAGTGATATGATATGGTCATCATCATCTTGTGCTTGTGATCTCCATCGCCAAGCACCGTCATGATCACCATCGTCACCGGCGCGACACCTTGATCTCCATCATAGCATCGTTGTCGCCTCGCCAACTATTGCTTCTCGACTATCGCTCATCGCTTAGTGATAAAGTAAAGCAATTACATGGCTTTTCATTTCATACAATAAGCGACAACCATATGGCTCCTGCCAGATTGCCGATAACTCGGTTACAAAACAAGATCATCTCATACAATAAAATATAGCATCACGTCTTGACCACATCACATCACAACATGCCCTGCAAAAACAAGTTAGACGTCCTCTACTTTGTTGTTGCAAGTTTTACGTGGCTGCTACGGGCTGAGCAAGAACCGTTCTTACCTACGCATCAAAACCACAACGATAGTTTGTCAAGTTGGTGCTGTTTTAACCTTCGCAAGGACCGGGCGAGCCACACTTGGTTCAACTAAAGTGAGAGAAACCGACACCGCCGGTCACCTTTAAGCAACTAGTGCTCGAGCGGTGAAACCAGTCTCGCGTAAGCGTCTGCGTAATGTCGGTCCGGGCCGCTTCATCTCACAATACCGCCAACCAAAGTATGACATGCTGGTAAGCAGTATGACTTATATCGCCCACAACTCACTTGTGTTCTACTCGTGCATATGACATCAACGCATAAAACCAGGCTCGGATGCCATTTGTTGGGGAACGTAGTAATTTCAAAAATTTCCCACGCACACGCAAGACCATGGTGATGGCATAGCAACGAGAGGGGAGAGTGTCGTCCACGTACCCTCGTGAGACCGAAAGCGAAGCGTTATAACAACGCTGTTGATGTAGTCGACGTCTTCACGATCCGACCGATCCAAGCACCGAACGTCGGCACCTCCGAGTTCTGCACACGTTCAGCTCGATGGCGATCCCGGACTCGATCCAGCAAAGTGTCGGGATGAGTTCCGTCGAGACGACGGCGTGGTGACGATGATGATGCTCCACCGACGCAGGGCTTCGCCTAAGCTCCGCGACGATATGACTTCTCCGGCGCAGGGCTTCGCCTAAGCTCCGCGACGATATGACCGAAGTGGAATATGGTGGAGGGGGGCACCGCACACGGCTAAGGAATGATCCGTAGATCAACTTGTGTCTTCTGGGGTGCCCCCCTGCCCCCGTATATAAAGGAGCAAGGGGGGGGTGCGGCCAGCCCAAGAAGGCGCTGAGGAGTCCTACTCCCACCGGAGTAGGACTCCCCCTTCCTAGTTGGAATAGGATTGGGGAGGGAAGAGGGAGAGGCGCCGCCCCTCTCCTTGTCCTATTCGGACTAGAGGGGAGGGGCGGCCTGCCCCTGGCCGCCCTTCCTCTTCTCCCTATGGCCCATTAAGGCCCATTGACCCCGGGGTCCCAGTAACCCCGGTGTTCCGTAACTTCCTGTTTTCATCCGTAACCTTCCAAGTCCAAACATAGGCTTCCAATATATCAATCTTTATGTCTCGACCATTTCGAGACTCCACGTCATGTCCGTGATCACATCCGGACTCAACAACCTTCGTACATCAAAACTTATAAACTCATAATGAATCGTCATCGAAGCGTTAAGCGTGCGGACCCTACGGGTTCGAGAACTATGTAAACATGACCTAGAACCATTCTCGGTCAATAACCAATAGCGGAACCTGGATGCCCATATTGGTTCCTACATATTCTACGAAGATCTTTATCGGTCAAACCGCATAACGATATACGTTGTTCCTTTTGTCATCGGTATGTTACTTACCCGAGATTCGATCGTCGGTATCCAATACCTAGTTCAATCTCGCATCGTAAGTCTCTTTACTCGTTCGTAATACATCATCTCACAACTAACTCATTAGTTGTAATGCTTGCAAGGCTTATGTGATGTGTATTACCGAGAAGGCCCAGAGATACCTCTCCACAATCGGAGTGACAAAACCTAATCTCGAAATACGCCAACCCAACAAGTACCTTTGGAGACACCTGTAGTACTCCTTTATAATCACCCAGATTCGTTGTGACGTTTGGTAGTACCAAAGTGTTCCTCCGTAAACGGAGTTGCATAATCTCATAGTTACGAGGAACATGTGTAGGTCATGAAGAAAGCAATAGCAATATACTAAACGATCAAGTGCTAAGCTAACGGAATGGGTCATGTCAATCACATCATTCTCCTAATGATGTGATCCCATTAATCAAATGACAACACATGTCTATGGTTAGGAAACATAACCATCTTCGATTAATGAGCTAGTCTAGTAGAGGCATACTAGTGACTATCTGTTTGTCTATGTATTCACACATGTATTATGTTTCCGGTTAATACAATTCTAGCATGAATAATAAACATTTATCATGATATAAGGAAATAAATAATAACTTTATTATTGCCTCTAGGGCATATTTCCTTCACACGCACCCCGAGCTCTGCCGAGGGTCAGTCAGATGCAATGAGAAGAAATGGCGAAAGAGGGCCACCGAAGGAGCGATGCCCACCATGGCTTCGCACACAAAGGCGAAGACAACGAGAAGAGTCACAGATTGAGGGTTGAGATGTAGCATGTGGATCAGATAATGCTCAAGCACAATGTTGAAGAAGGTGGAGAAGGGAGGAATCAGGCCAGCCCAGAGGGCATCTATGAAGATTGGGACCTCAGTGGCTGCCCGGGCAATGTGAGGGCGAGACGCGGGCCAAGCCACCGTCTCTCCCCACTCGTTGAAACTGGAAGCAAGCATGGGGTGCACCTTGTCCATGGCCTTGTCATTGAGCCCCAGGGGTTGGCCGAGCGCAGGCTCGAAGGACGGAGGCGCACTTGGCGAAGGCAGGGGCTTCTTCCCCTTGTTTGCTTGTCCCAGCGTCATAGCAACGAGGCAAGCAGGGCGTAGATCAGATTGGAGGGGAGGAGTAGAGTCTCGAGAAAGCAGAGAGATTGGGGGAGCCAGGCGTGGACAAGGGAAGAATAACCGTGTAGGCTACGGGGCCACATAGCCAGGCAGATTCAAAGGCAGCATGGGGAAGCGGAGACACCCACGTCCAATCAACCGCCACGCGTCGACCAAGGCTGCATGCTTTTGGGACCCGCGGCGCTCCATGCTTGACCTTTGGCTTCACCTCGAAGCCAAGCCCGAGCGCACCTTGGGCCCGGGGGCTACTGTCGGCGTTCTGGGAACATGGGTCCCCAGTCTTGCCTGCTTGCAGCCCACGGCGTGGCTTCGCTAGCAGGCCTGTATGGCCCATCTTCATCAACAAGGCTGTCAAGACCCTCGTGAGGGGCCAAGCCTCGCGAGGCGGATGACGCAAGACCTCCTCAGGAGCGGCCTCATCAGGCTGCCTCGCGAGGAGTGGAGATATCAAGGTGGGGCAAACCTCGCGAGGCTCTCATGACGTGAGCCATGACGATCGACACGAGGCGGGCGCCAGCGCGCGCAGCGTCCTCGTTTCCTCTTTGGTGCCAAGGGGGCAAGCGCAGGCGCGGAGTACGAGGCATCAGGCAAAGGTTTCCATATCAGTGCAACGAGACCAAGACCAGTAGGCCAGCAGGACAGAGGTCACCTTGGAGCCCAAGACGGCGTCATCGCCAGAGCCCTTTTGCAGGTGAAGACCACTTTTGTCAGGATAGCTTGTACTAGTTGTCCCCTTTCAAATTGGCCGCCGTTGTTGGCTCCCTTCCCGCTCAATATTTGGGGAGAGGACCAGGGCCTATATAATAGAGCTAGCCACCACCGTAGGGGATAACTCATTCAGAGGCATCTCACCCACACAAGTTCGTCGAGCACAAGAACACCTCAACCTCAGGAGGCTGTTCTTCCCCTTTGTACCGTTCATCATCATCCCAAGAGGCAATCCACCACCACCACACTGGAGTAGGGTATTACACCACAACGCTGGCCCGAACCAGTATAAATCTCGTGTCTTTCTGTGTTGCGAGTTCGTCGAGTTCGTCCGCGAGATCTTAGCGAGCTAGGGCGTAGATCGGTAGGAGGGAAAGAACTTCGCGTGCACCCCAGAGTTCAAAACTTAAGGGTTTTGCCGGAACCCCAGATCCGACAGGTGCTCTCTTTGCGAGCCATTAGTTTCATCGAACCGCACATCTACAGTTTCAACAACCTTGTGAAGAACGTTGTTGAAGACTCTGTAGGTGTGCGAGTCCTTTCCGTAACCAAGCATGAAACCTTCATGTGCTTTTGGTGCAAATTTAGAGTTTTGATGAGGATCTCGAATCCAACATTTAGCACCGAAGACTTTGAAATAACTCACACTGGGTTTCTTGTCAGTGAGGAGTTCATATGCGGTCTTCTTGAAGAATTTGTGAAGATATACTCTGTTGATGATGTGGCACGCAATATGAATTGCCTCAATCCAGAAACGACGAGGCGTCTTGTATTCATCAAGCATAGTGCAAGCCATCTCAGCAAGAGTCCTGTTCTTGCGCTCCACGACGCCATTCTGCTGAGGAGTATAAGGAGAAGATAACTCATGAGTAATACCAAGTTCATCAAGATAGTCATCAAGACCAGAGTTCTTGAACTCAGTTCCATTGTCACTTCTGATGTGCTTGATCTTCACACCAAAGTTAGTTGAAGCTCTCGAACAAAATCGTTTGAAGACTTCCTGCACTTCATGTTTGTAAGTAACAATGTGTACCCATGTGTAACGAGAGTAATCATCAACAATAACAAAGCCGTATTGAGATGCATCATTTGAAACTGCAGAATAATGATTAGGACCAAAAAGATCCATGTGAAGCAATTCAAATGGTCGAGTAGTGGTCATGATAGTCTTCGCTGGATGCTTGGCCTTGGTCATCTTTCCAGCTTCACAGGCTCCGCATAAGTGATCCTTGAGGAATTTGACTTTCTCAATGCCAATGACATGCTTCTTCTTCGCAAGAGTGTGCAAATTCCTCATGCCTGCATGACCAAGTCGTCGATGCCAAAGCCAGCCTTCTGAAGCTTCTGCAAGTAGACATACGGCTGTTTGTGGTCCTGTAGAGAAATCAACAATGTACAAGTCTCCTCTCCTAAAGCCTTCGAAGACTTTGGAATTGTCAGCTTCCATGATCACAACACAACGATACTTGCCAAAGACAACAACCATATCGAGATCACAAAGCATTGAGACAACATGAGGTTGTATCTTAAGGACTTGACAAGCATGACTTTGTCCATGTGCCGATCCTTTGAGATAGCAACCTTACCTAGACCCAATACCTGACTTTTGCCTTTGTCAGCGAAGATGATATGCTTCAGATGCGATGGAGATAAGGGAGCATCCATCAATAGATTCTTGTCACCAGTCATGTGATTTGCACATCCACTATCGAGGACCCATTCATTGGCTTTGGGTTGATCATCCTGCAGATGAATTAGTGCAGCTTACGAACTCACATACTTCATCAGTGAAGAATATGACATCACAATTCATTAGATCAATTTCATCAAGCAATAGACTAGATAAAAGCAGTATGAGGACATGAGAAATGAAAGTTCATTTCTTCATGATTAGCCTGCGTCCTTTCAGGCATTTTCAGGTCTCCAGCAAATTCTTCAGACTTTTTAGCACGTCTGGAGACCTGACCCTGCAGAAGAAATTAGTTCGTTTTCTTCACCACCCACATCTGAAGGAGTGGCAAAGAGTTCATCACTCTGCGAGCTCCATAAGAGAAAGGTGGCATAGAAGCCAATCCATTTCGTTTCACATAAGAGAAGTTAGGGTAAGCATATGAATAAGCAGAGAAAATTCTTCGAGGACTTATGAACATAATGGTTAGAAGAGTAATGCTAGGTGGTTTTGGTAATTCATAACAACATATAGCTCATTGAGGTAATGCTATTCCAAGACAAACATTTCAAGAAAGCTCAATGAATGGCATGGCATGGATGATGAAAGTGGATCCCTCAAAATATTAAGGACAAAGGATTGGCTCAAGCTCAAAAGCTCAAGACTCTACATTTTACATTTTAGTGATCCAAGATCACATTGAGTCTATAGGAAAAGCCAATACTATCAAGGAGGGATGAGGTGTTGCTTAATGAGCCTTTTGCTTCATGTGCTTAGTGATATGCTCCAAAACCCTCCACTACTTTCTCACATCCACATATGACCTAAACCCAAAGTCAAACTCGGCCCTACCGATTCTTCCTATCCGGCGCCACCGAGTTCAGATGTCATAGCCACTGCCACAAACCCTAGGCAAATCGGTTTCACCGATAGGGATCTCGGTCTCACTGAGATGGGATTGTAATCTCTCTGTTTCCCTTCGTAACGTTTCGGTCTAACCGAAGTGAGCGATCGCTCCCACCGAGATTACAATGTAAACTCTCTGTTTCCCTTTTGTAACTTTTCGGTCTCAACGAAAGAGCAAATCGGTCCCACCGAGTTTACCTGACCAACTCTCTGGTTAGCTAATTACCAAATTCGGTCTCACCGAGTTTGTGTAGTCGGTCTCACCGAGATTACGTTATGCCCTAACCCTAACCATATCGGCCCTACCGAGATGCATGTCAGTCCCACCAAAAATCCTAACGGTCACTAGGTTTACTAAATCGGTCTGACCGAGTTTGATGATTCGGTCCCACCGAGTTTGGTAAATTGTGTGTAACGGTTAGATTTTGTGTGGAGGCTATATATACCCCTCCACCTCCTCTTCATTCGTGGAGAGAGCCATCGGAACAAACCTACACTTCCAACTTACCAGTTCTAAGAGAGAACTACCTACTCATGTGTTGAGGCCAAGATATTCCATTCCAACCATATGAATCTTGATCTCTAGCTTTCCCCAAGTTGCTTTCCACTCAAATCTTCTTTCCACCAGATCCAAATCCTATGAGAGAGAGCTGAGTGTTGGGGAGACTATCATTTGAAGCACAAGAGCAAGGAGTTCATCATCAACACACCATTTGTTACTTCTTGGAGAGTGGTGTCTCCTAGATTGGCTAGGTGTCACTTGGGAGCCTCCGACAAGATTGTGGAGTTGAACCAAGGAGTTTGTAAGGGCAAGGAGATCGCCTATTTCGTGAAGATCTACCGCTAGTGAGGCAAGTCCTTCGTGGGCGACGGCCATGGTGGGATAGACAAGGTTGCTTCTTCGTGGACCCTTCGTGGGTGGAGCCCTCCGTGGACTCGCGCAACCGTTACCCTACGTGGGTTGAACTACGTGGGTTGAAGTCTCCATCAACGTGGATGTACGATAGCACCACCTATCGGAACCACGACAAAAACATCCGTGTCTCCAATTGCGTTTGAATCCTCCAAACCCTTCCCTTTACATTCTTGCAAGTTGCATGCTTTACTTTCCGCTGCCAATATACTCTTTGCATGCTTGCTTGAATTGTGTGAAGATTGCTTGACTTGCTCAAAGATAGCTAAAATCTGCCAAAGTCTAAAATTGGGAAAAGATTAGGTTTTTATTGGTCAAGTAGTCTAATCACCCCCCCCCCCCTCTAGACATACTTCAAGGTCCTACACACTCCATCCTGACAGAGGATGTACGAGCTCACAGGCATATGTCAAATTCAAGATCGTGTGCGCTATGCGGAGGACCATATTCTTGGAGGCATTCACTCCTAGAATGCACGGTGGCAAGGTGTACATGGGCACTTGCGGATGAAGGATTGGCCAACAGTTTAATAGCATCTTCGGACCCCAATGCAAAGTGCTGGCTCTTCTCTCTGATGGAAACTTTGCCACATTCGAAGTTTATTAAGATAGCGGTTACACTTTGGGCGATTTGGTCTTCGCGACGGAAAGCGATCCACGAGGGCATCTTCCAAAGCCCACAGGGCACACATGCTTTTATTCAGAAATATTTGGATGACGTGGAAATTATTAGAGAAAGGAAACCAGCTCATGGGGGAAGTACGACACAACAAGTGAGTAGAGCTGTCCGACCAAAGGCACCCCCGGCAGGGTCAGCCAAGTTTCATGTTGACGCCGGATGCCGTTCATGGGGAGGCACTGCCGCGACAGTGTGCAGAGATAACCAAGGGGCTTATCTCGGTAGCTCCGCAATTGTTCTCCGAGGCATTACAGATCCGGCTACCCTTGAGGCAATTGCGTGCCGGGAAGCATTATCGCTAGCGAAGGATCTGAATATCCAGCGTATGGTTATTTCGTCTGACTCCAAGCAAGTGGTGGGCGACATAATCTCAGGAAACAGCGGAAGATATGGTACGGTTATTAAGAAGATTCAGAATAGAACTCATCATTTTATGTGTAATTTCATGTATGAAAGCCGAAACTCTAACGTTGAGGCTCATAGCTTAGCGAAACACACGCTCTCTGTAGGCCCTGGGCGCCATGTGTGGTTAGACCATTCCTAAAATCCAAGATGTATACCATAAACTGTGCCTTTTGATCGTTAATAGAGCTTGGATTACCCCTAAAAGAAAAAGCCCTAAAAAAACTAAATGCTGTGCTCTATGCCTAAAAAAACATATATGCTATGCTCGCTCAACGGATACCCATGACAAACCCGATGTAGCATATCTTTTTTCCTTTTTGAAATAACTCGATGGACATATCTTTTTTTTAAGAGTCTAGTAAAGTGCATATCAGCATATGCATACCCCGTGCCAAGAAAAGGAGACGGAGAGAAGGCTAGTGCATATGGAGGTTTTCAGATGAACTCAGATTGGGCAGACATGTTTTATGATAAAACTTTTATCCATAGCAACAACTGCATCATGCGTGCGTCCTGCGGAATGAGGTATACATGTATACGCTAACATCAGTGAAAGAACCTGACAGACATACTAGCCTGAGAACGTAAGAGAAACATTCGGAATGACTGAAATAAACAAAACAAAATGCTGCAATATGTCAAAATTAGTTCAGGAGCTAGCTAGTACTCCTTCTGTAAAGAAATATAAGAGCGTTTAGATCACTATTTTAGTGATCTTCATGCTTTTATATTTGTTTACGAAGGGAGTAGCTGCAAAAAAAAAACGAACAAGAATCATGAGGTCAGAAATAAACGACACAAATCAGAACAAGAAAAAAAATCTATTTAGAGCACCGCGACCTGTCTTTGACACACACAAAATCCAATTCACCTTAATGTCTTTGGGCTACATCTCACAATCTAAACGCTGATAAGAATAAGAGAAGAATCCTACCTGACACTTTTTTTTGTCTTCTATAAAGAGCCCTATGTAGAGTAACCACGAACACCTACCTGATGCTATATGCACTCTACCTACGGTAGATAGAGAAAAATACACAATAACTAATCAAGTTTCATTCTGAACCAGATAACAGGAATCCTGCCAGCACAAATGATTCGACGGGGAACGTCCGTAGGGGGTTTACTGCACAAGGCCCCTGCAGAGGAAAAGCTTGATCCCAGCAAATAGAGGATGCTCAGCACCACCCAACATAGGGATTGGCATGCTTTCAGAAAGAACACAGAATGGTAGAGGATCCAGCATACAGGGCACGGCGATCAGTATGGGCTATATGTCATCATACCTTGTCGGATCATAACCATCCTCATCTTGTCAAGTTTATATGGCTAAAACTGTTTGCAATTGCAGTAATCCTGTATTAAATAGGAAAAACTTGCATTGGAATCCCACCTGTGCAGCATGTTGTTGATTGCAAGCTTGCAGAAGACAGGAAGTTAACCAAGTGTGGATATATAATAGAAACAGGTGTTAGGAGCTAGGGTTTTGCCCTGCCGAGGGCGTAGGCTATAGGGAAAGGAGGGAGGTGGGCGAGGGCTGGAGCGCGGCGGCCGGCGGCGAGGCGCCGTCCTTGCGGATTGGCGGCGACGGCGCAAGCAGGGAGGCGGCTAGTGTTTGGTGCGGCTAGGGTTTCCGGCTCCTCTGGAGCCGGGCAATATGATAGAACTATCTTTATTGCTTACCTCTCAAAGAGTCTTACAGCCTATATTTATAATCTAAATAACTTGCATAAGAATAAATCCTAAGATAACTTGTGGGCTAAGATTGCCGGTGGGCCTAGCTAAACCGAACCGCCATAACACTTCTCCCTTTGCACAAACAGCTCGTCCTCGAGCTGTAACGTGGGGAAACTCGTGCGGAACTCCTCGAGGCGATCAACCAGCGTCAAACACCTTCTCGACAGCTGGGGCGGCCAGGTCGGCGGCGTCCTCCAGAATGTAGTCTGCAACCTCCAGGTAGAAGAGTCGTGGGCAGGCGTGGCCAGGCGTGTAGGGTTCATCGCAGTTGAAGCACAACCCTTGGCGGCGACGCTCGAGTATCTCGGCTGAGGTGAGCCGGCGGAACGGGCGTGCCGCGGTCGCGGCGAGGTGCCGCGAAGCTCGCGCAGCCGCCCCGGCAGAATCCGGCGAAGGTAGCGAGCCAGCGCCCGGACGATGAGTCTCGCTGAATGGCCACCGCGAGGCGCCGAACGCACGCGCGTAGTACATGGCCGTTTGAAGGTCGGGGATCACGGAGCTCGGCGTCTCGCGAATATGGTCCGTAGACCGCCCACAAATAACTCGGCGCTGAGAGTCGCGGAGACGCCGGCGCGGCACGCCAGGCTCGGAAGCGGTCGGCGTAGTCCTGCACCGTGGATGTGAAAGGTAAGCGGCGAGGGCCGCCAGCCGCTCTCCGCGGATAGGAGGCCCGAACCGAGGAGACAGAGCTCCCGGAAGCGCTCCCATGGTGGCATGCCGCCTCGTCCCCGCTCGAGGGCGTAGTACCAGTCTGCGCCAGCCTCGAAGATGATAGGACGCGAGCAGTGCGATCCGGCGGCGCCCGCTGCCCTCGAAGAACTGCCGCGACCGGTTGAGCTGCTTGAGGGGTCCTCCGTGCCCTCGTAGGTGGCGAAGTCCAGCTTAGCGGCGAGGGCGTCGCCCGCCGTGCCGGAACGGCCGCCGCCGCAGCGCGATGCCGGGTCGAAGCGCCGGGCGTAGTTCACCGAGCCGGAGGGTGATCAATCCGTAGGGAGGCGCCGGTGTTCCGCACCGTGGAGTATACCGGGCCGAAGACGAGCCGGTCGCCCACGCAGGATCGGCGATGGGGACGGCGAAATCGCACTGGTGCGAGGGCCGACCCGGCCCGAGGCGCGGTGGTGGTGCTTGCTGATGGCGGTGGCGCTGGTGGAGCTGCCGCACCGGCGCCGCTGCGGGTGCTGCGTCGTGGGGGCGGCGGTGGCGTGGGAGCCGTGCGGCCGGCGTGGAGGGGACTGGGCGGGCGAACCGCCACGGTGCGGGGCGGGCTGCCGCCGCGCTGCTGCTTGCCGGCGAGCTGTGAGGCTGTGCCGGCGCTGGGCGCGGCCGATGCCGTGGTGGCTGGCCGCCCAGTCGCTAAGCCGGCACTGGGCGACGGATTCTTTGGTGCCGGTAGCCGCCGGCGGGGCGGCGGCACCGAGTACCACGGAGCGCCGGTGGGGGCGCGGTGGTGGGGTGGCGGCGGCGGCCCGGGCCGGGCGAGGAAGAGCCGGATGCCCGGACCGCGAGCACCAGATCGTTGAGGACCCTCGCCATGGCCTCCGGGGTGTAGTTGGCGGCGGCGTTGATGTAGATGGCGGCGGTTCGGTGGTGGGGCCCGTGGCGGGCGGTGAATGCGCCGGGAGGAGATCCAGCGGTCCGTGGCGAGAGGTGAGGACGCGGCGGCGGTGGTGGTGGCCAGAGGCAGCGACGGCGATGGTGGTGGTGATGACATAGTCGAACCTGAGCTGGATGATACCAAGGTGTTAGGAGCTAGGGTTTTGCCCTGCCGAGGGCGTAGGCTATAGGGAAAGGAGGAGGTGGGCGAGGGCCGGGCGCTTGGCGGGGCGGCGAGGCGCCGCCCTTGCGGATTGGTGGCGACAGCGCAAGGTGGAGGCGGCTAGGGTTTGGTGCGGCTAGGGTTTCCGGCTCCTCTGGAGCCGGGCAATATGATAGAACTATCTTTATTGCTTACCTCTCAAAGAGTCTTACAGCCTATATTTATAATCTAAATAACTTGCATAAGAATAAATCCTAAGATAACTTGTGGGCTAAGATTGCCCGGTGGGCCTAGCTAAACCGAACCGGCCATAACAACAGGGTTCAAAGATCAAACTGCAGTGAAGCCTATATGCGGTAACACACCAAGGTCCCAACTGGCTTAGACCTAATCTGCATACTGGGTATGCCAACGTGCATTATCCTGCTTATTACACGTCCGTCCTTGCTTCCCGCAAAAAATGGCTAACAGGACGTTATTGCCTTGGAACCCTTGGGTATTTACTGATATTGGTGGTTGCCACTTTCAAACTAGCAAGGTGGTACGTATCTCCACTTATGTTGGCCCTGTTTGTTTGAGCTTTTGCTTCTGCTTTTGCAGCTTTTCCACTTTGGCCAAAAAGCCATAAAAGCTCCTAAATAGGTGCTTTTCGAGCTTTTATGGCTTTTGGAGCCAAATATTGTTATATTGATTCATCAAAAACCATAAAAACTCCAAAAGCACAAATTTAGGAGCTTTTATGGTTTTTTTGTCAAAGTGGAAAAGTTGCAAAAGCAGAAGCAAAAGCTCAAACAAACAGGTAAATGCACACATATACTCATCGGCCACACTTGGGCTGAATTTCAACCAGGCCGGGCTGAGGTGTCACAGATGTAGAGAACAGCATAGGTAAGAGGGGAAAATTTAGCGTCCTAGTCACTAAAATATTTGTAGCATAGGTATGTAACTTGGCAGAGCATGTATAAAATAAAAAGATAATTATAATACCAGCCTAAAAATATTGCTTGCTAGTTCTTACTACTAGTTTACAACACCAGATACGTAAATAATACCATTTATGTAAATCAATATAATTAATTATTTAACTTTAGTACCGACTACCAAACCTTTCTATGTTGGCAACTAAGTCAATCTTCCCATAACTCACCAATTAGACTCTGTCTGTTGAGTGGCAGGGTGGAATATGTTAACATAAACAGGCATGCAGCCATCTTTGATGTACGGGATGTTATAAAAGGCAAACAGCACGTATTCAGTATCTTTAGCAATGTCTACACTTCTCATTCATGGCTGTTGGCAGGAGGGAAATAATGAAAAGAGGGAATCCATTCCTGAAATATGACATGTATAACTCAAAAGGAAACCTGAGTAAGAGAAACGGAGCTACAGTAATGCAGAACAAAATAAAAAGTATGCTTGTATAACAGATAATATTCCACAATGTCTGCATTCAAGAAATTCCTTTGTTTTCGGCAAGCAGGCCAGAAAACAGAGCATTTCAGGTTAAAATGCTTTTAACGGCAGCCAAAGGCAAAACAGCTACTGTTTCGTGCAAACCTTGGATCGAATTGCAGTGTGCTAGAGGAGACATTGTTCATAATAGTTTCAGAGGAATACCCAAAATTAGAGGATATTTCAGTTGCCAAAATATTTTTAAAAAAATCTGGCAACGACATCTGTCATTCGAAGCGTTTATTTCATAAAGTATTGGTTGATTGGTTCCAAACACCAACATGAAACCTATGATTAAATTAAATATATAATCATAATATATCACTGAAAATCACTATAGTTGTGTCAGTCAGACAAGCAAATATGACTAGATGTTACTGAATGATTATGTCATTATGTGGCACAAAGGAAAATACTCCTATTTAGGCACAGGAAGCTTCCATTTCCCTCAAGAGCGGCATATTTTCCTACCAATTAGCACATCATATCTGATTGTTATAGGACATGCAACATTGTTGAGAACTGAGAACACACAATAAGATATGGTTAGTGGAAAATCTAGTGATGATTGTCTAGAACAAGGACCATTTGGAACCATTGACAATTACATAGCACAACAATTTGGTACGACACACTTACAAATTCAGATTCCGTAAATTTGAATGCTAGCCGAAATTGTTACTAGAACAAAGTTGCAAGTTTTGCACAGAACATCCTATTGTCATTCATTGGACGAATTCAGCAGTGAGAACAATACTACTCCATCTAAATTCAGATCACGAGAAAAACAGAAAGAAAGAGTAAGCTACCTCCAATTATCGTCTGCTTCCTAGATCCACAAGAGTTCAGTTCACTGCTTTCCCAACATTGCATCCAGAATAGAGTTAAGATTATGTATATATTTGTCGTGACAATAACCGGCCCTACAGAATCTTTCAATTGTGAGGTCAAATATAGAATTATCTAGGGAAAGCCCTTTTCTTTCTCTCATATTCTGGAATATGCGAATAGTCTCCCAGATTTTGCCATTGTAAGCAAGCCTGTTTATAAGGACGCCAAGAAGATCCATTGACAGTCCATTCTCTAGCGATTTTAGAAAGCAACTACTGGCCTTAGCAAAATTTCCATCTCTGCATAATCCAACAACGAATATAGTGTAAGTAACTTCATCTACAGCAATTTTTCCTGCTGCCATGTCAGAAAGTAGGTGCCCCACCTCACTAAGCTTTCGATGGTAGAAAAACCAATCAATCAGTGTATTGTATGTCACGACATTTGCAGCAAACCCTTTGTTACAGACCAGGCTCTTTGGCTGCGGAGCACTTTCGACCAATGCAAAGACCACGAATGGCAATGTTGAACGTCCTCGTGTTTGGCATCACACCTTTCTTGATCATGTCTGTCAACAGCTTCAGAACACCCCTCCAATGTCCCATTTTACATAACCTGCCCATCACAGTGTTGTATGCAACAACACCAGCATACCATCTCGACGATGTACTCCTCTCTAGCAAGTATCTGGCATGGGAAATCCTCGAGGCATGGCAAAGGCAATTCAGAAGAATGCTCAAAGTAAAATCTGTGGGGTCCAACCCTTTGCCTAGCATAACACCCAGCAGCACAAGTGCTTCCTTAGCATTACCTTTCTTGCAGAGACTATTCATAAACGTATTGTAGGTGACAATACTGGGCGTCCAATCCTTGGTTCTACTCTCCGTTAAAAGCTGCTTGACTTCATTAAATTGGCCGGCGGCGCACAAAGCCCTGATCAGAACATTGTAGGTGACTACATTGGGAGGGCAATCGGCAGCTTCCATCATGGCCATCAGGTCCATGGCCTCCCTGACACGGCCCTCACGGCAATATCCCGGCACAATGGGCGTGTAAGTATGCACCATGGGACGGCACCCCTGTTCCAGCATGCACTCAAGCACACCCCATGCCTCGGGGAGCCTTCCCGCACGGCACAGCCCCGTGATAAGCGTGGAGTACGTGCTCACATCAGGTTCCACCCCAGCCTCTCGCAGAGGATCGCCTTGTACGGAGAGTCGTCGTCGTCGGAGGTCCACGAGTGCAGCTTGAGGAGGATGTTGCAGGACGACGCATTGGGTGCCACCCCTGCCGCAAGCATTTCGCCGAACGCGTCGTGGGCGTCCTTCACACGGCCAGCTTCCACGAGCGCGTCCATGAGAGTGTTGTAGCAGAGCACATTGGGGGTCCCGGAAGCCCTGAGCTCGGCGAAGCGGGCGAGCACCTGGTCGACGTCACCCGCGCGCGCCAGGGCCTTCATGGCCACGTTGCAACGGCAGCTGGTGCTGCGGAGGAGGGCGTATTTTTTCCGATGCGGGTAGAGGCGGGAGGGGCTTGGCGTCGTCAGAGTCGTCGTCGGAGGAGGAGCAGGCGGGAAGGGGAGGGTCGCAACGGAGGCGAAGGAGGCCATGCGCCCGCGCAGGAGGAGCCGAGCGGTGGGGAGGGCGGTGGCGCGCGCGATGGTCGCCAACGGAGGGGTTCAACGGCGGGCGCCGTGGCGGCGGCGGTGGCGGCGGGGGGAGGAGAGACCGAGAGACTGATTTTGGGATACGGAGGGTGGGCTCAAACGGCGGCGGGGTTTGCGTGGGGTTTTGGAAACTTGGGCCGGGTCTGCAATTAACCGGAGTATGCTTCATTCAGCCCAGCACCAGTTAACAGAGCATATCTATTCCTCAAAAGTCCACCTAAAAAAAAAATCTATTCCTCAAAAGTTGCTCAAAAAAAAATATTCCTAAAAAAAATATTCCTCAAAGTTCACTCAAAAAATTAAATCTATCCCTCAATGTGTAGATCAAAAAACAAATCTATTCCTCAAAGTGTGCTAAAAAAATATTACTCCCTCAGAAGAAAAACAAGCATATCCAATAGAGATTTGACCTTGCCCAAAGTGTCATTTTACAAGATTTTTCAACAGTGGGAGGAAAATGTAAAATTAGAGCCTGCATTTCGGTAATTAGTAAACACAAGCTCATGTTCTACCGTAGTCGTTATTGGCAAAAATAAAGAAACAGGAAAGTCACATTTCATTTCACTTCATTATCTGTCCTAAAAATGCTCCTTGTGGAACACAAATCTAGTGAATGTTCTCATGTTCATTTTGTGGCAGAGTCTTTCCAGTTGTCTTCCCAAATCATCCGGCCCGCAGTAGAAAACCCCTGCCATTGCATTCCATTTCCATGTAAGAATAACATTGAAACTGTAAATTCCATGGACAAAATGTCCCAAATTAAACAATAGGAGACTCATGATAATAGGGTCGTATATCTGCAGCTCTTTCCCCTTTTGACACACCAGACAAGAAACTGGGGATCATTATTTCCTCGTATGATGATATGACTGACAGTCATCTTCTAAATTACAACAAATATTTTTCGGTAGAACATTAGTTGCATATATATTTAGCTGTTAGACAAGAACAGAAGAGTCATACCTATCCTTTCACCAATATGTTTTCTTGCAAGACCATGAAACACCCTAGGCCAGTTCGGTCTCGAAAAGTGCGTACGGACCTGCAAGTAAAAAATTGCCTTGTGATTGACAATTTGACAATTGCACCGAATGAAGGGTTCGTGGTAATTAGCACTGGAAAATTGCGGTGCACCAAATGGTAGAGTAATAAGAATGTTGTACAATCTTCAATTTTGTGTAGCTGTTTAGGAGAAAGACTTACTGGAGTTTTCGAGATGATATCAATGCCATGGCGCGCAAAATGAAGAGCCTGAATTGCGCTTATCAGCACTGACCGCTTGTCACCTTCCTGGTAGACGCTTGTTAGATAGTTGTACATCTCTATCACACTCTACAAGCACAGCGAGAAATTTATAAGAGCGCAAGACATTCATTGTCATGGAAAATTCCCATCCAGTAGTAGATATAGACACTTTAGAATGGTCATTAAATCGTAACCTGTTTGCTGTCTCGAGCTGAAACCTCCTTCATGATGTCCCTAAACCACTCAAAGGATCCTTGCTCTCTTGTCACCCAATAAAAGTAGGCCTTCCTCAGCCCATTGGCACTATGATGATTTGCTGCACAGCCTTCCTGCAATGGATTGGGAAGATTACGGTAAACCATTTTGTATGCAGATGCGTAGCTGGTTAAACTTTTTGAGCAGGTTGCACTGGTCATTGCCTTATCTAGGCCACTAGCAATGTCTTTGAGGACACTTATGAACGGTGTTGCCCCTATTCCAAGCCCTATTAGCAAGATAATTTCATATTTCGAGTGATCTTGTGATGCTGCACCGTATGGGCCATCAATGGATACTTTTGGCAGGTCGAGGTTGCTGCAACGCAGTGCCTACAAAATGTCAAGTGTTTATATATTTTGTATATATGACTACAGTATTGAGATAGCTACCTGAAGCATTATTCAGAGGATGAAGTGTCTTACCTCATGGAACATATCATACACATGGTAGCTCCAGTCACCCAGAGATCTGATGTGGATGCTCAAATGATCATCATCTGGTGCAGAGGTAAGAGAAAATGGGTGGCTGAAACACAGAACGAAATAGATCTAAAATTAGCAATAATACCCATGCTACAAACTCGCACGCGATAAAGTGACAGCGCAAAACAGTAACGAAACTGATATATCACCAACTATTTACCAAAGCTTCAGTGCCATGGTAAGCTCACCATTCAAACTTCGATACTTGTGGACATTGGACAAAGACATACATTCCACTTTGATAGCGAAAACCTGGAGGCTTTGTCATCTTGAGGGAAAGTACCTTTCCTGGATAAGTCATTGCCTGTAAAAAACATACTGAATTAGATTTGTTACAAGAAGACGTGCATAGAACAAACAAACATACTTCATTGAGATGAATAAGTATGGCAGATGATCACATACATCGAGGATCTTCGATTCATATGCCATAGATCTGACCATCCTGAATATTCGCTCTCCAAGGTAGATCATCACAGGAATCACCACATACACCCATGTCTGCATACACTTTGAGACAGTATGAGATAACAGGGACATAAACATATTGATCTTACTTTATTCAATTCATATTACCGTCTTCTCCGATACGTCTTTTGCTAGGAAGAGGAACATGGAATGCACGATGAGCAGAACATAGACAACAATGAACAGATGATGCGAGTACCAGAAAGCATTGAATCCCGCCATCTGTCTGACCAGAGGTGGGAGTGATCCTGGATTTCTTCTTGAAGGCCTACTGGCAAGCAGGAAAGCAATCAGCATGAGCACTACCATGGCTATACCAGTTGTTCCCTCGATTGACGTCACTATCTCCATGTATGATGGCTGGTGATAGCCAAAGTCACCAGCAATTGTGCGCCTAAAGATGGTCTTATCTGCCATTGCAATCCTTGGGATGTCACATGATAGGTGAGTACCACCATGGAGGATTATGCCGATCACAATTCCTGCAGCAACAAGCTAAACTGGAATATGAGTGCTATACTCAGACCAATTTGAAATATACAAGTGAGGCAAATGCAATGCACATTATATTTTACATTTGGTAACAGATCACACCTTGTGGAAGTTAATATTGTCATTAAATGGAACGACGGAGTTGATGCTACGGCTTCTCCTAAGCCAAGTGATAGTGTTACGGCATACAGGTAGGAGCACAATGGCCATGTTGAACTTAAGAGTCTCTGCAGCGCCCTTGGCAGTTGGCAGGCAGTATCCCATGACCTCAAATGCCAACCGATGGCGATACTGGATGAACTTCCAAGTGAAGAGTGCAGCACATGCTACAAGCCACATGAAAATTACCCATATTCGTCTCCAGTGAGCACGAAAGAAGACAATGGCTGCCGATGTCATACATTGTATGTGTTTGGTCGGTATAGGTGTTGACCAGCAAGTAGGTTGGAGATTATTCAGTGTCCCCTTTCTTGTTCCGCTCAGCTGCATGTTTGAGGATTTTGCAAGGAAAATAAATTGGATTTATATTATCAATATGAAGGGAATAAAAAATCAGTGATTATAAAATACTGCCTGGTGCTAGTAGATCACCTTTGTTAGTCCCTGGCCTGTTTGGATTTCTTCTAGGATCAAGTGTGTGTATTCAGTTGCTTCATCTTGGCTTAATGAGAGCTTGTTCAAAGAGGCACTGAACATTATCGCCTAAGAAATTAAAACCATGTAAATACACAGTTCTAAGCTATTAGTAATCATGTGTTAAGACTGTCTGCATCATACCTGTTTGATATCTTTTTCATTGAGCTTGCTACTTGAGTTTCTTTCACAGCTGCAGATTCATGTGTCAATAGTTTTTATATTTCTTAGTGTTTATACTGGAGACTGGAGTTGTCGAAGTTGAAGTTGACGAAGAATACCTATCCAATGCTATTCTGATCCCATGGCTAGAAGAACGACTGATGGATCTTTTAGGATTGCTGTTTTGATTGACCAAAACAGGCCCTTCCGCCGAGCTAGCAGACTCATTTTCACCTACAGAGTAATATGAGCTCATAAAGAGATGCAAGTAACATACAGACATAAATTAAACAAAAAAAAATATGGCAATTTTTCTTGAGAACCCGTTCAATATTTTTATCTCAATATTCTAGATATAAAGAAAGATATCAATACCACGACCTTCATTTTAACCCTTCAAAATTCATGGAGCCATATGTAATGTAGAGAGCTTGCAAAGACGAACGATTGATCCCTGGGCATGGTATTCAGTATTATTTGCCTTGCAGAAACTAGGACAGCGTTTCTAGTTTTTTTTTCCGACAAAGAGGTCAAACACCCCCGTCCTCTCAATCGATTCCTCCCCAGCCCATCTCCCACTCGAAGGCTGGACTCTGCATCACTTCACAATAATAAAACTAATTCTATTCTCATTTCATCCTTATCCCTCTTTCCTGTGAAGAATGTTATCTTTGCTTAAAGCACTTTAAGCACAGCTCACGTTGAAGCATAACAGCAAACAGTTGGTGTGCAGGGCTGCAGGCTCCAAAAACAAACAGCTCATAGCACGACCGCACGAACAGTTCGAGAATCCATTCAGCTAGCAATATAGCATGTTATGCAACGATCTCGCCTGCCTTCGTGAAGAGCTCGGCCTCGCCAACGTGTGTGGAAAGCCGCGGGATTGGAGTCGGCAGGTCAGGAAATCAGGCTGGCCGGGTGGGAGGATCAAAGGAGGCGCTGGGAGGTGGACATGGCCATGCTGGAGAAGTGGAGATAGGCGCGGGGAGGTGGACATGGTGCTCAATTCTAGTGCATCTTTCATCAACGTTCTGTTTCACTTTCTGTTTATCCAACTTCCTAATTTTTTTTTTGAGGAGTTATCCAACTTCCTATTGTATCTTTATTATACTGCATTTGTTTTTCTTTCTTTTCTCATCCACATCAGCAATCATCCCACACGTGGCAAGATGTGTCCACTAGAGCTATATACAAAACTTAACCGAAACCCAACTTTGACCATAAGTCAGACCAACATACTTTTTGTCGCACATGAAAACGTCGGTCAAATAGGAATTCAACAGCATAAATTTTGTCGCACATGACACACATTTGATTGGTCTAATTTATGATTGAATTTTAATTTTGAAATGAGCATGCACCTTATTTATTGGAATGGAAGGAGTGGATTTTTTTTGGCTAGTTGGTTGCTTCGCCTTTTCCAATCTTAGTTATATATAGTGATATTTGTCTTCCATACGACAAAACAGAATAGACTAATATCCCGCTCTCGGCCTCCTTCTCTAAGAAAAGGCCAGGATTCCTTTCCCTCCCACCATCACCGCCGGTC
This sequence comes from Aegilops longissima, assembly GCA_021605205.1. Taxonomy (NCBI): domain Eukaryota; kingdom Viridiplantae; phylum Streptophyta; class Magnoliopsida; order Poales; family Poaceae; genus Aegilops; species Aegilops longissima. The sequence continues at coordinate 501,332,880 of CM038676.1, forward strand.
CTCGTCTCCGATGGCCTTAAGGCCATGACGTCACGGTGTATCCCTTGCCAGCAGGAGGGCTCTATTTTTTGTTGTTCCTTCGAATTCTGTTAGGGTTTGTGTCCTGCTTAGAAAGACGAGACGACGGCGGCTCTCTGAAGATGGAATAAGGTTCTTCCCGCCTAGCCCCCGTCCCGGCAGTGTGTCTGGCATGGTCGATGGGCGTGTGGAGGTGTGTCTCCGACGAATCTGTCCTTGGTGGATTTGCTCGGATCTGGTCGTAGTTAGTCTATGTTCGTGTGTTTTAGGTTGGATTTTTTCGATCTACGCTACTCTTCATCGGCGGTGGTTGCTATTCTCCTGCGCTGGTCATATAAGGCCTTAGGACGACGACTTCCCGACTGTCTACTACAACAAGTTTTGCCCGGCTCCGGCGAGGGAGGGACGAAGACGGCGGCGTTAGGTGGTCTACGAATTTGGATGTAATTTTTATTATTTCTAACTAGCAAAAAGGCCCGTGCGTTGCAACGGGAGAAAAAAAATACCACACACTCTTAATTTACAAAAAATGGTTTATAATCTGAGAATTTGTAGTTACGGCCCAAACAAAAATGGTCTTAACCTACAAAATCGCAGTTCAAGATTCCACGGGTATTTTATTTCAACACAGCTTGCATATAGATTTAATCTGTACAAAGAAACGGGCAAGTGATCATGCATTTATTCATGTTATGTGTGAAATTGGATATTGTTACGGGCCGATAAAGGAAAATGACAAAAATAAACGATGACACATTAGCACACTACGGAGAAGTGTGCATCATGGGCGGTTTTCAGTTTAAGCATCACCAACTTAGAGTAACTCTTGAACACTTTTTTCACATGCATATTTTATAAATACATGAAGAGTTGTTAAAAAGATATATGATTTTTAAGCATAAAGAGAGATATTCTTATCTGAAAAAGAACATTTTTGTATGGTCTCCTGTGGACACAGGTACGTGCGTTCATATTCCATCACTATTTCTTGCCATACATGTTATAGGTATTGGTCCCAGTTTCATCATTATTTATATCTTGTCAAACATGTCTTCTATTTTTTTTTTTTCATGCATGCCTCCTTTTTACTTTTTGCCATGCATGTCCTCTCTTTCTTCTTTCTTATATATAGAAGAATAGCGCAAACATCTCATTTTATCGGATCTCCTTTGCATTCTCTTTTATTTCTTTTATAGCAGACATCCCATCTTTATTGGGTCCTTCTTTTATTTCTTGTCATGCATGTCCTTATTTATTGAGTGTCTCTAGCAAATTTATCTTCAATTCTGTGTCCAATTATGATTTTGCGGAGATGTTCATCCCCAATTCGAATCACTATCGGTATGAAAGAAGATGGGTAATGCATTACTGGTTAAGATTGCACCATATATACTATTGTTTTAAAATTGTTAACAGGTAAACAACATCATATTCAGATTCTACATATTTTTAATCAAAATTCATATATGACATGTTAAATTTGGATTTACAGTTTAGAAGATATGAGTATTTTAAAAAACAATTTAATATCTACTGCGGGTTTAATGTCAGAAAAATCAGTTTTTTTAAAAAAATAACATGCCGGACTAAGAATATCTATTTCTTTTATTAGTAGATATAGATATAGATGTTTGTTGTAGTGTCATGATTGAAAATAAATAGATTGGAAACTTTCTTAAATAAAAAGAACAAACCTTTTTAAAATTTCACTGTAACAGAACACAAATGTATGTATTGATAGTCTGATGACCCTTAGTTGATGGCCAAAGTGAAAGGAGCTAGCTCACCAGGAGTGTTCCCATGCGCCGAGGACGAGCGACCAAACCTTCCCTCCATCTCGCTCCACTTGAGCTCCCCCTTTCGGTCGCGCTTCACGAACTCCATCCCCGGCGACGGCCCGCGAAGCAGCCCTGCCGTCGCCCCGCCCGCCTCCACGTCTTCGCTGTCGCCGTCGCAGCCGAGGAACGACGCAGACGCTGGCAACGCCGTGCACCAGCCGTCGTCGTAGACGTAGCCGTCGGCGTCATGGAAGAGCACTTCGATCTCCACCTCTGAAGCCGACCTCCCCGAAGGGCAGGCGCTGAGCGACGCCGACAGCGCGTCGCTGCTGCCGCCCACGCTGGGGTTGGACACGAACTGTATCATCACTGGACTCTCCGAACAGATGATCGGTACCTGGAGAAACTCGTCATGGAGCTGAGACATTGGTGGAGTAGACCGTATGTCAGGGACTCTTGTCATGGCAAGTTTCTTTGGAAGTATAGTACGTAATATACTCCTATGCATCATGGTTCAAATGCATGGAGACGAGTTTCGGAGAAATGTGAGTGCGCTAGAGTACAAGCTGGGCCGGTGATGAGAGGTGGTGTGGTTGATCGCTTGATTGGGTAGCTAGGGAGGGGAGTTAGGAATGGCATTCATGTTTTGCTTTCGGTTGGCTCATCGTAAGATTATGCGAGCAGCCATATGCATGAGCGGCATCATCTGGTGATACGTAGTGGCTAATCAACATGAGCTGCTTACTTCGGTGCGGGTTGGTGGGAGCATACCATCTTATTCTTTTTTTCCTTGCAAAAAGAGAGTTCCCTGGCATTAGCGCAACTCTAACGCGGATAATCAAATCGCCCATAAATGTTTGGATATTTTTCGCCAGTCCAACGCCGGTTACCAAATTTGTTCGGACCGGTCCGAATGTCCAAAATCAAACCTAGGGGAGGTTCTAGGGAGTCCGGACATCCGCCACGTCAGACCCCCACAACACCGCCCGACCAAAATACCCCACCGCTCACTCGGAGCCTTTTTCCTCCACTCCCTCCCTTCCCCTATGGTGTGTATCCGCACCCTTGGAGACCGCCACCACCGTAATACCATCCCAGACACCATCAAGGCCTTGTCAGACCTTCGTTGCTCCAGCCAGACTCCTGCCCGCCTTGGACTGCGTCGTCGTCATTCCACCTAGGATCCCGCTAGCGCCCAGGTGCCATCCGCCTCTGTCGCTGCCATCCATGGCAGAGGCCACACCCAGCAAGTGTTCGGCCAAATGCCAAGCGGAATAGTTTGACTTCTCTAAAAAACTTTCGACATTGTCGTTGTTGACTATCAAGGGAACATGATTGTTGCATACTTGGTGAAGGAGGATGGATTGTTGTGTGAGGCATGGTTGGCACAAGTGTGAATTTTCAAGCCATGAAGCATAATGTGGTATTTTGGCAAAAGTGTGCATGTTTGGTTCAATGGGCACAAGAACTACGCCCCCTAAACATGGAAGTGATCCATGATCGTGGTGTGAGGTCACTACTCCATCCATATGGTACACCATTCAAAATGCCGTCAACAAGTATTGCAGTTTGTATGCACGAGTGAGAAAAAGGTGGCCAAGGGGCACGTGTACGTCTACAACGTATCTATAATTTTGTATTTTCATACTATTATAGTATCAATATTGGATGTTCTATATGCAATTATATGCAATCTTATATATTTTTTGGGACTAACCTATTAACTCAGTGTCCAGTGTCAGTACCTATTTTTGCTTGTTTTTAACTTTTCAGAAAATCTTTGAATTAATATTGATAAAAGTGGGTTTGGAAGAGTGTCAACTTTATATCCTACGTATTTGGAGAATGTTCAATCTTATGATTTTTTTGATAAAAATGGGTTTGGAGAGGTCATGACTTTAGTTAATGATAATCCCACTATTTTGAAAGAGTGTCAACTTTGCATGCATGTGGATCATGTTGAGAATATTTTATGTGATAGTTATATTGTTGAATCTGACTATGATCCCACATGTAATTATTATGAGAGAGGAAAATATGGTTGTAGAAATTTTCATGTTACTAAATTACCTCTCGTTATGTTGAGATTGCTATTGTTTCTTTCTTCTTCTTTGCATATGCTAGGATTTGCTTACCTTGATAATTTGTTTGCCAATAAGATGTCTATGCATAGGAAGTATGTTAGACTTAGATGTGTTTTTCACATGCTACATGATGCTCTTTTCGTGTTTCATCTTTCATGTGAGCATCATCAAAATTATCAATGCGTAGCTAAAAGGCTTTAAAGAAAAGCGCTTGTTGGGAGACAACCCAATATTTTTCCTTGCTGTTTTGCTTTAAATATTTCATCTAGCCTTTGTTTAGATGTGGTTTTGTGTTTTAATTAATTTTTGTGCCAAGTAAGACCTTTGGGATAGCTTATGGTGATAGTTGATTTGATCTTGCTTAAAAACAGAAACTTTTGCGTTCACGAAAACAATTCTTATTTTTAGTTGGAGAGTGCTTTTTAGTTGATTATTTTTGCAGAAGGTTAATAGATAAATTGCCTAGGACGTCCCAAATTTTCAGAATTTTTAGAGTTATAGAAGTATTCAAAATATCCAGATTGCTACAGACTGTTCTGTTTTTGACAGATTCTATTTTTCGCGTGTTGTTTGCTTATTTTGATGCATCTATGGCTAGTATCGGGGGGTATGAACCATGGAAAAGTTGGAATAAAGTCGATATTACACCAATATAAATAAAGAATGAGTTCACAACGGTACCAAAAGCGGTGATTTATTTTCTTATACTAATGGAGCTTATGAGATTTTCTGTTGAGTTTTGTGTTGTGAAGTTTTCAAGTTTTGGGTAAGGATTTGATGGACTATGGAATAAGGAGTAGCAAGAGCCTAAGCTTAGCGATGCCCAAGGCATCCCAAGGTAATATTCGGGAGGCCAAAGAGCCTAAGCTTGGGGATGCCCCGGGAAGGCATCCCCTCTTTCGTCTTCGTCTATCGGTAACTTTACTTGAGGCTATATTTTATTCACCACATGATATGTGTTTTGCTTGGAACGTCTTGTATGATTTAAGTCTTTGCTTTTTAGTTTGCCACAATCATCCTTGCTGTACACACTTTTTGAGAGAGACACGCGTGAATCATGATTTATTAGAATGCTTGTTATGCTTCACTTACACTATGAAAAAATACACTTCCGTGATGATACATGTTTGTCACAGTAGGTCACGTTTTCTGTCATGCATGTACATCCATGACGATTTTATGACAGAATCAAGATAGTCATACCTGTGCTGTCGTAGAAGTGTTCCATGACATTACCAAAATTATCATCAAGGAAGTGTCCACTTCCATGACGATAAATCACGCGTCACAGAAGTGCCTTCGTTAAGGGTGACCGACACGTGGCATCCACCGTAACGGGTCGCCGTTAAGCTATCGGGTCCGGTTTTGGATCCGATAACCCTTTAACAGCCTGGACCAATGGGAAATTTCCACGTGTAAAATTCTGATTGGCCGGAGGAAATACGTGTCAGCTCGTCAGTGGGTCAGATAGGCGCCTATGATATGTCGACACATGCGATGGCCCACCAATGGCCCATTTAGCTTACAAAGGCCGGCCCGTTTGACTTGGTCAAAAGTTAGCGGGCTGGCCCATGAAAAGCCTGTTAACGGTCTCTTTGCAAATATCCCATTTTACGGCCCATTAGGGCCTACCTGAAATCAGCCCAACAACGTCATGTGGGCCGTCGAATATAACACCAGCCCGTTTCACTTTCGGCCCATGTATGGCCCACGATGTCTTTCGGGCCATATGAGGCCTTCGTATCTTTAGGCCCTTTAGAGGCCCACGGTGACTCTAGCCCATAATGAACAATAAATTTCTTTGTAGCCGTTAACGGCCCATGATTCACATGGGTCGTTTCCAGCCTGTGTTAGCTTTCAGCCTACTGACGGCCCATACGTTCTTGGGCTCCTTTCCGGCCCTCGATACTTCCCGCCCGTTACTGGCCTGTTCCCCTAATGGGCCAAAGTCAGCCCGTGGCAAGAGTCGGCCCGTTTCTGGCCTGTTAACCTATTGCGCCGTTTCCAGCCCGTCCTATATTCTGGCCTATTAACGACCCGTTATGCCTGTGACAGAATTAAGCCTTTGCTGTCCTATGGCCTGTTAACGACCCATTACCGTGCTGGGCCGATTCCAATTACGCCCGTTTACGACCCATGTAGACCCATTTATCCAACGGCCCGAGGCCCACCGATTCTAAGGCCCTGTTGGAGGCCCATTTATCGACGACCCATAGGAGGCCCATGGATCCTATGGCCCGTAGCAGGGTCAAGGTTACCATGGTCCGTATATGGCCCATGGTTGTTGCGGCCACTAGCAAACCAGGGAAAAAGAAGACTAGGAAATAAATAAGCCCGAAACTAATGCTAGGTTATTAAGGCAATTGCACAGATTACATCCACTGGGCATCAAGATCGCCACCAGTGCAAATATAGGGAACACCCTACACTATACAAAAATGGCTTGCTGTTTTCTTCAGCCGGTGGTTGCATGTTAAGAACAAATTTTGTATACCAACAAAACAAATTACAACTATAAAACAAAAGGAAGGTTGGCATAAAAGTTAATAGTCTAGCAGATAAATGCACCACCAGAAGTTCAGAAGCTCAGTTCATTTGACCCGACTGTTACATTTTCATGTTGTATTGTCCGATGGAGCACCATAACCTTCGCCTTAATTTCTCCTAGGCTCCTGAACAACATAGCAAATGTCTGATAGTCTGGTTACAAAACCATGCATATCTTGACGACATCGAACAATGTCTATCCTTGTTTCACAAAGGGTCTCTGTTAGGGAATGGACTTGTGTCTGGAGCGCATATATAACATTGTTTTGAGCTTGCATATCTTAATCATGAGGCAGTTTGGACGAGATTGCCTTAACAACCAACCCAGTATTACGTAGGAACGTGCTTTTGGCACTGATGTTCCTTCAGAAGGTGGCGGTTCCACCATTTTTTTCCATAGCTTGCTGAAAAGTTGAGTTTTTACATTAGTAGTACCAGAACTGAAGATATTAAGGAGGCAGCAAAACCAAACAAAATAGCTTTGGTCTATATACAGAACTTATTCTGGTGAACCCATGTAAAATATTAGTTGTATTTTACTGCAAAGTACATAATAAAACCAGGTTCCAAACATATGACCATGTACCATGGCTAATGTATTGTCTATTTCTTCACAATGTATTGACAGCTAAGGATAAAGAGACAAAGTTTATAATACGGTAAGCATAGTATGACATCGTTCATATCACAAAACAACTGAGAACAGACAAACATGCAATTATAATGTGGGCAAGTCCAGCACAGAACTAAATTACAGGTCAAGAACAAAGGAACATCACTCCTCTCTTTTAAACCTTGTAAGGTGCAATGATACGCTAAGACAATTGTGTATAAAATTGAAAAGAGCAATAGACATTGGCTGCAAACCATGCAGTTCAAGGCACGAGTCAGAGTAAGTAGTAGTTATAAGGTATGAGGATTAAGGACTTACAATAGCGTCTTTGACTGGTGTAGTCATGCCCTTCGTCTTGCTGGTGTGACAGTCCTTGAAGATTTCCACATCATTTGGTTCAAGTACTTTTTGGTCCTTGCGGGCTTTCCTCTGCATTTGGAACAAGTCAATATAGATCTGATAATATGGTACAACGAAAAGAGTGAAACAACAGCTAATTACAAGAGCCTCGCAGTGTGCAATATAGCTACGAGATCCCGTAAATGCATTGGAATTTCACTTTAAATACGGTTGGCCTTGTTCTTTGAATGGTTCACCTACAAGAAGATAGATTTGTGTGGCACATGCGTAAATAGGACTTCAACATGTGATCTGATCACATATAGATAATGTACCTGATACTTCGGATCAGACCAGTGTTTAACGAGGCCTCTCCAGTCTTCATCTGATATATTTTCCACTAGAGATGTTTTGGCAAGTTCACGGTTAGCCTTGCCTTCAAAGTGAGTTTTCCTCAAGTTATACCGATACTGCCGCAGAGCAGACTTGAAAACATGGGTGCAAGCTTGTCTGGTTGCATCATCTTGGGTATCCAACTTGAACCTCATCTATTGAAAATTATGGAAGTCTCATTACTAGCAACCTAGAAAGTATCGGACAGAGCAAGACGATATTACTAGTTTCCATACATAACCATACTTACAGATAAATGGCCGAGGAAGGTGTTGAACTGGGTTCCGTCTTTGTCATTCCTGTACTGAACCCATGTTGGGAGGATACGTACATGACACCTAACGGCAACCGCTGCCTCTGATGCTAACTTGGCTGACTCTGTAGCATCACGTGGCCTTTTAAAACCTACCTCAAAACGGATCTCCATTCTTCCTCCTCTAGATTTAGTTAACCTATCGAGCATTATCCCTGATGTTTGTTTCCTCTTGCGCCTAGGTGCTAGTCCAACAACAAACATAGGAAGTGTTAGTGTACATCAAACTGTGAGACTACATATAAAGAAGCATGCAATTGTAACTTACTCCAGCAACTACCTTCTTGCTGTTGAAGTCATCTGATCTTGCCAACTCATCTTGTGTCAAGAGTGCTTTGGAAGTAGTGTCAGGTGGCAAGGGAGCTTGGGAACGTGCTGCTAGCTGAGTTGACCAACTAGTAAATCGTGCAGCTGGTGGTACTGTGGAAGGTGTTGCAACAACTAGGGCTGTCTATGCTTGTTTGGTGGCAGCTATTTGTTTCTGTTTGGCTTGTTCTGCAGCTCATGTAGCACGGGATACCTTATTTGTACAATTTTCCGCTGGACTTTGACCTTCTATTGCACCATCAGAATCTGTAGGATTCTTTCGCTTACCTTTCCCTGTTATTCTGTGTTGCCTCATCTTTCTCTGTGCCATGTTAAGTCAAGCCGACAAGAAAAACGAATAACAATTTAGTTCTTCAGAACAAATTGATGTGTGATATAGACAAACTGAACTTTGATGTTAGACAACCACATGATAGGAGGATGTAATATGTACGAAAAAACATGACGGCATGAGATAAACAGAACTATGATGAGTAAACTAAGCAGAAGACATTTCACTAAATTAGAAGCAATGCAATGGAAGGTAGACACCATATGAAAGATGCTACAAATATCGCTCTGCCAAGTTAACAGTGTCTCATCATAAATGGCGTTTAAACAAATGTGAAGCAGTACAAGAAATAAATCATATGCAAGATGCAAACAACATCACACTACCAAGTTAAAGTTCTCTCGTCATTAGTGCCATTGCATATTCACAACTTATGATGTATAAACTAAGGAGAAGGCATTTTAACAAATTAGAAGCAATGAAAGCTAGATACCATATGAAAGATGCAACGAATATCACTCTACCAAGTTAAAACTGTCTCGTCATAAGTTCCATTTCAACAAATTAGAAGTAGTACAAGCTAGAAAAGAATGCAAGATGTAACCTATATCACACTCCCAAGTCAAACGTGTCTTATGATAAGTGATTGTTGCAGGTTACACAATAGCGTACTTTGATGTAAGAACATGGTGTGATAGACATATATTGTATGTTCTAGAAACAGGAACACGTGTCTTATTCACAAGTATAATGTGTAAAGTAAGCAGATGGAATTCAACAAATTAGAAGCAATACAAGCTAGACATCATACATAACATGCAACCACATATAAAAGTGCGAAGTTAGAGGGAGCACCTGTGATGGTGCACTAGGGGAGACGTGCTCATCATCAACACAACTACGTTGAGTGTCTATGCATGTGTTGTCTTGGAACTCATCTTGCGGGGATGGAGGAGTAGAATCTGTAGAGGCCCTCAGTTTGGAAGGAGCACCTTTATCCACTGCCTTGCTAACTTCCTTCCGCTTTATTGATTTTGAATTGTCAAGTAAAATCGACAAGAAAAAGCAATTAAGTTCACTCTTCAGAACTCATTCGTGCATGATACTGACAATCACTACTTTGATGTAAGGCAAACACATGATACCAGGATGGAATAATACGAAAAACAGGCATATTCACAACTGTTTGTGTAAACTAAGCAGAAACCATTTCAACAAATAAGAAGCAATGCAAGCTAGACACCACATGAAAGATGCAACCAATATGACTCTGCCAAGTTAAAAGTGTCCCATCATAAATGGCATTTCAACAAATTAGAAGCAGCGCATGCTATAAATCATATGAAAGATGCAACTAATATCACATTGATATACTAAAGGTGTCTCGTCATATTGATTGATGCGGGATACAAAAAAACAATAGTTTTATGTAAGGACATGCTTAATAGACAGATGTACTATGTACTAAAAACAGGAAGGCATGTCACATTAACATGTATAATGTATAAACTAGGCAGAATGGCACATGCAATTTAACCAGATTGGAAGAATTACAATCTAGACAACATATGCAACATGCAACCACATATCACGCTACCAAGTTAGAGCAAGCACCTGCGATGCTAGTGTAGGGGAAATGCGGTAATCAACTATAGAGCTACGTTCACTATCTTCATCTAGACTTGCTGTTTCTTGAGAATCATGTGGGGAGGCTGACGCTGCATTCTTTAAATGAGGATCTTTTCTCACAGTAGTCCACTGGCCTGACTGCCTCATCATAAGTGATTGATGAGGCATACACAATAACGTTAGTTTGATGTAAGAACATGGTTAATAGACATACGTACTAGTATGTACCAAAAACAGGAAGGCATGTCATATTCAAAGGTATATTGTGTAAGCTAAGCAGATGCAATTTAACCAAATTGGAAGCAATACAAGCTAGACATCCGACTGGAGTGGTGAGCATGATCATCTAGGACCTGAGAGCCTGGTGGGAGGCGGGCTGCTTCGCCACCATCGTGGCTTTTTAGTTGGCTTCCAGGTGATGCATGTCTGTGCTGGGCTTGTCATTGGCTCAGCCAGTGCCCTGACTAGCTATTTGACTTCTGGTGCTCGCGGGATGGTGGTTCATGCAAAAAATAGCTTTCCTTATCTTAATAAAGACCGACTTCGGCCTTTCGAATACAAGCTAGACACCATATGCAACATGCAACCACATATGACACCGCGAAGTTAAAGCAGGCACCTCGGATGGTGGTTCATTGCGAGTGAGATTGTCAACTCCAGAGCTACGTTTACCATCTCCATCTGCTGACACTACACCCTTTAAAGTGCTGAAACGTGTCTGGCCTACCCACGTAGAAAGCTCGAGCAACTTCTCTCTTTTCTTTTCTGCTTCTGTGAAGGCAGAGTCTAAAATACCCTTGCATAAAAACACAATAGTGAGAGTATGGGTGAAGTGTGTGCAGAACTAGTGCACTGTAAAAGTAGCAGATAGCAGGTGGATGAAAAATAAATGACAGGAGACATATGATAGCTCTACAACATTGCATGGCAAACAAAATTAGATTCTACATGGTGTATTTTGTAATATATGAGCACAGGAAATGCAGGTACTCCTCCAGCACACCACCACATGTGGTCCTATCAAGATAACAGTCGACTGAAAATAAATAGGTCAGTCAATTTTTTTATGAACCGTCCGATCTATAAGGAACGGGCAGATGGCCATCGTCTACCTCCCGCTGATGACCCACAAGTGTAAGGGATCTATCGTAGTCCTTTTGATAAGTAAGAGTGTCGAACCCAACGAGGAGCAGAAGGAAATGACAAGCGGTTTTCAGTAAGGTATTCTCTGCAAGCACTGAAATTATCGGTAACAGATAGTTTTGTGATAAGGTAATTTGTAATGGGTAACAAGTAACAAGAGTAAATAAGGTGCAGCAAGATGGCCCAATCCTTTTTGTAGCAAAGGACAAGCCTGAACAAATTCTTATATGAAGGAAAACGCTCCCGAGGACACATGGGAATTATCGTCAAGCTAGTTTTCATCACGCTCATATGATTCACGTTCGTTACTTTGATAATTTGGTATGTGGGTGGACCGGCGCTTGGGTACTGCCCTTTCTTGGACAAGCATCCCACTTATGATTAACCCCTATTGCAAGCATCCGCAACTATAAAAGAAGTATTAAGGTTGAAAGGGATCGAGAAGAGGTGTCTAGAGGGGGGGGGGGGTGATTAGACACTAAGTACCAAAAGTTGCAGTTTTTAACTTCTTTAAGTTTAAGTGGAGTTTAGGCACAAGTTTAACAATACATATCAAGCAAGCATGCAAAGAGTATATGAGCAGCGGAAAGTAAAGCATGCAACTTGCAAGAATGTAAAGGGAAGGGTTTGGAGGATTCAAACGCAATTCGAGACACAGATGTTTTTGTCGTGGTTCCGATAGGTGGTGCTATCGTACATCCACGTTGATGGAGACTTCAACCCACGAAGGGTAACGGTTGCGCGAGACCATGGAGGGCTCCACCCACGAAGGGTCCACGGAGAAGAAACCTTGTCTATCCCACCATGGGCGTCGCCAACGAAGGACTTGCCTCACTAGCGGTTGATCTTCACGAAGTAGGCGATCTCCTTGCCCTTACAAACTCCTTGGTTCAACTCCACAATCTTGTTGGAGGCTCCCAAGTGACACCTAGCCAATCTAGGAGACACCACTCTCCAAGAAGTAACAAATGGTGTGTTGATGATGAACTCCTTGCTCTTGTGCTTCAAATGATAGTCTCCCCAACACTCAACTCTCTCTCACAGGATTTGGATTTGGTGGAAAGAAGATTTGAGTGGAAAGCATCTTGGGGAAGGCTAGAGATCAAGATTCATATGGTAGGAATGGAATATCTTGGCCTCAACACATGAGTAGGTGGTTCTCTCTCAGAAAATGGATGCTGGAAGTGTAGGTTCGTTTTGATGGCTCTCTCCACGAATGAAGAGTGGGTGGAGGGGTATTTATAGCCTCCACACAAAATCTAACCATTACACACAACTTGCCAAACTCGGTGGGACCGAATTGGTAAACTCGGTCGGACCAATTCAGCAAATCTTGTGACCATTAGGATTTTCGGTGGGACCAACATGCAACTCGGTAGGACCGATATGGTTAGGGTTAGGCATGACGTAACCTCGGTGAGTCCGATTACACAATCTCGGTGAGACCAATTTTGGTAATAGGCTAACCAGAGAGTTGGTCAGGAAAACTCGGTGAGACCGATTACACAAACTCGGTGGGACCGATTTTGGTAATAAGTTAACCAGAGAGTTTGCATTGTAAACTCGGTGAGACCGAATTTGGTAATGGACATACATAGAGAGATTACAATCCCATCTCGGTGAGACCGAGATCCCTATCGGTGAAACCGATTTGCCTAGGGTTTGTGGCAGTGGCTAAGACATCTGAACTCGGTGGCGCCGGATAGAAAGAATCGGTGGGGCTGAGTTTGACTTTTGGTTTAGGACATATGTGGATGTGAGAAAGTAGTTGAGGGCTTTGGAGCATATCACTAAGCACTGTAGAGCAATAAACTCATTAAGCAACACCTCATCCCCTCTTGATAGTATTGGCTTTTCCTATAGAGTCAAATGTGATCTTGGATCACTAAAATAGAAAGTGTAGAGTCTTGAGCTTGGAGCTTGAGCCAATCCTTTGTTATTAGCATCTTGAAGGGGTTCCACATCCTCTAGTCCATGCCATTCCATTGTTGAACTCGTCTGAAACATACTAGGTAAAAGTGTTAGTCCAACAAGAGATATGTTGACATTAATTACCAAAATCACCCAGGGAGCACTTGTGCTTTCAATCTCCCCCTTTTTGGTAATTGATGACAACATACATCGAAGCTTTAGATAAAGATATAAAGAATAACGAGTAAATCTTTGGAAAGACATGTAACATGCATAGGGCCCCCCCTACATGTATGCAATCATGTGAATATGGAAATTAGAAGCATGTGAGAGCATAACCATGACAGAGTAAGCAATGTGTTACATGTATCTTGGCTATATGCATCAGAGCAAATGATGTGAATATGGGAAATGTACCTTCATGCTCATGAGTCCTTCTTGCAAACAGTATGTACATCAGCAAGAATTCCTCATACACATGACTGTGATGCATATACTTACCTTGTGATCTTGAGTTGGCTTAGGATAGAATGAACCTGCGTAAACAAGGTTAGATAACACAGATACACCTACTGGCCAGAGCAAGCAAAAGAAGCCACAAGAGTACCAAGACTGGGATGACATGTAGAAAGTGAGTACTAAGTACCACATTGAATATAGATATGTCCCCAAAGGTAAAGATGTGCAATGAATTTAAAGAATTTCTTTCCCTTAGATGTCCTGCTCCCCCTGAATCTAGCATGGGATACTGGGAGAAGATAGGGAACAGAAAATTAGAGCAAAATGCAGAATCAGAGCTCAAAGAAACAAATGAACAAAGCTAATGCAAATAAGCACATATGAACAGAGCTAATGCAAATAAGCACATATGAACATGTCTTTCCCCTCAAGAAGACATGTGGCATCTCTCCTCTTGAACACCAAGCATCTGGGATCCTTGAAGATTACTCTCTTCTTGAGTATTCTCTACCCCTGGAGATATCTTTCTCCCCCTGTTGAAGTGATAAGGCTTCGATGTGATCTCTCTCTCTCCCCCTTTGACATCAATTTCCAAGAAGGGCCTTCTGGAATTTGTCGTGAATGGGTTTGGTCCTTGAGTCACAGCATAAAGCACTGATAAAAATGTGATGCTAGTAGAGGACAAGATTCATGGAGTGGAGCTGGATCAAAAGTAATGCAGGAATAAGTGGCAGAATGTTTTTCCTGTAGTGAAATCGGTAGCACCGAGTGGTATGCTTCGGTTGCACCGAATGATTTCGGTTAGACCGAAGACAAGAAACTGGCGTGACCGAGTTCATCACAGAGAAAACACTTGTCACCTCAGCTCACTAGACAAGTAAGATCTCACAAGGATTTGCAAGGAATTAACTGAAAGATTTGCAATGAATTGGATGCAGGGAATGCAGAACAAATAGAAAAGAAAAGAAATCTAGATGAAGTTTTTTTTTGAAAGGGGAAACAAATATGCATGAGACAAATGAAAGAGCACAAAAAAAGGAACACAAGAGAACTTCATCTAGAGATGGTCGGCGACAAAGTCACCTATGTTAGAGTATATTGACTTAGGATTCAAGTGAAATCACTTGATCATAGGTCATACTCATCGTTTAAGCTCAAAATAGGGTTACCATTTTTCGTTTAAGCATCTTGATGTATTCACATCTTGTCGAGTTGCTTTGACTCATGTCTTGGAGTAAAGCTTCTCTAAGATGGAATAACATACCTTGGGTGGTGGTGTTGATCGTGATCATGTAGTTGAACTTTTGTGGGTTGCTCAAGGTTGATGTATCTCATCAAGAGTTGGGAGCACCACTTGGAATTTGAGTTCATCTACCTACATGGGTTAGTTCTTGCAAGGAAGAGCACTTTTGTATCCAAAATGACAATTATGAAACTCAACATAGAATTTGTCAAAGGATATGTTTGAATGGTTTTGTGCTTCCTTGTCTTCAACCAGCATTGTGTAGAGACTTGGTGATGTAGAGATTGCTCAAGATGTGAGTGAGTTGCGATCTCATAGATTTAGATTCATCCAAGTACCTACAAGGGTTAGATAATATGCAAGGTGCAAATATATCCAAGATATAAGATTATCATCATGAGAGAAATATTAAGGATTAGTCATAAGCTCATGTCTTGCATGTATCCAATGGAGTTCCTACTCCAAGTTTGAAGCATCAATGATGTTCAATTCACCTCTTAACCTGCAAAACACTTTCTCATCAAGTGGTTTAGTGAATATATCCGCTAATTGCTTTTTGGTGCGAACATGCTTAAGATTAATGTCACCCTTAGCAACGTGATCTCGAATGAAATGATGACGAACTTCAATATGCTTAGTTCGAGAGTATTGCACGGGATTGTGAGCAATCTTGATAGCACTTTCATTGTCACAAAGTAATGGAACATGTTTCACATATATCCCACAATCTTTAAGAGTTTGGGTCATCCAAAGTAATTGAGCACAACATGAACCAACGGCAATGTATTCTGCTTCGGCGGTGGATAAGGATACCGAGTTTTGTTTCTTGGAAGACCAAGACACAAGAGATCTGCCAAGAAATTGACAAGTACCCAAAGTGGACTTTCTATCAACCTTGTCATCGGCATAGTCCGAGTCGGAGTAGCCAACAAGATCGAAAGAGGCCTTCTTAGGATACCAAATGCCAAAATTTGGTGTATGGATTAGGTATCTCACTATCCTTTTCACGGCCTTAAGATGACATTCTTTAGGAGCAGCTTGATATCGTGCACACATGCACACACTTAGCATGATATCAGGACGTGAAGCACATAGATATAACAATGAACCAATCATAGAGTGATAAACCTTTTGATCGACCGGTTCACCATCTTTGGTCAAATCAAGATGTCCACTAGTAGGCATGGGTGTAGTCATACCTTTGCATTCTTGCATATTGAACTTCTTGAATAAGTCCTTGGTGTACTTTGTTTGAGAGACAAAGGTACCTTCCTTAGTTTGCTTGATTTGCAAACCAAGAAAGAATTTGAGTTCACTCATCATAGACATCTCAAACTTCTCCGACATTAGCTTCCCAAACTTTTCACTAAAATGAGGGTTAGTAGAACCAAATATAATATCATCGACATAAATTTGGCATACAAATAGTTCTCCGTTGACCCTTTTAGTAAAAAGATTAGAATCAATTTTTCCGATTTCAAAGCCTTTTTCAATAAGGAACTTGGTCAAGCATTTATACCACGCTCTAGGAGCTTGTTTAAGACCATAAAGAGCTTTGTGAAGTTTGTAAACATGACCAGGTTTCTTAGGATTAACAAAGCCGGGAGTTTGTTTAACATAAACTTCCTCCTCTATTTCACCATTTAGAAAAGCACTTTTAATGTCCATTTGGTACAAGGTGATATCATGGTGATTAGCATAGGCAAGTAAGATGCGAATGGACTCAAGTCTAGCAACGGGAGCATAAGTCTCACCATAGTCCATACCTTCGACTTGTGTGTAGCCTTGGGTGGCGAGACGTGCTTTGTTGAGAACTACTTGTCCATCTTCATCTTGCTTGTTGCGAAACACCCATTTGGTACCGATGATGTTGTTGTTGTTGTTGTCGGGCTTCTCAACCAATGTCCAAACTTGATTTCTCTCAAAGTTGTGTAGCTCTTCGTGCATGGCGTTTATCCAATCCGGATCTTCCAATGCTTCTTCAACCTTCATAGGTTCAATGCTAGAGATGAATGAATAGTGTTCACAAAAGTTAGCTAAACGAGTTTCAGAGCGAGTGATTCTCCTGGTTTGGATATCATTGTAGATTTGCTCGACGGGATGGTCTTTAGCGATTCTTGCTCAAACTCGTGAAAGCTTTTGCTTGGGTCTTGGTTGAACATCTTCTTCATCTTGTTCTTCTTCTTGGACTTCTTCATTGTTGGCGTTGTCATTCTCTTGTCGTGGTGGAGGAGGTTGTTGACGTTCATCTTGGTGCACTTCCTCGTTTTCTTCATCTTGGTGTGTCCCACTTGTGGATGCTTCCGTATCAACTCTTGGTTCACCTTGTCGTGAGGTAGGAGCTTCCACTTGGACGGACGAGGTACTCTCCTTCATCTCCGTTGGACGAATCTTGCCAATAGACAAGTCTTGAATTGCTTCCGAGGGGTCTTTGTCTCCAACATCAATTGGCAATTGCTCTACTTGCGAGCCGTTAGATTCATCAAACTTCACATCTACCGTTTCTTCAACCTTTCGGGTGAAATTGTTGTAGACACGGTATGTGTGAGAGTTTGAGCCATAACCAAGTAGGAAACCTTCATGAGACTTAGGAGCAAATTTAGAACGACGATGCTTATCAAGAATGTAGCACTCTGAGCCGAATACTCGAAAGTATCCAACTTGGGGTTTGTTACCTGTGAGAAGCTCGTATGCCGTCTTGCCGAGTAGCTTGTGAAGATACAAGCGATTTGTTGCATGACAAGCTGTCTCAACCGCTTCCGCCCAAAAGTGCTTCGTCGTCTTGTACTCATCAAGTATCGTTCTCGCCATTTTGATGAGCGTCTGGTTCTTCCTCTCAACAACTCCATTTTGTTGAGGTGTGTACATAGCCGAGAACTCGTGTGAAATCCCTTCTTCGTCAAGAAAGGTGTCCACATTTGCGTTCTTGAACTCCGTTCCATTGTCGCTGCGAACCTTCTTGATCTTCACTTCAAATTGATTTCGGGCCTTCCTAGCGAAGTTTTTGAAGATCTTTTGGACCTGCGGTTTACCATCGAGAAAGAACACCCACATAAATCTTGAAAAATCATCAACTATAACTAGACCAAAAGAATTTCCACCGAGACTTTTGTAAGCGTTGGGACCAAAGAGATCCATATGAAGTAGCTCGAGTGGCCTCCTTGTGGTCATGATGTTCTTCACGGGATGCCTTCCTCCAACCTGTTTACCTGCCTGACAAGCGCTGCAAAGTCTATCCTTATCAAATATGACATCGTTAACTCCAAGGATATGATTTCCTTTAATAAGCTTGTCAAGGTTTCGCATGCCAACATGACCTAATCATCTATACCATAACCAACCTTTTGAAGATTTAGCAATAAAGCAAGTTCTAGGTTGAGACTTTTTAGTGAAATCAACAATGTATAGATCACCTCTACGCACACCGGTAAAGACCATTTTATGATTATCTCTATGAAACACTTGGTAATCTACTTCAGTGAATATGACATTGAAACCGAAATCAGCAAGTCTAGATACTGAAAGTAAGTTGTATCCAAGAGATTCAACGAGCATGGCAATTTGTATGGAGCTATCATGTGATATGGCCGCCTTACTGAGGCCAACCACCTTACCCTTTGAGTTGTCACCGAAAGTGACATACTTTTGAGGACCATCGTTTTCAGCAAGCTCCCGAAACATGTCTTTATCTCCGGTCATGTGATCGGTACATCCACTATCAAGAACCCATTCCTTTCCTCCTGCCATATATCCCTGAAGATTTGCCATCAGACCAAAGTGTCTCATTGCATCATCAAGATCGAAGTCACTATCATCATCCTCATCATAGTATCCATGTTCAACATCGTCATGTGGTGGATCAAATCCTAGAGAGGGTGATTCCTTAGAGTGAGTTTGACAATGATATTGCTTATGAATTTTTATAGCTTCAGAAATAATATCACTAATAATTCCAACATCTCCTTTGGCACGCATAAGGTTTGTAAGCTCAAACAAACAATCACCAAACATAGGATCACTAGAATTCATCTTACTCAAGGCAATAGACTTATGGAGAATTTCATCTAGATTTTTCAAGGAATAATTTGGAAAACGTTCCTCAAGAAATTTCCATATAGTATAGGCACAATCAAGAGTAGGCAAACTAGTAATCAAGTTTTTGGGCAATCCTCTTATGATAAGATTGATGGTTCTAAGATTGTGAATCATGTCAAGATCCTCTTCGGGTGTGGGATGCAAGGGATCAATATGAGGTGCACAAGGGCTAGAAATGTACTTGTTCAAATGATATTGACTGAAAATCACAAGCATCTCATTTTTCCACTCATGAAAATATTCTCCATCAAGAATAGGCACTCTATGTCTAAGACTCCCAATAGTAGACTCATCCATCTTCCTCCAATGGTGTTTAAACCAAAGCAATGGAGACCAAAGCTCTGATACCAATTGAAAGGTATCGAGAAGAGGTGTCTAGAGGGGGGGTGATTAGACACTAAGTACCAAAAGTTACAGTTTTTAACTTGTTTAAGTTTAATTGGAGTTTAGGCACAAGTTTAACAATACATATCAAGCAAGCATGCAAAGAGTATATGAGCAGCAGAAAGTAAAGCATGCAACTTGCAAGAATGTAAAGGGAAGGGTTTGGAGGATTCAAACGCAATTGGAGACACGGATGTTTTTGTCGTGGTTCCGATAGGTGGTGCTATCGTACATCCACGTTGATGGAGACTTCAACCCACGAAGGGTAACGGTTGCGCGAGTCCACGGAGGGCTCCACCCACGAAGGGTCCACGAAGAAGCAACCTTGTCTATCCCACCATGGCCGTCGCCCACGAAGGACTTGCCTCACTAGCGGTAGATCTTCACGAAGTAGGCGATCTCCTTGCCATTACAAACTCCTTGGTTCAACTCCACAATCTTGTTGGAGGCTCCCAAGTGACACCTAGCCAATCTAGGAGACACCACTCTCCAAGAAGTAACAAATGGTTTGTTGATGATGAACTCCTTGCTCCTGTGCTTCAAATGATAGTCTCCCCAACACTCAACTCTCTCTCACAGGATTTGGATTTGGTGGAAAGAAGATTTGAGTGGAAAGCAACTTGGGGAAGGCTAGAGATCAAGATTCATATGGTAGGAATGGAATATCTTGGCCTCAACACATGAGTAGGTGGTTCTCTCTCAGAAAATGGATGCTGGAAGTGTAGGTCCGTTCTGATGGCTCTCTCCATGAATGAAGAGTGGGTGGAGGGGTATTTATAGCCTCCACACAAAATCTAACCGTTACACACAACTTGCCAAACTCGGTGGGACCGAATTGGTAAACTCGGTCGGATCGATTCAGCAAATCTAGTGACCGTTAGGATTTTCGGTGGGACCGACATGCAACTCGGTAGGACCGATATGGTTAGGGTTAGGGCATGACATAATCTCGGTGAGTCCGATTACACAAACTCGGTGAGACCGATTTTGGTAATAGGCTAACCAGAGAGTTGGTCAGGCAAACTCGGTGAGACCGATTACACAAACTCGATGGGACCGATTTTGGTAATAAGTTAACCAGAGAGTTTGCATTGTAAACTCAGTGAGACCGAATTTGGTAATGGACATACATAGAGAGATTACAATCCCATCTTGGTGAGACCGAGATCCCTATCGGTGAAACCGATTTGCCTAGGGTTTGTGGCAATGGCTAAGACATCTGAACTCGGTGGCGCCGGATAGAAAGAATCGGTGGGGCCGAGTTTGACTTTTGGTTTAGGACATATGTGGATGTGAGAAAGTAGTTGAGGGCTTTGGAGCATATCACTAAGCACTGTAGATCAAGAAACTCATTAAGCAACACCTCATCCCCTCTTGATAGTATTGGCTTTTCCTATAGACTCAATGTGATCATGGATCACTAAAATAGAAAGTGTAGAGTCTTGAGCTTGGAGCTTGAGCCAATCCTTTGTTCTTAGCATCTTGAAGGGGTTCCACATCCTCTAGTCCATGCCACTCCATTGTTGAACTTTTCTGAAACATAGTAGGTAAAAGTGTTAGTCCAACAAGAGATATGTTGACATTAATTACCAAAATCACCCAGGGAGCACTTGTGCTTTCAAAGCTAAACCTAACCATAGCATGAAACATATGGATCCAAATCAGCCCCTTACGAAGCAACACATAAACTAGGGTTTAAGCTTCTGTCACTCTAGCAACCCATCATCTACTTATTAATTCCCAATGACTTCCTCTAGGCCCAAACAATGGTGAAGTGTCATGTAGTCGATGTTCACATAACACCACTAGAGGAGAGACAACATACATCTCATCAAAATATCGAACGAATATCAAATTCACATGACTACTTATAGCAAGACTTCTCCATGTCCTCAGGAACAAACGTAACTACTCACAAATCAAATTCATGTTCATAATCAGAGGGGTATTAATATGCATTAAGGATCTGAACATATGATCTTCCACCAAATAAACCAACTAGCATCAACTACAAGGAGTAATCAACACTACTAGCAACCCATGATGTCTACTACGCAACCTTCTTCTTGTAGACGTTGTTGGGCCTCCAAGTGCAGAGGTTTGTAGGACAGTAGCAAATTCCCCTCAAGTGGATGACCTAAGGTTTATCAATCCGTGGGAGGCGTAGGATGAAGATGGTCTCTCTCAAGCAACCCTGCAACCAAATAACAAAGAGTCTCTTGTATCCCCAACACAACCAATACAATGATAAATTGTATAGGTGCACTAGTTCGGCGAAGAGATGGTGATACAAGTGCAATATGGATGGTAGATATAGGTTTTTGTAATCTGAAAATATAAAAACAGCAAGGTAGCAAGTGGTAAAAGTGAGCGTAAACGGTATTGCAATGCTAGGAAACAAGGCCTAGGGTTCATACTTTCACTAGTGCAAGTTCTCTCAACAATAATAACATAATTGGATCATATAAATATCCCTCAACATGCAACAAAGAGTCACTCCAAAATCACTAATAGCGGAGAACAAACGAAGAGATTATGGTAGGGTACAAAACCACCTCAAAGTTATTCTTTCCAATCAATCCGTTGGGCTATTCCTATAAGTGTCACAAACAGCCCTAGAGTTCGTACTAGAATAACACCTTAAGACACAAATCAACCAAAACCCTAATGTCACCTAGATACTCCAATGTCACCTCAAGTATCCGTGGGTATGATTATACGATATGCATCACACAATCCCAGATTCATCTATTCAACCAACACATAGAACCTCAAAGAGTGCCCCAAAAGTTTCTACCGGAGAATCAAGACGAAAATGTGTGCCAACCCCTATGCATAGGTTCATGGGCGGAACCCGCAAGTTGATCACCAAAACATACATCAAGTGAATCACGTGATATCCCATTGTCACCACAGATACGCACGGCAAGACATACATCAAGTGTTCTCAAATCATTAAAGACTCAATCCGATAAGATTTACTTCGAAGGGAAAACTCAATCCATTACAAGAGAGTAGAGGGGGAGAAACAACATAAGATCCAACTATAATAGCAAAGCTCGCGATACATCAAGATCGTGCCAAATCAAGAACACAAGAGAGAGAGAGAGATCAAACACATAGCTACTGGTACATACCCTCAGCCCCGAGGGTGAACTACTCCCTCCTCATCATGGAGATCGCTGGGATGATGAAGATGGCCATCAGTGAGGGATCCCCCCTCCGGCAGGGTGCCGGAACAGGGTCCCGATTGGTTTTTGGTGGCTACAGAGGCTTGCAGCGGCAGAACTCCCGATCTATTCTGTTCCCCAAAGTTTTTAGGGTATATGGAGATATATAGGCGGAAGAAGTACGTCAGGGGAGCCACGAGGGGCCCACGAGGGTGGAGGGCGCTCCCTAGGGGGGTAGGCGCTCCCCCCTGCCTCGTGCCTCCCTCGTTGCTTTCTTGACGTGGACTCCAAGTCTCCCGGGTTGCTTTCCTTCGAAAAATAACTTCTCCAGAAGGTTTCATCCCGTTTCGACTCCGTTTGATATTCCTTTTCTTCGAAACACTAAAACAAGGGAAAAAACAGGAACTGGCACTGGGCTCTGGGTCAATAGGTTAGTCCCAAAAGTAATGTAAAAGTGCATAGTAAAGCCCATAAAACATCCAAGACAGATAATATAATAGCATGGAACAATAAAAAATTGTAGATACGTTGGAGACGTAACAGCATCCCCAAGTTTAATTCATGCTCGTCCTCGAGTAGGTAAATGATAAAAACAGAATTTTTGATGTGGAATGCTACTTGGCATAATTTCAATGTAATTCTTCTTAATTGTGGTATGAATATTCAGATCCGAAAGATTCAAGATAAAAGTTCAATATTGACATAAAAATAATAATACTTCAAGCATACTAACAAAGTAATGATGTCTTCTCAAAATAACATGGCCAAAGAAAGCTATCCCTACAAAATCGTATAGTCTGGCTATGCTCTATCTTCATCACACAAAATATTTTAATCATGCACAACCCCGATGACAAGCCAAGCAATTGTTTCATACTTTTGATGTTCTCAAACTTTTTCAATCTTTACGCAATACATGAGCGTGAGACATGGACATAGCACTATAGGTGGAATAGAATGGTGGTTGTGGAGAAGACAAAAAGGGGAAGATAGTCTCACATCAACTAGGCGTATCAACGGGCTATGGATATGCCCATCAATAGATATCAATGTGAGTGAGTAGGGATTGCCATGCAACGGATGCACTAGAGCTATAAGTGTATGAAAGCTCAAAAAGAAACTAAGTGGTTGTGCATCCAACTCGCTTGCTCACGAAGACCGAGGGCATTTTGAGGAAGCCCATCATTGGAATATACAAGCCAAGTTCTATAATGTAAAATTCCCACTAGTATATGAAAGTGACAACATAGGAGACTCTCTATCATGAAGATCATGGTGCTACTTTGAAGCACAAGTGTGGTAAAAGGATACTAAAATTGTCCCTTCTCTCTTCTTCTCTCATTTTTTTATTTGGGACTTTCTCTTTTTTTATGGCCTCTTTTCTTTTCTTTTCTTTCTTTTTTATTTTTCGTCCAGAGTCTCATCCTGACTTGTGGGGGAATCATAGTCTCCATCATCCTTTCCTCACTGGGACAATGCTCTAATAAGGATGATCATCACACTTTTATTTACTTACAACTCAAGAATTACAACTCGATACTTAGAACAAAATATGACTCTATATGAATGCCTCCGGCGGTGTACCGGGATATGCAATGAATCAAGAGTGACATGTATGAAAGAATTATGAATGGTGGCTTTGCCACAAATACAATGTCAACTACATGATCATGCAAAGCAATATGACAATTGTCGTGGAATTGCACGGCAGATGTCCTCATGAAAGGACTTGGTCGCGGGGCCATCGAACGGGTTAACTTAGAGGGGTTAAAGCGGACGCAAAGACACAAGGGTTATACTAGTTCGGCCCCTTCGATGAAGGTAAAAGCCTACGTCTAGTTTGTAATGGGATTGATGTGATCTCGGCGACTAGGGAGCAATAGCTTCGCCTAAGCCTCAAGTTGTAGTTGTCTGTCCCTAAACCGCCGCCGGGTCGCCCCTTATATACACGGGTTGACATCCGCCGGTCTCTGAGTCTGAGGCCGGCTCATACAAGTGTCCGGCTCGGTCTCTCCTTTCTCTTATCTTACAACACAAGTTACATGGTTATGGCGGTTTTACCATTATGGGCCCTAATTCGCCCATGGGCTCCGGGCCTCTAAGCTCTATGGCGAATCGCCACCTTCTGAGTCTTCGTGGGCTCCAATTATGGCTGAGGGTGAACCGGCCCCTACAGGGCGGTTTATATTCAGTAGTTACATCCCCAACATTAGGCCCCAGATTGACTTGAACCTGTTCATGTTAATCTTCAACATCTTAGAAAAACTCTGAATGTCTTCCTTCATATTTCATAAACCGCCATCTGTTTAAACCGCCGTGATGTCATCCTCTGACCCCAGCAACAGAGCATCTTGACGTCATCTTCATTAAAGAAGCCCAAACAATAAGATTCCCTTCATTTAATACTATCCTGGAAATCGAGGCGACCGCTGCGCCATCTGCCGCTTTCAACTCCTCGATTCTCGCGCCTGTCAATTACTCTGTCTCATTATAAATAGACCGGAAGGCCCTTTCTCTTCTTCCCCCTTCCACGCTTCTTCTTCCTCGTGACGCCCCAGCTCTGAAGCTCCGCCGTCGCCTCCGACCTCCGAACGGTGCCCCAGCACAAGGCCGCTGCATCAACCTGGTCGTACCAGAGACTCTCGGGGCTCCTCCGCTGCCTGTGCATCTAGTAAGGCTCTTCCTCATGCCCTAGATCTGCAGCTTAAGGCTTCTGTTCGTACCGTCGTTCCTAGGTGTTCATCCCTAGTTTCTTCATACCTTCTCTGCCATGGCTTCTTAATCCAACCGTAGCATATACCTCGTGCGGTAGCTGCTCCGCCTTCAGCTTAGCACTTCGCAAATCTTCCTTTTTATTCGTGATAGAACGCCCGAACTTCCTTGCCCTTTATAAAGCTTTTATGGATCGCAGAAATTTTTCCTTACTGAATCTTTGGTAGATCCAAATTAATTCTGTTCATGTGTGAAACCTGTTTCTGTCAACACTTAGCAGATTTTCCAGTTCTGTCTCTTCCTCCTAAGGGCGGTTTAATTTTTTGATAGCTAATCCGCCACACTCCATTAGTCCTCAGTTAAACCGGAAATTGGAACTGAATACCAAACTGCCGGTTTAACATTGTATAATATGACTGAACCGTTAACGGTGAACCGGTCTTTACCTTTCCTTTCGCAGCTTTTTTCTTCCGGAATGGCCAAACAATTCTCAGCTTGCAATTGGGTCCGGTCCAAGATCACTGAGACGAAACTCAATGGATATGTCACCACCGGCGCTTTAGCCTCCAAGAATGTCCTTCATTGGCGTGTTCCGGATGCCGAATGCCCTCCTGAACCTCAAGAAGGAGAAGTAATCGTATTATGCAAAACTTAGACCGGGGATTCAGCCTGCCCGGATCAAAATTCTTCCGGGATGTCCTCGCAAGTTTCCAACTCCATCCACAAGATATTGGTCCGAACTCTATGTCCAATATATGCAATTTCCAAGTTTTCTGCGAAGTCTATCTTCAAGAAGAACCATCTGTGGAGTTATTCCGGGATTTCTTTCATTTGAACCGCCGTACAGAGTTTTCGGATGGTCCTAACACGGAACTGGGTGGCATTTCAATCCAGAAAAGGAAGGAAGTAGACTTTCCTCACGCAAAACACCATAGCTATCCGAAAGATTGGAACCAAACCTGGTTCTATTGCCGGAATACCGCTCCTAACAGCGAAAACCCCTTGCCGGGTTACCGCCCTCACCGGCTTAGCAACCATCACCCATTGCCTTTACGCTTGACTGCCGCAGAACGGAAGAATTTTGCGCCTCAAATTATCAAGCTCCGGGCTCTAATGGCCAATGGCTTAACTGGTATTGACCTTGTTTGATGTTGGGTTTCTTGGGGCATCTTGCCATTAAGCCGCCGCCCCGGATTGATGCATGAATACACTGGTAGCGTCAAAGACCCTCAACGACGTCACGAGCTACCAATAACTGAGCTGGAAGTTACTGAGACAGTGAAAAGGATGCTCGATGAACCGATCTCCGTCTGCAGCCAAACCGGGTTGGCCCCGTTCTGTGTTTCCAACAAACCGCTGCATGGTAAGACTCCGCTCATCGCTCTCTCGACTTTTTAATGCCTTATTGATATATATTAATCCTTGTTACTTCTCGAGCTAACAGCTCATACGAACGAACCAAACCGGCCCAGGGTCCTCGCGTAAAGTCCAAGACCACCAAGAAAGCTGGTAAGAGGAAAACCGCCGAGTCCTCTGAACCGCCGAAAGATGAAGATTCAGAAGCTGAGGTAAATCTTGATTTACTTTGTCCCTTTTTATCATTCATCCTATTGACAGTTACAATTCCCAGGATGATGCTGAGGCCAGCCATGCCGATCCTGTTGACGTAATCCTTCTTTCTTCCGAATCTGATCTTGTACCGGTTAAAAGAATTCGCCGCACAGTCCGGAAAGTGAAAAAATCTCACTCCCGTGCTCATTTAAATCCAAATCTTTCTTTGAAGACACAGCAAGCTGAAGAACGCCGTACAACCCGGCACAGCGGTCAACAAATTACGTCGTCCGGTTTACCTGACACCCCAACCCGGAAGCGTCGTCCAGAGGTGATTTGTTCTCCTGGCGTTATCCTTTGAAAGGTTTCTTTCGATGTCCTCTCAATCCGTCTGATCCAAATTACCAGGCCTCTTCCAACTCATCTGGCGGTTCATCAACCACTCAACTGCCTCCTCTTAAAGTTGCTGCTGGGTGAGCATATTACTCTTTCTTTTTTGCATTTGTCGGTTTATCACACTCTAACTCCGAATGTTGCAGCACCAAGGCTCGCTTAAGTAAGAAGGCGAAGACCCTTGACCCTACTGTGGACGTTGATCCGGAGAAGACTCCAGAGCATCATGGCGAAAAGCCTGAAGTCACGAAAAACAGCTCTGCCGGGTTTAACCAAGACGACAGTGCTAATCCGCCAGAGGTTGAACCGGCTGTCCAAGTGGAAACATCACATCCTGCTCCATTGAATCCTGCAGCAGAACAAGTTTCAATTGCTGATCCGCCGAGCCCGGGTAAGAAAGCACCATGCCCAGGAAAGAATGCCAATCCGGCCAGTCCGGCCAAAGATGATGATGTCGTAGTGACGGGCACCGCCTATACCGCCCCTGGCAATCCGGTTGCTCTATCAAAACACAGCGCCAAGGAAGAGTCTACTGCCATGAGCAAAGAGAAGGGAAAAACTGATCATCGACTTATGACAATTTCTCGCCAAGAACTTCACTCCGGCTTCCTGAACCGACTCTACACAAGTCGTGACTTCGAAGCCGGTCTGGTGAATCTTATGAAGGAACGCTATGAGGTAAGGAGTTATGTCTCTCTTGTACTTTTGTTGTGTAGTAGCCCCCAAGGGCCGGTTCAACTTAGCATAGTTAAACCGGGACTTAATATAAAACTCATACGTCTCAAACTTCAGTGCTGTAGCCCCCAAGGGCCGGTTCAACTGAGCATAGTTAAACCGGGACTATAAGTTGTATCACCGTAGCAAAACATGTTTGAGCAATTAGCCA
Organism: Aegilops longissima; assembly: GCA_021605205.1. Lineage (NCBI taxonomy): Eukaryota > Viridiplantae > Streptophyta > Magnoliopsida > Poales > Poaceae > Aegilops > Aegilops longissima. The sequence continues at coordinate 501,361,139 of CM038676.1, forward strand.
TTAGCCCCCAAGTGCCAAGTTGAATACCTGTATTGAGCTTGGGACTTCATGATGAAACAACTAACGTGATCCCTTTTTTATCAGAGTGAGATATGCCAACAAACCGGACAGCTCAATGACCTTCGTGCCAATCTGGAGACCCAACAAGCAGAAGCCTCCAAGGCCAAGGATGAGTTGAAAACCGCCTTGACCACTATGGAGTAGCTCAAGGAGTGGTTTAAATCTGAGCAGGCCAACTGGGAGACGGAGAAGGCCGGGTTGCTAAAACAGGCTGAAGATGCTGAAGCAGCTCTTAAACCGGTGACAGAAGAGCTCACCGGACTAAGGCGCCAGATTAACGCCATGACCTCTGCGATCTTTGGTAAGAGATGTTTCACCAAGGTTTGTGATTACTATTCCGTTTTGACATTTCCGCCGGTTTAACCTGAACTTCTTTAAACTGGTATAGGGAAGCGTATTGCTCATCTAGGCTCGGACATGCGGAAGAAGCTCAAGGCCGCATATACGCTGATTGAGCAACTGTATACCGGCACCCAGCGAGTCATATGTGCGACATCGTATGATAAGCAGCTCCGTCTTTGATCAAAGATACGCTGGACTGGCTATCCATGATCCCTGCACAACTTGAAGAGTTGAAACGATCCGCGGCCCGGGCTGGCACTTTATTGGCTCTAACTCGCGCCAAAGCATGGATAGCGGACCTTGATCCGGCTGACATAGCCAAGGGCTTCCCCAGCGCTCAAGAAAATGGCGAAGCCTTTGATAATAATGCCCTCAAACGGATAACAAAGGAGATGCGTCCTCTGGCGAGTCAACTGGCAGCAGAAGCCAACCTGGCGGTTTACCGCTCTTTCTATGATGCAAACAACAGGCGGGTGGAAGTTGTCATTCCGGAAGTGCAGAACCTTGTTCCCCCAATCCGTAAGCACACTTATGCCCCTGACGTTGATCCGGCTGAGCTTATAAGTGAAGAGGCTGTCTTTCAGGCTTTAAACCGGATTGACTGGTCCGCCAATGACTTCCGGCCATTGGGTGATGAGGAGGAAGAAGCTGAACCGACGCCAGACGACCCATCTTCTTCACGTCAACCCGGCAAGGAAGCTTAATCCGTCAAGCCAGGTTGATGCATCATAAGCTGCTAGTCATGACACCATTCGAAATATTGGGCCTCTGAAGGCCTTGTAATAGAATAGCCATCACTTTTGTTTTGAATATGCCTTTATGCCTTCAATCTGCAACCTTCGCGCAGAGGTGCTGATACTTTTGATTGAATAATCGAAACCTTCAATCTATATTGCCTGCAATCACAAATTAACCTGCCACGGCGGCTTGTGTCGCCAGCCGGCTTGTGACGCTCATATGTATATGTAAGGAAATATTGAGGTATATGATCAAAATTTTGTGATACAAAAATACCTGCCAGCGTCGGGCATGAAGTTGGCTTAGCCAACCTTGAAGCGGAGGTGGTATAAACCATTACCGTCCAAGGAGAAAACAGCTCCTGTGTTTATAATGCCGGTTTACCATGTAAACCATGCCGGGTCATGTTAAGCCCCCTGTTACTCCATAATGGGATGTTAACAGGAAAAGTCAAACCGGAAAAGTTATCTCCGGATTAAAATAAACCGAATGCCGTCAATTGACTGGTTGAACCAGTTTGAAAAATGTTATCGGTTTAAAAACGCAACAAAAAATCAAATAACAGTTTGCAAAAAGAGGCTTTACTGAGCCGATCAGATGGTATTACCATGGTCGGACACGACCAAGCTCCCAATAAGGTGTAGCTATGGTTCAAGTCAGCCAGGTCCCCAACTGAAACCGTGGCATTATGCCGATCAAGTGGCGTGGCAATGGTTCGGGTTCGACCAAGGCCCCAAGTGACTCTATGGCCTTAGGCCGATCAAGAGGCGTGACTGGTTCAGACTTGACCATGTCCCCAAGTGATCTGGTGGCTTTCGCCCATAAAGAGGTGTTGCATTGGTTCGGATACGACCAAGCCCCCAAGTAACATCTAAAAGCTTCCGAAAAGCAAGCTCAGGGGGGAAAGCGAAGGCCGTTTTAAGACAACAATCCCATGTACCCAAACCGGATGTTTACAGAACGGATACCCCGCTTTAGCCGAGGCTCCGGTTTTATTGCTTTTATTCATAATATATACATTGTCATAATATGTACATAAGGAGAGCCGATGGCTCAGGTATAATAAGGCCGAAGATGAGCTATGTTGCACGGCCTGTTGGTCTCCTCCTCTGACGTGCATGAGTCTTTATGCTCTCGAGCATCGATCAAATAATATGAGCCGTTGTACAGATTCTTGCTGACCACAAAAGGCCCTTCCCAAGGTGGGGATAGCTTGTGCATATCTGTCTGGTCTTGAATGAGCCGAAGCACCAAGTCTCCTTCTTGAAAGGTTCTGGTTCTGACCCGTCGACTGTGATACCGACGAAGATCCTGCTGGTAAATCGCCGAGCGAGCAGCCGCCATATCTCGTTCTTCATCCAGTCGATCCAAAGCGTCCTGCCGTGCTGTCTCATTATCTGCCTCAACATAGGCCGCCACACGAGGTTAGTCATGACGGATATCACTGGGGAGGACTGCCTCCGCTCCATAGACCATAAAAAACAGTGTGTATCCAGTGGATCTGTTAGGGGTAGTATTTATACTCCATAACACAGACGGTAACTCTTCTACCCAACAGCCCGGCTCCTCTGTAAAGGGACCATAAGCCGGGGCTTGATACCTCTCAGGATCTCCTGATTAGCTCGTTCTGCTTGACCATTGGACTGTGGGTGAGCTACTGAAGAAACGTCAAGCCGGATGTGCTCATGTTCACAAAACTCCTTCATGGCACCTTTGGACAAATTGGTACCATTATCTGTGATGATACTGTGTGGAAAACCAAACCGGAAGATCACCTTTTTGATGAACTGAACCACCATGGCCGCATCACACTTGCCAACAGGCTCTGCCTTGACCCACTTTGTAAATTTATCAACTGCCACCAACAAGTGTGTCTTCTTGTCCTTGGACCTTTTAAAAGGTCCAACCATGTCCAGCCCCCAAGTCGCAAACGGCCAAGTAATTGGAATCATCCTCAATTCTTGGGCAGGTATATGAGCACGTCTAGAAAACTTCTGGCAACCATCACATCGCCTGACCAGATCTTCCGCATCAGCATGGGCAGTCAACCAATAAAAACCATGGCGGAACGCCTTAGCCACCAAGGATTTTGAACCGGCGTGGTGACCACAGATCCCACGGATCTCACACAATATTTCACAGCCTTCCTCGGGGACACACAGCGTTGAAATGCCCCCGACACCTTTGCAATGATGCAACTCGCCATTAACAATGGTCATAGACTTAGACCGCCGAACTATCTGTCGGACCAACGCCTCATCTTGGTAACTTCGCCCGGCTCATGTACGCCAAATAAGGAGCGTCAATCCGAATGACATGCAGGGCTGCCACCAATGAGCCTCCAGATCAGGAATAGCCAAATCTGCTTCATCGGGAGCTTGACCGACGGGTTGTGCGATCGTCTAGGAAGACATTAGGCGGGACGGTTTGCGCTGATAGCCCAACCGGCTTAAAGCGTCTGCCGCTTCGTTCTTCCGTCGATCCACATGGTCCACCTGATAGCCTTTGAAATGACCTGCAACAACATCCACCTCCCGACGATATGCGACCATGAGTGGGTCTTTGGAATCCCAAGTGCCAGACACTTGCTGGGCCACCAAGTCCGAGTCACCGAAGCACTTAACCCGGCTTAGATTCATCTCCTTAGCCATCCGAAGACCATGGAGCAAGGCCTCATACTCAGCAGCATTGTTAGTACAAGGAACAATGGCGGAAGACGTAACAAAACTTGTCACCTCGTGGGGAGTTAACACGACTCCACCCCGAGCCTTCCAAATGCTGGACCCGTCAAAGTGGATGGTCCAATAAGTATGATCCGGCTTTTCTTGGTAGCTTGTAACTCCGTCCAATCATTAATGAAATCCACAAGTGCACGGGATTTTCTTGCCGTCCGAGGCATATACCTTAAACCGTGCGGCCAAGCTCTATCGCCCACTTAGCAATCCGCCGATTGCCTCCGGTTACATGATATCACCTAAGGGAGCTGAATCGACCACCGTGATGGGATGCCCTTGAAAATACTACTTCAGCTTCCGCTTGCCATAAAAACTCCATACACCAGCTTCGCCAATGTGGATATCTCGCTGGACTCAATAAGCACCTCGCTGATATAATAAACCGGACGTTGAACCGGATGCTCCTTCCTGCCTCCTTCCGCTTACCACAATGGCTACGCTTAATCGCTGCCACAGCATTAGCAGCACATATAGCGAAGCGGCTCTTTGTCAATGGGAGCGGCGAGTACAAAGCGGTTGGCCAATTGCCGCTTCAAGTCCTCCAACGCTTCATCGCAGGCGGACTCGCATAAACTGATCTGTCTTCTTCAGCATCTGGTACAAAGGAATGGCCTTCTCTTCGAGGCGGCTGATAAACCAGCTCAGTGTGGCAATCCGGCCCGCCAATCGCTGGACATCATTGATACACTTTGGCTTAGCCAGGGAGGTGATAGCTGTAATCTTCTCCGGATTAGCTTCAATCCCCCTGTTGGACACAAGGAAACCCAATAACTTGCCTGCCGGAACACCGAAAACACATTTGGCCGGGTTAAGCATCATCTTGTACACCCGCAAGTTGTCAAAGGTTTCTTTCAAATCCTCAATCAGTGTTTCCTTCTTCCTTGACTTAACCACAATATCATCCACATAAGCATGCACGTTACGGCCGATCTGTTCATGCAAGCAATTCTGTACGCAACGCTGATAAGTTGCTTGGGCGCTCTTGATCCCAAAAGGCATAGACACATAGCAGAAGGCTCCAAAGGGAGTGATAAACGCTGTCTTCTCCTGGTCCTCAACCGCCATTTTGATCTGATGATATCCAGAATATGCATCCAAAAAGCTCAAATGCTCACAATCCGCCGTAGCATCAATAATCTGGTCAATGCGGGGGAGGGCAAAAGGATTTGCTGGACAAGCCTTGTTAAGGTCTGTGTAATCCACACACATGCACCAAGTGCCGTTTTTCTTAAGGACCAACACCGGATTAGCAAGCCACTCTGGATGGAAAACTTCACCGATAAAACCTGCTGCTAAGAGCCTGGCAACCTCCTCTCCAATGGCCTTACGCCTTTCCTCGTTAAACCGGCGAAGGAACTGCTTTTCCAGTTTGTACTTGGGATCAACATTAAGAGTGTGCTCAGCGAGTTCCCTCGGTACACCTGGCATGTCAGAAGGCTTCCATGCAAAAATGTCCCGGTTCTCACGGATGAACTCGATGAGTGCGCTTTCCTATTTAGGATCCAAGTTGGCACTGATGATGAACTGCTTGGACGAATCACCGGGTACGAAGTCAACAAGTTTAGTCTCAGCCGCCGATTTAAACTTCAGGGCCGGATCGTGGTCTGTAGTTGGCTTCTTCAACGGGGTCATATCCGCCGGATCAACATTATCTTTATAGTACTTTAGCTCTTCGGTGGCACAAACCGACTCTGCGTAAGCCGCATCACCTTCCTCACACTCTAAAGCAATCTTGCGGCTCCCATGAACCGTTATCCTCCCTTTGTGACCCGACATTTTTAGCTGCAAATAGACATAACAAGGCCGTGCCATGAACTTGGCATAAGCCGGCCGCCCAAACAGGGCGTGGTAAGGACTTTGAATTTTCACCACTTCAAACGTCAATGTTTCCGATCTGGAGTCATGTTCATCCCCAAAGGCCACCTCCAGAGCTATTTTACCAACTGGATAAGCTGACTTGCCAGGCACCACACCATGAAACACTGTATTGGACGGCTTGAGATGTTTATCTGTTAACCCCATACGACGGAAGGTCTCATAATACAAGATGTTGATGATGCTTCCTCCGTCCATAAGCACTTTGGTGAACTTGTATCCTCCCACCTGAGGCGCCACCACTAGGGCTAGCTGACCCGGATTGTCAACCCGGGGAGGATGATCCTCTCTACTCCACACAATAGGCTGCTCTGACCAGCGTAGGTAATGAGGCACGACCGGTTCAACAATGTTGACTGCCCGCTTCTGAAGTTTTCGGTCTCGCTTGTCCAAGCTAGTGGTGAAGACGTGATACTGTCCACCATTCAACTGCTTCGGATTGCTCTGATAACCCGACTGCTGCTGCTGCTGATTGTAACCACCTTGGTTGTTCGATTGTTCGATTGTTCGCCCGCCGGATTACCATTAAACCTCGGACCGAATTTCCTCCACCGTAACCGGGCGGACCACTGAACCGCCGCCGGGGCCTTGATCATACCAGAAAGCATTAGAATTTTTGAACTCCTGCATAATGTAACAATCCTTCCAGAGGTGGTTTGCTGGCGCCTCCTTCTTCCCATGCTTCGGACAGGGTTGATTCAACAGATAATTCAACCGGTCCGGATTGTGATTAGGCGCACCACCTCGGTTCGGATGTTTACCCTTGCGCCGTTGGCCCTTGTCCTGTGCGTTGGTGTTGGCTACAAAGCCCATGTTACCATTGGCCTTACGCTTGTTTCCTCCATTACCTACCGATTGATGCTGCTGGCCTCTGGAGTTGCTGTTCTGTTTTCCCTTCCCTGTTTCATCCTCCTCCTCGGACTCGGGATCCTTGGTACTATCAGAATCAGCATACTTCACTAAAACGCCCATGAGAGTGCCCATGTCATTGCAAAAACGCTTCATGCGACCCAGCTTCAGTTTTAAAGGTTTGAACCGACAGTTGCCCTCTAGGGTTAAGATTGCAGAATCAGCGTTGATCCGGTCTGAAGAATGTAGAACTTCTGAAACGCGGCGTACCCAATGGGTTGTGAATTCCCCCTCAGCCTGGACACAAGCCGCCAAGTCCACCACAGACATGGGCTGCTTACAGGTATCTTTGAAATTTTGAATGAACCGGGTCCATGAATCGGGTCCATGAACTGATGGAATTGGGTGGCAAGTTTTTCAACCAAGTACGGGCCGTGCCTTCAAGCATCATGGTAAAATACTTTGCACATGCATCCTCATCCACATCCAGCATCTCCATGGCCATCTCATAGCTTTCTACCCATGCTTCTGGAGCCAGATCGGCGGTATAATTGGGCACCTTGCGTGGCCCCTTGAAATCTTTGGGTAAGCATACATTGCGTAAAGCGGGGACGAGGCAAGGCACCCCCAAAGATCTAGATGTAACTCCAGGCTCGAAGATAGTTGGTCGAACCGGCGCGAGCTGATAATTCTGATGTTGTGCTGCTAACTCGGCCTCCCTACGTGCCCTGGCCCGGTCCACCACCTCTTGAGCGTTTTCGAAACCACCCGCCGGGTTGTTGCCGCGGGGTGCACCGCGCTGCGCATTACTTGACACGGCCGGCTCATCTGCGTGCCTGCTATAGCTCCGGCTCGGGCGAGGGGTGGAGTGGATCCGATCACGGCTGTATGAATACGCTTCCTGTTGGACCAGAGCCGTCCTAAGGAGCTCTTTGACCTGGTGTGTTTCTACCGCCTGTGGTGAATCGCCTCCAACCGCGCCGCAGCCGCAACAAGGTTATCCATCGGGTTGGAGTAGTGACCTGGAGGTGTTTGCACAGCCTGAGGCGCGCCGGCATGATGGCGAGGTAGATCTATCACACGGGGCTGAATCGGCGCGCCCGTCCCAGGTGCTTCCGCCGGTTCACCATCGGCGCGGATTCTGGTCCTCGCTCTCGGGTGTTGAAGAGGTCTTCCTCCGAGGGCAAATGGGATCTGTACTTTCTTTTCATGACTTCATGCGACGCATCTCGATCCAAAGATGAGCCTATAAGCTGCGCATCCAAAGCGCCCGCTCGCCACCATCCTAGCGTCTCAGAGCTGCCAGATCCGCTTTAGCTTTGAGTGATTTGCTCCTTCACCTTTGCAATCTTCGCATTATGCAGATCTTGATCTGCCGGGTTAGCCTCTGCCATGAGCACATCCAATGCATCAAACAGTTCTGATAAAGCTTGAGCCGGCGGGCGCACAGGGCCTCCTGCCCCGGCTGCCATCGCTGCTGTTGAACCGGCGACCATTGTCGCGGCGGTCGAAGAGTGAAGCGTCGCTTGTGTACCGGCCATGAATATTCCAACCCCGTTGGGCAGATCAAAGGGGTCCGGAATACTGTCACCGTCGGAACAGCCCCCAATCCGGCCATCTTGCAGCTGGTACAGAGATTCAGTTTCTCCAGTCGATGACTCGTCATCCGAGTAGACAACGGTTTCGCCACCAGATGCTGATCCGTCCTCGTAGTTTCTTCCGTGGATGACTCCCACGAAAGCACACTTGACAGTCGGTTTAGCCAGGGCAGGTTTCGCCCGCTGAGCCGTCTCGACGAGGTCGGTGCAGATGTCTGGCTCAGGCCCTGGCTCACCGATCTTGCCGATGAACACGTGTATGCTACCGAAGGGACCCGTACCAGACTCAATCGAGCCGCCTCGGGGCCTCACCTGCATCGTCGATGTAGAGCTTGCCGCGACGACTCTAGGTCATCCGGCCCACAACATAGCCTTCGAGTCCTTCGAACTTGCCCTCTAAGATCATCAAACCATCGTGCGATAGCCCCACGGTGGGCGCCAACTGTCGTGGAATTGTCACGGCAGATGTCCTCATGAAAGGACTTGGTCGCAGGGCCATCGAACGGGTTAACTTAGAGGGGTTAAAGCGGACGCAAAGACACAAGGGTTATACTAGTTCGGCCCCTTCGATGAAGGTAAAAGCCTACGTCTAGTTTGTAATGGGATTGATGTGATCTCGGCGACTAGGGAGCAATAGCTTCGCCTAAGCCTCGAGTTGTAGTTGTCCGTCCCTAAACCGCCGCCGGGTCGTCCCCTTATATACACGGGTTGACATCCGGCCGGTCTACAGAGTCCCAAGGCCGGCTCATACAAGTATCCGGCTCGGTCTCTCCTTTCTCTTATCTTACAACACAAGTTACATGGTTATGGCGGTTTTACCATTATGGGCCCTAATTCGCCCATGGGCTCCGGGCCTCTAAGCTCTATGGCGAATCGCCACCTTCTGAGTCTTCGTGGGCTCCAATTATGGCTGAGGGTGAACCGGCCCCTACAGGGCGGTTTATATTCAGTAGTTACATCCCCAACAACAATGATGGAGCGTGTCATAATAAACGGAACGGTGGAAAGTTGCATGGCAATATATCTCGGAATGGCTATGGAAATGCCATGATAGGTAGGTATGGTGGCTGTTTTGAGGAAGGTATATGGTGGGTGTATGATACCGGCGAAAGGTGCGCAGTATTAGAGAGGCTAGCGATGGTGGAAGGGTGAGAGTGCGTATAATCCATGGACTCAACATTAGTCATAAAGAACTCATATACTTATTGCAAAAATCTATTAGTTATCGAAACAAAGTACTACGCGCATGCTCCTAGGGGGATAGATTGGTAGAAAAAGACCATCGCTCGTCCCCGACCGCCACTCATAAGGAGGACAATAAATAAATAAATCATGCTCCGACTTCATCACATAACGGTTCACCATACGTGCATGCTACGGGAATCACAAACTTTAACACAAGTATCTCTCAAATTCACAACTACTGCACTAGCATGACTCTAATATCACCATCTTCATATCTCAAAACAATCATAAAGAATCAAACTTCTCATAGTATTCAATTCACTTTATATGAAAGTTTTTATTATATCCCTCTTGGATGCCCATCATATTAGGACTAAATTCATAACCAAAGCAAATTACCATGCTGTTCTAAAGACTCTCAAAATAATATAAGTGAAGCTTGAGAGTTCATCTATTTCTTCAAAATAAAACTACCGTCGTGCTCTAAAAGATATAAGTGAAGCACTAGGTCAAACAACAAACTACTCCGAAAGATATAAGTGAAGATCAATGAGTAGTCGAATAATTATGCAACTATGTGAAGACTCTCCCATTTAATAATTTCAGATCTTTATACTTTATTCAAACATCAAGCAAAACAAAAGAAAATGAAATGACGCTCCAAGCAAAACACATATCATGTGGTGAATAAAAATATAGCTCCAAGTAAAGTTACCGATGAACGAAGACGAAAGAGGGGATACCTTCTAGGGCATCCCCAAGCTTAGGCTCTTGGTTGTCCTTGAATATTACCTTGGGTGCCTTGGGCATCCCCTAGCTTAGGCTTTTGCCACTCCTTATTCCATAGTCCATCGACTCTTTACCCAAAACTTGAAAACTTCACAAAACAAAACTTAACAGAAAACTCGTAAGCTCCGTTAGTGAAAGAAAACAAAACACCACTTCAATGTACTGTAATGAACTCATTATTTATTTATATTGGTGTTAAATCTACTGTATTCCAACTTCTCTATGGTTTATAAACAATTTTACTAGCCATAGATTCATCAAAATAAGCAAGCAACACAATGAAAACAGAATCTGTCAAAACAGAACAGTCTGTAGTAATTTGTATCAAACGTATACTTATGGAACAACAAAAATTCTAAAATAAATTGGTGGACCTTAGGAATTTGTCAAGTAATCATCTGCAAGAAGAATCAACTAAATAGCACTCTCCAGTTAAAAGTTTTAACTAATCTCGTGAGCGCTAAAGTTTCTGTTTTTTACAGCATGATCATAAAGACTTCACCCAAGTCTTCCCAAAGGTTCTACTTGGCACAAACACTAATTAAAACACAAACCCACATCTAACCAGAATCTAGATGGATTATTTATTCCTAAACATAACCAAAAATCAAGAAACTAAAATAAAATTGGGTTGCCTCCCAACAAGCGCTATCGTTTAACGCCCCTAGCTAGGCATGATGATTTCAATGATGCTCACATAAAAGATAAGAATTGAAACATAAAGAGAGCATCATGAAGAATATGACTAGCACATTTAAGTCTAGCCCACTTCCTATGCATAGGGATTTTGTGATCAAACAATTTATGGTAACAATAATCAACTAGCATAGGAAGGCAAAACAAGCATAACTTTAAAACTTTAAGCACATAGAGAGGAAACTTGATATTATTGCAATTCCTACAAGCATATGTTCCTCCCTCATAATAATTTTCAGTAGCATCATGAATGAATTCAACAATATAGCCAGCACCTAAAGCATTCTTTTCATGATCTACTTGCATAGAAATTTTACTACTCTCCACATAAGCAAAATTCTTCTCTTCAATAGTAGTGGGATCAAACTCAACAAAATAACTATCATATGATTGAAAATTAAGATCAAGATGACAAGTTTCATGGTTATAATTATTATTTAGAGCATACGTGTCATCACAATAATCATCATAGATAGGAGGCATGCTTTCATCATAGTAAATTTGCTCATCAAAGCTTGGGGGACAAAAAATATCATCTTCATCAAACATAGCTTCCCCAAGCTTGTGGCTTTGCATATCATTAGCATCATGGATATTCAAGGAATTAATACTAACAAAATTGCCATCATGCTCATCGTTCAAATATTTAGTGCCAAACATTTTATAGACTTCTTCTTCTAGCACTTTGGCACAATTTTCCTTTCCATCATACTCACGAAAGATATTAAAAAGATGAAGCGTATGAGACAAACTCAATTCCATTTTTTAGTTTTCTTTTATAAATAAACTAGTTCCAAAACAAGAAAAAAATATTCAATTGCAAGATCTAAAGATATACCTTCAAGCACTCACCTCCCCGGCAACGGCGCTAGAAACTGCTTGATGTCTACTACGCAACCTTCTTCTTGTAGACGTTGTTGGGCCTCCAAGTGCAGAGGTTTGTAGGACAGTAGCAAATTTCCCTCAAGTGGATGACCTAAGGTTTATCAATCCGTGGGAGGCGTAGGATGAAGATGGTCTCTCTCAAGTGTAACATCCCAAATTTTCAATTTGGAATGTTATACTTTAAGTCATCATGCATATCATATTTTCTTGCATTTTTCCGATCCTAGAAAATTTCACGCAACTCAAGGACCCTCGGAGAGAGTTGGAGATTTCATTATTTTCATATTTGGGTTTTCTCAAATTTTGAAAATAGGATCATTTGGATTATTTATTTATCTTCATATATTTTTCCAATAAAAAAACAAGAGAGGGAATAATATGACTTTCCCAACATTTAGGAAAAATGAAGATTTAATAAATAAATCAATTTTTGGTTTTTCGAAGTTTATTTGCCTTAGGGAAAAAAATGAGTATTTTAAAAATATGCATTTTGGCCCCGTATTAAAGTTCATTTTGTTCGACTCATTTTTTAGGAGTCGGGGAAAATTATTATTTTTAAGTTTGGAGTTCCTTTAGTTTTATTTTTAATTCGTTTTCGTTTTTCTTTTAAAAAGAGGACTCACACACATACCGACCGGGCCAAGGCCCACTGACGGCCCACCCTTGCCGCCGCCTCCTGGGAGTCTGGCCGCCGCCGCCGCCGAGTCCGGCTCGGGGCGACGCCGCCCGCCGCCGTGGCCCCTCCCCAAGGCAGCACCCCTCCCTCCTTAAAAGCCGCCTTGCCGCCCTCGACCCACCCCGAGCCTTTGCCGACCCGCCGCCTCGACTACCTGACTCGCCTGACGCCGCCCGAGCCGCCCGAGCCGCCCGACGCCGTCTTGCCGCTCCTTCGCCGCCCTGCCGCCCGACCCGCCGAGCCCTCGCCGACCCCGCCGGAGCCCCGACCGCCCGCCGGCAACCTCGCCAGAGGTAGCCGCCGCGCCACCCTCCCCGGTTCGGTTTTGTTCTAAAAACCGTTCCGGTTTTCTTTTTCGTTGTTTGGTTTTTTTTTAAAACCCTAGATTGGTTTATTTTTTTAGTCGGTTTTGTTAATTAGTGAACGTTCACCGATCCGTTCGTTCTAATGAACGCGTTCGCCGGTTTGTTTCTGTTAACGAACGTCCGTTCGTTTAACCGTTCGTCGTCTTCCTTTTAATCGGATTTAATCCGTTATTTTCCGATTTCGATTTCCGATCCAATATTCGAATCAGTTTATTTTCTCGCTCGTTTATCGGAATCAGGTGATTCAAGCGCCTGGAGTTTCGTTTCGAAACCGCCGTTCCGACTAATCCACTTAAACAAAGTTTTGCTACTGTAAAATTTGACCTAGTTTCAAATTGCTAAAACCGAGTCGTTTTCTTTTGACATTCGACTTTCGTTGCTTTATTTGATTCGATTCCTTTCGCAACCAGGGTTCTTAAGTTGAACTTTCTGGTTAGATCCTTTATTCGAGATTTTCCCTGTGCATTAGATGAGTACTTATTGTATGCTTGTTGTTTGTCTGCGTTAGATCACCCGGAGTGCGCCGCTTGTTACTTCGAGTCTCTAGGTTTCACGGATCGTCAGCAAGGCAAGTAACACTTGATCATACCTTTTCTACTACCCAGTTTTATGCATTAGCTCCAATCCTCAACACTTGCATGATTAGGATCTAATTAATTGTGGGATGGGAAGTAGATTGAGGTAGTACCTATTACCTGTTTTACTTATGAAACCTTGGGAGTTACTTCTACGTTTGCTTATTATGGCAGGCTATGCCAGTAGACGTGGATTGGGTGAGTGAATATCCATGACAGATGTGAGATTGTTAATTAATGGTTTATCTAAGGTGGCAACTTAAACACACATCCGGGTGGATTGAGGCACCTGGTTTCTATCAGACTTGCTGTATTTCTTCGACCGCCACCCGTGCTCTAAGGGATCATAAGATTATTCAAACTAGAAACTTCCATGTGCAGCCACAAGCCAATATGGGCTCGGCATAGCTGAGTAAGTTGTGCGAACTCTTACGGGTAGGCTAGCTGATGTAGGGGATGTAGGTTGGTACGGTCTACCCACATGTAAGGTGCTAGCGCTTCGAAAGATCTGTGTCTCGGTCATCCGCTCTCAAACACCATGTAGTGCGAGAACCAAACGGAGGCGATCGAGTCTTGTGGGGAAAAGTGCGCAAACCTCTGCAGAGTGTATAAACTAATCATGATTAGCCGTGTCCCCGGTTATGGACGCCTTGAGTAACTAGTACTTGAATATCATGTGAATCTCATCATGTTACTTCTAATTAATGTTATTGGGTTTTTAATGAGTACTTTTTAATTGGGATTGAGGATGTCATCAACCATTCTCAATGTTTAACAACCACCATGATAGTTAAACAAAATTATTCCTTTGCAAGTAGGGAAAATTAGCTTTATGCAAAAGCAGTAATCGAGAGCTTTTCCACCAGCCATATATGCATGTAGTATAGGCTTATTCCTTCATTATTCTCTATGTGTTACATTGCCAAGATATTCCATGTGTCGACCCGTTTTGGGCTGCAACTTTCATGTTGCGAGACTTTTCGAATTTACAGTAAGGTGTTAGGTCGTGGTTCTATACTCAATGATGCCGATGGAGTTGATGGACTCACTTATCTTCCAAGTCTTCCGCTGTTATCGTTATTAGATGGCCTTAAGCCATATTTATTGTAATAAGTCCTCTTTTGGACAACACTTGTAAGGAGTGTGTGATTGCTACTCTGCTATAAATCCTTCAAGTCTTGTGTGGTGTCAAGATTCTTGATCCAGGATGACACCGAGCACGAGACTTGATCCATTCGGGTTGGGTCGCTACAGAGATGGTATCAGAGCACACGCTGACTGTAGGACACGACCACTAAGTTAAAGCCATAGATCACTACTCTCTTCCCATTTTCTAACTCCTCATCTTTTCTACTCTTTTAGGATGAAGGACGCCAAGATCAAGTACGCCCAACCGATGAAGGCACACCTTTTGGATTTCACTTGAAGGAAGTCACCAAGTACCGAACGTTGGACTACCATGTTTCACCGGACTTTCAATGCCACTCTGCTCAAGAGGAGCGCTGAAGATTCAAGCTCACGCTCCAGAAGGACATTCGCCCCAATCACCAAGCCTATAGATAGTGTTTTCATTGCACCAACTCGAGTCCGGGAAAGAGCATGGCAGCTCATATCACCATGGGACGATTGGAGAAGTTTATCAAGAAGACCTCAAGGACACTATCTACCAGATTTGCGGACGCCGAGATGAACAATGGGAGATAGTCAGCACCAAGAAGGATAGATCCATTGCAGCTTTCATCCAGAGTTAAACCAGACATTCGACGCCAGAGAACCAGATGTGCAATGATATGTTAGAGTTGAAGAATGCAAAGGGAAGGATCATCGAACTTGAAGAAGAACTAAAGACTACACGTAAGGACTACATGGACGAGATCGTAGCTCTAGCAAGACACAATAACGATCTCAAGTACGAAATTGAAGAACTCAAGAAGAAGTTGGTGCTCAAGAATGAAGACAAGCACGTCGGCTGTCCAAGCAACTACATCATCATCGACGACACCGATTCGGATCCAAGTGAACCCGACTTTGAAGACGAAGCTGGAGCAGACATCATGGAGTCTTCCACCGGTTCAAATTAGTAGAAGTCCCCCACATATTAGTAGTATTACCTCCATGTAAACATTATAGTACACACACTTTTGCGATAGTTAGATCGTTGTAAGCCCTTTGTTTGAATTGAATGAAGTGATTTTGTGTGCATTTGCTCATGTGCATTTGGGCAGTGTTTCTCCTTAGACCTCATTCTATTCTTAATTACTCGTCTTTTCTAAACCCATCAGATGCCTCCGAGATGCGACCCCGGGTTTGTTTTCCCGCCAGAGATCACCCAGTTGATTCAGCAGCAGAACACTTTGATTCAAACATTGGTGCGTAACCAAGGCAACAACAAAAACAACAACCCACCACCACCACCACCATGGATCACTTGACTCGCTTCCTTAGACTGAATCCGCGGTGTATTCCAATAGCACCGAGCCGATTGTAGCAGATGATTGGCTCCGCAAGATAGGAAGGAGTTGACCATTGCAGGGATGCATGATGGAGAAAAAGTGAAGTTTGCTGCACACCAGCTTGAAGGACCCGCAGCAAGATGGTGGGAAAATTTTACAGCCACTTACCTCAGAGACACTTTGCCACATGGGATCAGTTCAAGCAAGCTTTCCGCACTGCCCATGTTTCAGCAGGAGCTATGGCCATGAAGAAGCGTGAGTTTCACAACCTACGCCAAGGAGGAAGGACTGTTGGCCAGTATGTGGACGATTTTAGTAAGTTAGCACGTTATGCCCCGGATGACGTTGCTCATGATCTGCTAAGCGGGAGAAGTTTCGAAGGACTGAATGATGAGTTCAGATGCAGTTGATGGTAGCAAGTTTCAATAACTACCAGGAGTTGGTAGACCGAGCCCTCATGATTGAAGGAAAGCAGCAACAAATTGAGAACCGCAAGAGGAAGTATGGACAGGGAAAGTATAACTCTGGAGCCCAGCAGAAGCCTCTTTATACCCCTAAACAAGGAATTCAGTTTCAGCATACCCATGGAGGAGGTAATTCGCACAACCATAACGGCACCAAGAATGGGAACGAGAATGGAGGAAGCAATGGACATAACCGCACCAACCCGTCAACACCATCCAAGGTAGACCTGAGTCACATCACTTGCTTTAAGTGCCGCAAGACTGGACATTATGCAAATGACTGTCCGTAGGCGAAATGGAAATGGCAATGGAAGCTCTGGAAAGAAGCCAAACCCTTTCAACAGGGGATAGGTGAACCACATTGATGTGGAGGAGGTTGAAGATCAGCCCGATGCAGTAATCGGTAAGTTTTTGGTTAAGTCATTTACTGCAGTTGTTCTATTCGATACTGGTGCATCGCATTCATACGTATCAAGGGGATTTGTGGATAAGTACAAATTACCGACCCAAGCCCTTAGGTCACCCATGCTAGTAACCTCACCCGGAGCAGAATACATGGCTAGTAAATGGTGTGATCGATCGCCATTAAGGATTGGACACTATGTTTTCCCTCGGACCTAATAGTTACGGAATCCCAAGGATTGGATGTGATATTAGGAATGGATTGGTTATCAAGTATGGAGGAACATAGATTGCACCACTAAGTCAATCTTGCTCACCACACCGAAAGGAAGAAGGATCAAGTACGATCACGACACGAGCCGAGGAGAGCGCAAGTAAATTGCTTATCGGGAGTTGTGCAGAAGAAGTACCAGGTGGTGAAGGATTTCTCGATGTATTTCCTAAGAGTTGCGGTGAATGCCACCGGATAGAGACATTGAGTTTTTGATTGAACTTTTGCTAGGAACAGGTCCAATATCAAAGCGACCATACAGGATGCCCGCACAGGATTTGGCGGAAATCAAGAAGCTGATTAAGGAACTATTGGATAAAGGTTTTATACGCCCAAGTTCTTCACCTTGGGGATCACCCGTACTGTTAGTGGAGAAGAAGGATGGATCGTTAAGGATGGTTGTTGATTATCGTGGATTGAATGAAGTAACAATCAAGAAGAAGTACCCACTACCAATGATAAATGATCTGTTTGATCGTTTGCAAGGAGCTAAAGTGTTTTCCAAGATCGACTTACGATCAGGGTACCATCAGTTGAAGATTCGGGAGCAGGACATACCTAAGACAGCGTTTACCACGAGATATGGACTGTATGAGTATACCGTTATGTCATTTGGACTAACTAACGCACCAGCCTATTTCATGAACCTGATGAACAAGGTGTTTATGGAGTTTTTGGATAAGTTCGTCGTGGTGTTCATTGATGATATTTTGATTTTCTCGAAAAATGAAGAGGAACATAAGGAACATTTGCGATTGGTTTTGGAGAAACTAAGGGAACACCAGTTATATGCCAAGTTCAGCAAATGTGAGTTCTGGCTAAAGGAAGTTGGATTTCTTGGACATGTTATATCCGGAGAAGGAATAGCAGTTGACCCCACAAAGATTGAGACCGTAACCAAATGGGAAGCACCAACGACAGTAGGAGAGATTCGGAGTTTCCTTGGACTCGCAGGATACTACCGAAGATTCATTGAGAATTTCTCAAGGATTGCAAAGCCTATGACAGAATTGTTGAAGAAGGATACCAAATTCATATGGACTGAGGACTGCGAGGCAAGTTTTCAGGAGTTGAAGAAAAGATTGGTTACCTCACCAGTATTAATATTGCGGATCGCACCAAGGATTATGAGGTGTATTGTGACGCTTCACGCCGAGGACTTGGAGCAAAGCTTATGCAGGAAGGAAGAGTTGTTTCGTATGCTTCACGACAACTTAAGCCTCACGAGTTAAATTATGCCACACATGATTTGGAATTAGCAGCCGTTGTGCATGCATTGAAAACATGGAGACATTTTCTCATTGGAAATCATTGTGAAGTATATACGGATCACAAGAGTTTGAAGTACATCTTCACACAGAAAGAATTAAATCTCAGACAGAGGAGATGGTTAGAGCTTATCAAGGATTATGATATGAGATTGCATTATCACCCCAGAAAGGCTAACGTTGTAGCAGACGCATTGAGCCGTAAGAGCCACGTCAATACCCTAATGATGGGAGGAATACCAAATGAGTTAGCCGAGGACCTTCGAGAGCTATGTTTGGAAATAGTTCCGAGAGGCTATATAGCAGCATTGGAGATTCAGTCTACACTGATGGACAAAATCAGAGAAGCCCAAAAGGCAGATAAGGAATTTGCCTCTATAAAGGAGAAAATGAGCAAAGGAAAAGCTAAAGGATTTCGTGAGGATGAGCACGATACCCTATGGTTTGAGGACCGTGTTTATGTGCCAAATAACCCGGAGATCAGGAAGTTGATTTTGCAAGAAGCCCATGATTCACCCTATTCGATTCACCCAGGAAATACCAAGATGTATTTGGATTTGAAGAATACTTTCGGTGGACCGAATGAAGAAGGATATTGCGGAGTATGTAGCAATTTGCGATGTATGTCGAGAGTAAAGGCAGAACATCGAAGCCAGCAGGATTGTTACAACCATTGCCGATACCGAATGGAAGTGGGATAAACTAGGCATGGATTTCATCACAGGTTTGCCAAAGACTCGCTCAGATATGACTCGATTTGGGTTATAGTCGATCGCTTGACGAAGGTAGCTCATTTCATTCCAAATAAGACCACCTATAGCAGTGCTAAGTTGGCAAAGATATACATGACTAGAATTGTGTGTTTACACGGAGTTCCGAGGAGTATCGACGATAGAGGAACCCAATTTACCTCAAAGTTTTGGAACCGGTTGCACGAAACATTGGGAACCAGACTGAATTCAAAGACAGCTTTCCACCCACGACCGATGGACAGACCGAGAGAGTCAATCAGATTTTGGAGGATATGTTTGAGAGCTTGTGCACTAGATTATGGATCTAGTTGGGATGATAATTTGCAGTATGCAGAATTTTCTTATAACAACAGTTACCAAACCAGCTTGAAGATGGCACCTTTCGAGGCTCTGTATGGAAGGAAATGCAGGACACCGTTGTCATGGGACGAAACCGGAGATCGTCAGTTGTTTGGACCAGATTTGATTAAGGAGTCTAAGCAGAGGGTTAAATTGATTCGAGATAGGCTCAAGGTAGCCCAGTCCATACAGAAGAGCTATGCGGATTCAAAGCGCAAGGCGATTGAGTATGAAGTTGGAGACAGAGTATATCTTAGAGTATCCCCGCTTCGAGGAGTTAAGCGTTTTGGAGTTAAAGGAAAATTAGCACCACGTTTCGTTGGACCGTATATGATTTTGCAACGCATGGGAGAAGTTGCTTATAAGCTGGAATTGCCAGAGGGACTATCAGGAGTTCATGATGTATTCCATGTTTCTCAACTGAAGAAATGTCACTCCGAGATAGCAGAGATACCGCTAAGAGACACAGTGCCACTGGAAGCAATTTAGTTAAAGGATGATTTAACATATGAGGAAAAACCAGTCAAGATTCTCGATTATGCCAGCAGAGTTACTCGCAGCAAGGTTATCAAGTTTTGCAAGGTTCAGTGGAGCCACCACACTGAAGATGAAGCCACCTAGGAAAGAGAGGAAGATTTGCTCAAGGACCACGCTCACCTATTTTCTATCCAACCCGAATCTCGAGGGCGAGATTCATCTTAAGGGGGGTAGGTTTGTAACATCCCAAATTTTCAATTTGGAATGTTATACTTTAAGTCATCATGCATATCATATTTTCTTGCATTTTTCCGATCCTAGAAAATTTCACGCAACTCAAGGACCCTCGGAGAGAGTTGGAGATTTCATTATTTTCATATTTGGGTTTTCTCAAATTTTGAAAATAGGATCATTTGGATTATTTATTTATCTTCATATATTTTTCCAATAAAAAAACAAGAGAGGGAATAATATGAATTTCCCACATTTAGGAAAAATGAAGATTTAATAAATAAATCAATTTTTGGTTTTTCGAAGTTTATTTGCTTTAGGGAAAAAATGAGTATTTCAAAAATATGCATTTTGGCCCGTATTAAAGTTCATTTTGTTCACTCATTTTTAGGAGTCGGGAAAATTATTTTTTAAGTTTGGAGTTCGTTTAGTTTTATTTTAATTGCTGCGTTTTTTTAAAAGAGGACCCAAGACTACGCTACCGACCGGGCCAAGGCCCACTGACGGCCCACCCGCCGCCGCCTCCGCCTGGGAGTCTCCGGCCGCCGCCGCCGAGCCGAGTCCGGCTCGGGACGACGCCGCCGCCACTGCCGTGGCCCTTCCCCAAGGCAGCACCCGCTCCCCTCCTTAAAAGCCGCCCTTGCCGCCCTCGACCCACCCGCGAGCCGCCGCCGACCCTTCCGCCTGACTTGCCTGCCTGACGCCGCCGCCTGTCGCCCGACGCCGTCTTGGCCGCCCGCCGCCACGCCGCCGACCTCGCCGAGCCCTCGCCGACCCGGGAGCCCCGATCGCCACGGCGACTCGCCGGAGGTAGCCGCCGCGCCACCATCCCCGGTTCGGTTTTGTTCTAAAAACCGTTCCGGTTTTCTTTTTCGTTGTTTGGTTTTTTTTTAAAAAAAACCCTAGATTGGTTTATTTTTTTAGTCGGTTTTGTTAATTAGTGAACGTTCACCGATCCGTTCGTTCTAATGAACGCGTTCGCCGGTTAGTTTCTGTTAACGAACATCCGTTCGTTTAACCGTTCGTCGTCTTTCTTTTAATCGGATTTAATCCGTTATTTTCCGATTTCGATTTCCGATCCAATCTTCGAATCAGTTTATTTTCTCGCTCGTTTATCGGAATCAGGTGATTCAAGCGCCTGGAGTTTCGTTTCGAAACCGCCGTTCCGACTAATCCACTTAAACAAAGTTTTGCTACTGTAAAATTTGACCTAGTTTCAAATTGCTAAAACCGAGTCGTTTTCTTTTGACATTCGACTTTCGTTGCTTTATTTGATTCGATTTCTTTCGCAACCAGGGTTCTTAAGTTGAACTTTCTGGTTAGATCTTTTATTCGAGATTTTCCCTGTGCATTAGATGAGTACTTATTGTATGCTTGTTGTTTGTCTGCGTTAGATCACCCGGAGTGCGCCGCTTGTTACTTCGAGTCTCTAGGTTTCGCGGATCGTCAGCAAGGCAAGTAACACTTGATCATACCTTTTCTACTACCCGTTTTATGCATTAGCTCCAATCCTCAACACTTGCATGATTAGGATCTAATTAATTGTGGGATGGGAAGTAGATTGAGGTAGTACCTATTACCTGTTTTACTTATGAAACCTTGGGAGTTACTTCTCGCTTGCTTATTATGGCATGCTATGCCATGAGACGTGGATTGGGTGAGTGAATATCCATGACAGATGTGAGATTGTTAATTAATGGTTTATCTAAGGTGGCAACTTAAACACACATCCGGGTGGATTGAGGCACCTGGTTTCTATCAGACTTGCTGTATTTCTTCGGACCGCCACCTGTGCTCTAAGGGATCATAAGATTATTCAAACTAGAAACTTCCGTGTGCAGCCACAAGCCAATATGGGCTCTGCATAGCTGAGTAAGTTGTGCGAACTCTTACGGTAGGCTAGCTGATGTAGGGGATGTAGGTTGGTACGGTCTACCCACATGTAAGGTGCTAGCGCTTCTGAAAGACTGTGTCTCGGTCATCCGTCCCTCAAACACCATGTAGTGCGAGAACCAAACGGAGGCGATCGAGTCTTGTGGGGAAAAGTGCGCAAACCTCTGCAGAGTGTATAAACTAATCATGATTAGCCGTGTCCCCGGTTATGGACGTCTTGAGTATCTAGTACTTGAATATCATGTGAATCTCATCATGTTACTTCTAATTAATGTTATTGGGTTTTAATGAGTACTTTTTAATTGGGATTGAGGATGCTGTCAACCATTCTCAATGTTTAACAACCACCATGATAGTTAAACAAAATTATTCCTTTGCAGTAGGGAAAAATTAGCTTTATGCAAAACTGTAACCGTAGAGCTTTTCCACCAGCCATATATGCATGTAGTATAGGCTTATTCCTTCATTATTCTCTATGTGTTACATTGCCAGATATTCCATGTGTTGACCCGTTTTGGGATGCAACTTTCATGTTGCGACTTTTCGATTTACAGTAAGGTGTTAGGTCGTGGTTCTATACTCAGTGATGCCGATGGAGTTGATGGACTCACTTATCTTCCAAGTCTTCCGCTGTTATCGTTATTAGATGGCCTTAAGCCATATTTATTGTAATAAGTCCTCTTTTGGACAACGCTGTAAGGAGTGTGTGATTGCTACTCTGCTATAAATCCTTCGAAGTACTGTGTGGTGTCAGCATTACGGATCCAGGGATGACACTGAGCACAGAGACTTGATCCATTCGGGTCGGGTCGCTACATCAAGCAACCCTGCAACCAAATAACAAAGAGTCTCTTGTGTCCCCAACACACCCAATACAATGATAAATTGTATAGGTGCACTAGTTCGGTGAAGAGATGGTGATACAAGTGCAATATGGATGACAGATATAGGTTTTTGTAATCTGAAAATGTAAAAACAGCAATGTAACAAGTGGTAAAAGTGAGCGTAAACGGTATCGCAATGCTAGGAAACAAGGCCTAGGGTTCATACTTTCACTAGTGCAAGTTCTCTCAACAATAATAACATAATTGGATCATATAACTATCCCTCAACATGCAACAAAGAGTTACTCCAAAGTCACTAATAGCAGAGAACAAACGAAGAGATTATGGTAGGGTACGAAACCACCTCAAAGTTATTCTTTCCAATCAATCCGTTGGGCTATTCCTATAAGTGTCACAAACAGCCCTAGAGTTCGTACTAGAATAACACCTTAAGACACAAATCAACCAAAACCCTAATGTCACCTAGATACTCCAATGTCACCTCAAGTATCCGTGGGTATGATTATACGATATGCATCACACAATCCCAGATTCATCTATTCAACCAACACATAGAACCTCAGAGTGCCCCAAAGTTTCTACCGGAGAATCAAGACGAAAACGTGTGCCAACCCCTATGCATAGGTTCATGGGCGGAACCCGCAAGTTGATCACCAAAACATACATCAAGTGAATCACGTGATATCCCATTGTCACCACAGATACACACGGCAATACATACATCAAGTGTTCTCAAATCATTAAACACTCAATCCGATAAGATTACTTCAAAGGGAAAACTCAATCCATTACAAGAGAGTAGAGGGGGAGAAACAACATAAGATCCAACTATAATAGCAAAGCTCGCGATACATCAAGATCGTGCCAAATCAAGAACACAAGAGAGAGAGAGAGATCAAACACATAGCTCTTGGTACATACCCTCAGCCCGGGTGAACTACTCCCTCCTCATCATGGAGATCGCGGGATGATGAAGATGGCCACCGTTGAGGGATCCCTCCTCAGTGAGTGCCGAACAGGGTCCCGATTGGTTTTTGGTGGCTACAGAGGCTTGCGGCGGCGGAACTCCCGATCTATTCTGTTCCCCGAAGTTTTTAGGGTATATGGAGATATATAGGCGGAAGAAGTACGTCAGGGGTGCCACGAGGGGCCCACGAGGGTGGAGGGCGCGCCCCCCTGCCTCGTGCCTCCCTCGTTGCTTTCTTGATGTGGACTCCAAGTCTCCCGGGTTGCTTTCCTTCCAAAAATAACTTCTCCAGAAGGTTTCATCCCGTTTCGACTCCATTCGATATTCCTTTTCTTCGAAACACTGAAACAAGGGAAAAAAACAGGAACTTGCACTAGGCTCTGGGTCAATAGGTTAGTCCCAAAAGTAATATAAAAGTGCATAGTAAAGCCCATAAAACATCCAAGACAGATAATAGAATAGCATGGAACAATCAAAAATTATAGATACATTGGAGACGTATCAACCCACAGGTATCAATATGAGGTTTTGAGACAAATATTGGATACAAGAGATGAACTAGGGTTTTAGATGAGATGGTGCTGGTGAAGATGTTGATGGAGATTGACCCCCTCCCGATGAGAGGATCGTTGGTGATGATGATGGCGATGATTTCCCCCTCCCAGAGGGAAGTTTCCCCGGGAGAACAGCTCTGCCGGAGTCCTAGATTGGTTCCGCCAAGGTTCCGCCTCGTGGCGGTGGTGTTTCGTCCCGAAAGTTTGCTTATGATTTTTTTTAGGGTAAAAGACTTTATATAGCAGAAGATAGACACCGAAGGCCTGCCAGGGGGCCCACGAGGCAGGGGGCGTGCCTAGGGGGGTAGGGCGCGCCCCCCACCCTCGTGGATGGTGGGTGGCCCCCCTCTGGTACTTTCTTCGCTCAGTATTTTCTATTAACTCCAAAAATAACTTCTATCGTGTTTCAGGACTTTTGGAGTTGCGCAGAATAGGTCTCTAATATTTGCTCCTTTTCCAGCCCAGAATTCCAGCTGCCGGCATTCCCCCTCTTCATGTAAACCTTGTAAAATAAGAGAGAATAGGCATAAGTATTGTGACATAATGTGTAATAACAACCCAAAAGGCAATAAATGTTGATATAAAAGCATGATGCAAAATGGACGTATCAACTCCCCCAAACTTAGACCTCGCTTGTCCTCAAGCGGAAGACGATAACTATAAATATGTCCACATGTTTAGAGATAGAGGTGTCGATAAAATAAAATACGGACATGAGGGCATCATGATCATTCTTATAACAGCAACATATATAGATATTGTCATATGATTTCTTATGCTCAAGTAACAATCTATTCACAATGTCAAGTATGAATCAGGAACTTCATTGAAAACTAACAAACTATAATCTCGGTCATTGAAGCAATTGCAATTTATCATAACATCGGAAAGAGTCAAATAAGAGATTTTTCAGCAAGTCCACATACTCAACTATCATTTAGTCTTTCACAATTGCTAACACTCACGCAATACTTATGGGTTTAGAGTTTTAATCAGACACAAAGAAAGATAGGGGCTTATAGGGTTGCCTCCCAACCTTTTACCTCAAGGGTAATGTCAACAATAATAATTCATGCTAACTTACATCCAATTGGATATATTTATCAGGATCTTTCCAACACAATGTGCTTGCCAAAGGATAAAATGTAAAAAGGAAAGGTGAAGATCACCTTGACTCTTGTATAAGATACAAGACAAGAATAAAAGATAGGCCTTCGTAGAGGGAAGCTGAGGTTGTCGTATGCTTTTATGTTTGGATGCACAAAATCTTAATGCGAAAGAACATCACTTTATATTGCCACTTGTCATATGGACCTTTATTATGCAGTCCGTCGCTTTTATTTCTTCCACATCACAAGATCGTATAAAGCTTATTTTCTCCACACTAATAAATCATACATATTTAGAGAGCAATTTTTATTGCATGCAACAATGACAACTTACTTGAAGGATCTTACTCAATCCATAGGTAGATATGGTGGACTCTCATGGCAAAAACTGGGTTTAAGGATATTCGGAAGCACAAGTAGTATCTCTACTTGGTGCAAAGAGTTTGGCTAGCATGAGGGGGAAAGGCAAGCTCAACATGTTGGATGATCCATGATAATATACTTTATTTCGGATATAAGAAAACATAACCCATTATGTTGTGTTCCTTGTCCAACATCAACTCTTTAACATGTCATATTTTAATTTAGCATGTCATATTTTAATGAGTGCTCACAATCATAAAATATGTCCAAGCACTACAAAAAAATACACTTCCGTGATGATACGTGTTTGTCACAGTAGGTCGCGTTTTTTGTCATGCATGTACATCCATGACAAATTTATGATGTAATCAAGATAGTCATACCGTCTTTGTCTAGAAGTGTTCCATGACATTACCAAAATTATCATCACGGAAGTGTCCACTTCCATGACGATAAATCGTGCGTCACAGAAGTGTTTTCGTCAAGGGTGGCCGACACGTGGCATCCACCGTAACGGAACGCCGTTAAGCTATCGGGTCGGGTTTTGGATCCGATAACCCGTTAACAGCCCCGACCAATGGGGATTTTCCACGTGAAAAATCATCATTGGCTGGAGGAAACACGTGTCAGCTCACCGTTGGGACAGATGTCATCCACTCATTGGACCGAAGGCACCTATGATACGACGACATGTGGCACGACCCAACAGAGGCCCATTCCTGTGAAAAGGCCGGCCCGTTTGACTTGGTCAAAAGGTGGCGGGCCGGCCCACGGAAAGCCTGTTAACGGCCTGTTCGCATATAGCCCATTTACAGCCCGCTAACCCAGGGCCCATTACGCCCTATCCGAATTAGGCCCAGTAGCGTCATCTGGGCCGTCCAATATGATTCTAGCCCGTTTTAACTTCCGGCCCATGTGTGGCCCATGACTTCTTTCGGCCCATATGAGGCCCTTTGTAACTCTTGGCCCATTAACGGCCCGTGGTGAAACTGGCCCGTAATGAACAGTGTATCACTTTATACCCATTTACGGCTCGTTATTCTATTGGGCCGTTTCCAGCCCAAGTTATCTTTCGGCCTTCTCAGGGCCCATTGATTCTTGGGCTCATTTGCAGCATTCTGTTACATACGGCCCGTTACTGTCATTTTCTACTTGTGGGCCAAATTCAGCCCGTCGTTACAGTCGGCCCGTTTGCGGACCGTTAATACGTTGGGCCATTTTCATGTCAAAAAAACCCGTTGGGCTGTTTTCATAGAGTTATCAAATACGGCCTATTAACGGCCCGTTATGGTCCATGAATTGTTCGACCCATGATTGGCGAAATGATGATACGCCCCGTAGAAGGCCCTTTGGATATACAGACCGTATGAGGCCCATGGATCTACGGCCCGTAGAAGGCCCATGGGTCGTACGGCCCGTAGAAGGCCCATGGACCCTAAGGCCCGTATAGAAGGCCGATGGATCCTACGGCCCGTATAGAAGGCCAATGGATCCTACGGCCGGACGAAGGCCCATGGATCATACGGCCTGCAGGAGTCCCATGGTTACAACAGTCCATGTGTTGGCATGATTATTTCGGCCTAGTTACCAAAAATAGGCTATTGTGGCCACTAGAAAAACACAGAAAAAGAACTGCAGTGACTACAAGCAACCAACTAAACAAGACAATAAGGAAATAAATAAGCAAGCAATTAAGGCTAGCCTATTACCGCTATTACATATATTACATCCACTAGGCATCAAAGTTCGCCACCAGTGCAAATATAGGGAACAAAGCAGCATATTACATACACTGGCCGTCAAAATTGGCCACAAGTGCAAATAAACGCGGTAGCAAAACAAGAGCATAACTGAAACAACTTCAGAAGAGCTCAAGAACCGTTATCCTGGGTATCCACCATGCTGGCAATAAGCTTAGCAAGCTGATTAGCTTTGTCCTGTTTGGCGCTAAAATCCTCCAACGCTTGTCGTTGCACCGAAAGTATGCATCTGAATGCTCCAGGACTTCCGCAATCCTTCCGCTTCTTGTCGCAAAGATAGCTGATCGATGTCTTTCACTTGTAGTTGAGACTCAAGAAACCGAACTGATTCGCATAAAGTGAGTTTGAATAGCTTGTGCAAGCGGTAGTGGCGATAATCGAACACTAAACCAAGACAGGACTTTGGGGTTGTCTTGTTGTCTTCAAGATAGTCTTCCTTAGCTGTTTTATCAGCTTTGTTGGAGACCAACAAGGATGTGTCACTATCCTGAACCTTATCTCGCATTACTTCCTTTACCATTGCTTAATAAGGCACTCTTCCCCAATATTCTCATCAAGATTCTAAAAGAAGAAACAAGCATACACAACAAGTTTAGCATGTACTAGTATATGAAACTCATTTTGGTGAACCAGTTCATTAGTAAGGTGGACAGGATTAAACTACCAAGTCTTCTATTGCCAAGTACTAGTACATAATAAAAGCATCAAACAAACATATATCTTTGTCCTATGGTCACTTGCATTGTCTTGCCAAATCAAAATAGAGACACGGTTCAAATCATATCAGTTCAAGACAAAGCAGAGTGAAAGAATACAAAGCGTGGGAAACTACACGCACAACAAGATTTCAGATGGGTACCACGGGTCTACATGTACAACAACACTATTGGCTCTGTTGATGCTAGTAATGTGCATGATATGAAAGTCAATCTGATACACAATTGAAATTGAAATCAAAAGAGCTATTGATAAGAGCAAACCTGTTAAAGAAACATGCGTGAACATACCGCTGTGCCATTGGAGTTTCGATTTGATCCTTCAATTTTAAAAAAGTTTGTATCAAGAATACAGTGATACGGAGCAAAGCAATCATAGTTAAAAAGGCGCGCCTAAGCGAAGCGCTTAAGCGCCTAGGCTCTAGGCGTTGGCAAAAACGCATTATGCATAACTATGCTTAATCAGTGCATAATCTGCGCATAAGCATGCGCTTTGGTCAAGAAGCGCAAGGCGGTGGCAAAACACACAATTAACGCCTAGCGCTTTTTGAACTATGATAGCAATGGGATCTTAAATTAGAACAGTTGTTCTTCGGTTTAGGCACTTGTTCTACATGAACAGAGTACAAGAAGATGCAAGAATATAATACTTAAAATAGAAAATGAGCTCATAGACCTTACCACATTCTTGGTCCGGGACCAAGATGAACAAGGTGTTCCTAATCATCGTCCAAAAATGTGTCTCGGGAGAACGTAAGGAATTTGATGAGTTTCTTTGCCGGTGAAGTACGTTTTCTTTAGGTAATTCTGATACTATCACCAAGCATTCTTGAAGATAGCAGAGGTATTAGCACAGGTTACCTCATCCTGAGTTTCCAAATCGGTCCTTCTCTATAGAGAAAAATGGGAAAATTTGCTGTATTATAACCATCATGGAGGTAGGATGTATGGGACGAAGCAAATTAATTTCCATGAATAACATTACTTACACATAACTCCTGGACAAACACCTGCAACTGGCATTTTCCTTCATCTTCAGTATAATATTTCCAAGATGGGAAGATACGCACATACGATTTAACAACATCAAATGCGATAGATGCTAAACTACGACTAGCTGGTTGTGCTTCCTCCAGAGGAATAGGCGTACTAACTGGTGGAGTTGGGGTTCGCCGTGATAGTACTTGCCCTTTGGGCACTGGAGTTGCCTTACTAACTGCTCTTGTTTGGGAGCTCTGTGGTGGAGATGGTGCTGTGTCAACGGGAACTGGGTTACTATCGGCTGGGGTTGGGGTTAGATTGGGTGAAGCTGGTTCTCTGTCCATCGCAGTAGTGGTACAATTTGCGAGAGTTTGGGTTATGTGTGGTAGGGCTGGTTCTTATGCATGTACAACCGGGGTGCTATCTCCACCAAGAGGTAGCACTGTTTTATTTGAAGACCGTGTTTTTATTCCGCTAGATACTGGCATCACCCGCTCCAATTCAAATGGCTGATAAACAGGAAACATAGTAGAATGTACAGACATTGTATGAGAGACATATGCAATAGATTGTGTGGAAAAAAGAGGGCATGAAATAGTTGACATGTATATTGTTTAACTAAAACGGATAGCATGACATAATTTCACATATATGATGTCTATCTAAACTGGATAGCATAGCATAACATAATTCAAAAATATGATGAATAACTAAACAAGATCGCATGACATAATTCACCTACATGTTATCTAAGTAATCAGGATCGCATCATTTAATTCACATATGTGATTTATATGCTAAACAGAGGGCATTCGATATGATGTCTGAACTAAGAACATGGTGTTGAATATTGTGTATATGATGTCTAAACTATGCAATGCAAGACACCGTATGCATGATATGAGCAGATAACCATGCCAAGTTAGAGCATACACCTCGGGGGGAATAGGACTGGTCATCTGTCTCTCAATCCATCTCCGAGGAGCTATCGGGACCCAACAAGAGATTTGCTTCGACAGGTAGCACTGTCTGCTCTGAAGGCCTTGTTTTCACTCCAGATTTTTCCATCTCCCACCTAAATTGCTGATTCACAAGAAGAGTAGTTTAATGTACAAACATTGTCGACAAATGGAAATGTAATGAAGAAAAGGATGGGCAAGATATCATTCAAATATATGATGCATGGTTAAACATGATGGCATTGCACATTTCACATATATTATGGCTGGCTAAAAGACATGAGACTGCATAATTCCCATATATGATATAGAAACTAAACAGGTGGCCTTACAAAACATGTCTAAACTAAGCAAATGACATATATGATGTCAAAAGTAGGCACTGCAAGGCAACATATGCATGATATGACTAACACCATCATGCCAAGGTAGAGAAAACACCTTGGGGGTTAAATAGGAGTGGTCAATGGCGTCTGAATCCGCCTCAGAACAGATATCTTCCTCTGGATCACAATCTGGAGAGGGGTGGGGAGGGTTTGCCATTGAACCCACCATAGAGCGATGTCTGCATGACATTGTATTGCCGCGCAAAACTCTTCTCTTTTTCTCTACATGTTCAGCATGACTGTACAATATCCCACATGCATACGAAAAAATATGGTGAGATTATGTAAGGAGAGCATGCAGAAATTTAGAGTGATGGTAACAACCAGTGGATGGATCCAAAAATAATGATAGCAGGCTGATGATTGCTTTAAATTAATAAAAAGACAGATGATGATTGCTTTACTATTTGTTTCCCACCCAAGATGAACAACATAGGCATACCCTAGGTGAACCAGATATTAGACAAACATACTATTCATTGCTGCCTCGATATGTGCCCCACAACTAATTTAGAACTCAAGTTTTAACATTAATTTGGACCTGACTTGGGATTCCGAGAGCTGAACAGGACGATAAAGTAGCAGGTAAGTTTAAGCAATGCATAACATAAGCAGAAACAAAAGAGTGCGACCTCTCTTGTAGACCCGTGTACTCCTCAGGTTCATCTGTTGAGTCAATGATGGTGACGCCATTGCGGTGGGTGTCGGCGGCAGGGAAGGAGATCTGCGGCAGCGAAATACGGTCAGGAGTCATGATGTCTTGTTTGGTGGATGCTTCTATCAATGGAGCAGCTCAGGTGAGGTGGACGACGTCGCGGCAGGAGCAGGACAAACCACACAAAGTTCCCTTCGACACGTACCTGTAACTGAAGTAATTCTGTAAGGGCTCATTTGGCTTGCATGATTCTTAAAACGCAGGGATAGGAAAAACACCGGAATAGGATAGGAAAATGCACATGGTAAACAGAGCATTTGTAAACATAGGATTTCTGCCAACTTGGGTGTTTGGTTTACAGGAATTGGAAGAGCAGAGGAATGCAAAGAAACATGGCCAAAATAAAGTGAAACCATATGAAAGCGTGTATAGTTAGAATGTTATTCTGGCACTAATGCACTTGGTCATGTTTTCATGCATAGGATTTTGAAAAGTAGGTCTAGGTGGATGCTTTGCTTCATTCCTTTCAACAAAATGCATGAATAATTGAATAGTAGAGTGCCATTGGAAAATTCCCTATTGCTATATTTTTCCGTTGAACCAAAATAGCCCTAATGGATCGACGTGAATATATAGTAATAAGTGATGCAACAAGTGTACAACCTCTTTGCCGTAGCCGTGTTGACCTCAGCATCATTGGGTTGGTCGCTGAAGCAGTTGAGGCAGAGGTGGCTGTCGGAGGTGTGGAGGAAGATCTGAGGAATCAGAGACGCGCCTAGGGCACTCGCTCTCATGTGATGGATCGCTACGTCGTTGGAGCAGCTCCGTGAGCCATAAGACGTCAAGGCTGAAGCAGCACAAGACATACATCGTCAATATCAAGTGGGATTCTAATAGCATCTCCAATAGATGATGTAAAATGGATGTAAAATTAACATCACCAAAAACCACCTGACTACAATAGATGAGGTAAAAACTGTTGACTCTAAAATTAACTGTCGAAACTGAAATTTACAGTGGAATCTGAATGCTACTGTCGAAACTGAACGCAATGGTAGCAGAGAGGCACTTGACATGTAGTTTAGGGAGGGCCTGCAGTTCATCTTCAACCTGCACCCCCCTGAGCCGCCAGCCACCACCGGCTGAATCGCCGGCCCCAGCGCCGCCTCGCCACCCCGAAACAACTCACCACCGCCGCCCCGGCCAGCCCTCTAGGCCCCCCGCCCCCACCCTGAACCCTAAGATAGATAGTGGGGTACCTCTCCAGCGAGCCCCGTCCCCTGCAAGGGTGGTTCTTCCTTAACTCGCGAGCCCCCAACCCCTGAAAATCGGCTGACCCAAAAGTCGATTCAGTCGACTGAAGTGTGGCTTAATCGGAGCAGAGCAACAGCACGAGCGAGGGGGAGAGCAGCAGCAGCAGCTGGGTGAGCAAGCGATCGAGCGAGAGCCAGTGCAGCAGCAGCAGCAGCAGCACGAGCGAGCGAGCGAGAGCCGGAGGAGCAGCAGCAGATCCGGCTGGTATGGACGCCGCCGCCGAAGGGGCCTCGCACTGGGGAAGAGCCGCCATGGAGATGTCGCCCGCGGCGCCGGCTTCAAGGTAGCCGCTCCATGGGGGTGTGGGATGGAGCACCGTCGGCGCCGGGAGGTCGAGTTAAGGAGAAGGTGCGATGCGATGAGTGTACAACCTCTTTGGTGGCGCCGAGTAGGCCTCGGCTTCGTCCGAGGAGTCGGTGAGGACGCGCGGTTCCGATGGAGCAGGTTAAGGCGGCGCTGTGGGGATGGAGCAGCCACGATAGACAAGGCGATCGCCGGAGCAGCTCCTTGGAGGTGGAGGACGGGGCGGCTGAACCGGCGGGACAATGAGATGGACGACGGATCCTCATCCGGGGAGGTGGACGAGGGACGTCGAGCTGTTGCGATGGACGACGTCGTCGGGGAAGAGGCTCCGGCTGGGCAGCGGTGATGTGGCGGACGGAGGAGGGTGGGGTTTCGCGGCTGGAGCGGAGAGGTTATGGCGGCCTGGGATTTCAAATGGCGAAAAGGGGGCGATGGGAGGGGGTGAAGCATGACTTAGGGATGCGCTTGTCCAAAATGTAGGGTGTGTTACAAAAGTACCCCCCACCGATTTGAACTAGCGGCCCTTTTGGCTCATGGTTAGGAGGGGGATTTCACGTGTCGGGATTTGGCAGCTGGAGGGAGTTTTGGCGCGCGTTGTAATTTCGGGATAGTAAGGCGCGGGTTGTGAAGGCGCCAGTTTTGGGAGCACGATATCTGAATTTTCGGGATATAACAAGACGCGGGTTGAATTTTAGGACAAGCCTAACGTAGTAATATTGTACTTGTACGTACCAAATCAATTCGCACTTCCTCAACCAAAAAGAAAACGAAAAAATAAAACTATTCACACCACACAAAGAGAGAGTCTTGCCCGTTTTACTATACAAATGCTATTCAGTTACTCCTCCTTCCATCTATATAGGGCCTAATGCGTTTTTCGATGCTAACTTTGACCAAATATTAGAGCAATGATATATGACATGCAACTTACACAAAGCACACCGTTAACTTCGTCTATGAAAGGTTCTTTCAATGATATAATTTTCACATTGTGCATGTCATGTACTATTAATCTTGTCAATAGTCAAAGGCGGTCTTAAAAATCTCATTACGCCCTATATAGATGGAAGGAGGGAGTATGAATCCATGTTATGTCCGATTAATTTTTTTCGCTTGCTGTATAATGCATGTAACCTACTCATACCAACATTTTAGTGCATTCCAAATGTCTATACTACCGCTGCAATTCGAACTAAATTTGAATTTGTTTCTCTATTTCAATAAGAATCTACAATCATGATTGTTGCCAACTTCAACCATCATTCATGTATTACCTTAATAACACACCACATGATTACTATAGAGATAGATATGAACTATGTGTACTACGTGAACTCAAATTCTATTTTTTGAGTACACTTGATGTTGGTTCCAAATAATAGTACATTTGATGTACTAACTATATATTCATTATCTAAACCATGTTCCATACGTACACCGTGTTTATCACACAAAGTATAGTGCCCCGCCCCCTACATTATGACAAGTATTTAGACCTGAGTTGCAAAAGCCACACATTAGCCCAAATTATAATCAATGTTCTACATTATGATATCTTCTTTCAAGTATCCGTATCCACTTTTTTATAATGAATTATGATCTTTGTTCATCTTTTACACCTTCACGATCCTCTTCTATTTTTAGCTAGCTAGCGCTAACTTTCTATCGTGCATGCACACGCCCACCCCCCTCACACACCCTTAGCGTCCCCTCCATTGCGCACGTTCATTATTTCTCTTTAGGTCGTCCACCAGCGGTGTGTGTAGGGCCCCGGCTCCTTCTTTCTGGCACACACCGGTCGATATACCTTTCTAGCCAAGTGTGCCTACAACAAACACATATATACTTCCCCTCTTCTC
Source organism: Aegilops longissima (assembly GCA_021605205.1). NCBI lineage: Eukaryota > Viridiplantae > Streptophyta > Magnoliopsida > Poales > Poaceae > Aegilops > Aegilops longissima. The sequence continues at coordinate 501,395,828 of CM038676.1, forward strand.
TTCTCACCGTCCATGCCCCCATATGTCCAATACGATTCCATGCAGGTGCACACTTCCGCCCCTCTTTTCATTAATCACATGCTCGCACACTCCTCCCCCCTCGACATGGTAGGCCTCTCGCACCACCTCCTAGCCACACCTTCTCCCCCTGTCTGCCTCTCCGGACCTTATTTGCTTCTAACACATGCAGGCGTGTATATGAACTGATCTCCCTACATATAGCCAGGTCGACTATAATTAGTATTCACCAAGCACCGATACACTTAGCTCGCTAGTTATGTCTCTCCTTTTATCGGACACACGACGGTTGATCTTCCTATGTAGTTATACATGCTTACCACAACCATATCTTCTCCCCTCATCATCCTTGAATACCTCCCGACCTGCCTCTCACACGCACGCATAGACAGACAGACATCCCCGCCTCTCTTATTGATATTGCACTCATACCCTCCGCTTGTCTAGCAGGCCTCTCCCACCATTTGTGAGACGCCACTCCACCACCAACCCTCCGACGCCTACCTTTGTCTTTTCCCAACCTTATTCCTCTGCTAGACATATCCATGGATGTCGATCGATCTCCCTCAATACATAGCTAGGTCTCTCTCCTTCCCACACATATACTAGTCGACCGGTCTCTACCCCTCCACACACACACACCGATAGTCGAACGTTGTAGGTAGGTATCCATGCCACGGAGAAGAACTGCACCTCTGCCCTCTCAAATTCCAAGAGGCCAGCCGCCAGATCTTTGACGTGGGCAAACACAAATTGATGGCACTCTTTATCGATTGTGCAGCCACACACTTCATCCCTGTTTTCAGTTCTATCGATATCTCACGTCCATGACTCCATTTCACACACATTGCATATGTTACGTTTTCTGATTGAGATATCATCAACACACTGCCTCTGCTTTGCATAAACCATCTCTCTCACACCCACCCACGCACGCACCTGCACCTAAAGAAGAAGTGCACGCAGGACGACGTACTCACGCCTCGCTCCCGCCACACCCGCTGGTACACGGTGGAGTTCGTTTCTGTACGAAAAGGCAGCCCACGTGATAATTTGACGCGTGTAGCGGTTGTTTACTCGAAGGAGGGTCGGGTACCACGCCTAGAATATAAAACGATTGCCGTGGGGAAAATGGAAAAATGGGTTTGTCTCTCATCACATCATCTCACACAAGGCCGCCGTGGCCTCTCTCTCTCTCAGTGTTGGTCAGTGATCCGGCCGAATCCCGTCCGCCGGTGGAAAGGGAGGATGTGCATCGTCTCTCTGTTCAACGGCGTTGAGGCAGCTCGTCCCGATCTGCGGTACCCGCCGTTCTCTCTGACCAAGCTGTGGCGCGGTAGGGCCTTCGCCACTTGCTCGCTGCCGCAGTATGGGCAGATCCCGACGTTGCGCCCTCCTAGTAACATCCCGACGACCATCGGTACAGCTTCCTCCGCCTTGCTCCACCGCCCATCTTCCCACGTTGTGCATGTGGATCTTCTTTAGTTGTTTGCTTAAATCGTATCTCGCCCGCGCATTTTCCATCTTGCAATCTCGTCCTCAAACCATTTTTGATAAACCACCATGTGCTATCTTTCCCTTTTACATGGAACATGTTTCTTTTTTGTCGGCGATGTATCTTCAACTCATGTTATTGGGCAGTAATTGTTTCCTTTCGACCTCCTTTTGAAAACAGGGCTATCCATTTTCACCTCGTTGCTATTGCGACCTTTTGGTGAACTGCACAAAACTTTTCTGAAGAGTGTTTTGTGCAGTTCTGCCAAAATTTCACACGGGCAACGTTTTTACATTTCTGTGGGACTGCGGAAAGGGAGATTGGTTTTGCTATCCTCCTCATCCAACTCCGTGCCTAATCTTCTCCAACAAGAAGTTAGTCCTAAAGAGAGATCATAGAGGTGATCGGCTTCTATTTATGTGTGTTATGTTTCATCATATAGTTCCACTATTATTGTAATCACACTGACTGGATATCTTTGCAAACAGGGATGGTCCGCCCGATTTTAGTGGAGCTGCACAAAATGATCGGATTGTGGTGTCCTTCATCTTTTTTGGCTACAGAGCTGGGTGAAACTAGCTGCCAAGCAATGAACACTGTGCCAAGGAAATGGAGCCATGCCTACGAACAACATCGATCAATTATATTTTTTTCTTTATTTGTACACCTTCTCACAACTTTGTCTTCAGTTGTGATGTGAATATTGGCGCCGATCTGCAAACCATTGAGATGCATTAGCCATGGTAGTTTCATTTGTATTTGATGGAATGTTGTAACGAGATAATCTCGAGGCAAGACACATGAATCCTAAGTTGAAACCTTTTTTTTCCTGCGAGAACCAGAGTTGAAACCTTCATAGCATCACAATACGATTTCATCAAAATTATGCGTACATATAAACAAATCCTGAAACAATTCAACTTCGTTTTGGCGACATGTTGGACATCCTTCATCCGGCTCCACCTGCCATGCAGCAATATTGAGTGCACAACACAACTTCAGGGAAAGATTCACCCCGGTCATTGCGCCGCAGTTGTAATGACTAGTGAGCAGTCAAATCACAGAGCCCCACCTTTGCCACAGTAAGTTGCTCGGACGAAGCAACCATCATTTCTCTGTTCCTTGAATCCGCTGGTACTCCCATATTCCCACAGTAATAAGTTGCTCGGGCGAATCAACCATCACTATATCCGCTCACGTGTGATGACCACAAGAGCTATCCATTCAGATTGCATGTTAAAAAAATGTCGATAACTAATGCGGCAAACTTTCAAAAAAAAAAACCAATGCGGCACCTCGGGCCAACGCGGCGAGATCGCATTTTGCACGAGAAATTACAAACCATGTTTCGTTGACATGTGGTCCCGTTCCAACATATCAGTGAGACAACGACGAGTAGTAGGAGTATTTCCGAACCAACGTGTAGGCCGGGGCGCCCCTTCGTGAACCGTGGCAAACTGGCAACCATCCACCGACTCTTCGCCTTTCCCTCTCGATTTGGAACTGCTGTCGCACGCTCTTCCTCTTCCTCCTCCATTTTCCTTCAGCCCTTCACCCTTTCTTCTGCCATTGTTCGGTCGTCTTCTCCATGGAGGGAACAAGACGTAAACGACCCCGTTATTCTTGCCCTGATCTGGAAGATGACGTGGTGGAGGAACTCATTGATTGGTGCAATGTCATCACCTCGGCTAGCATGGCAGGTCGTTCAAGCCCATTCTTGACTCAACTAATAACATCATTAAAAGGAACCCAAGAGTCAAGGAGCGGTTTGATCTCCCCTATCTTCTTCTCCGGGACCCTGATGACTGGCGCCGTCATGACGGAGGCCTCGCCCTGTGCAAGTTGATGCCGCTTGATAATGATACGTATGATGTTAAGATGCCACCGCTTGAGGGCAAGGCTTGGGAAGGCGCAAATGGAGATTGGGCTGTTTACATTGGGTTCAACTGCGAGTGGGAACTTATGAATGGATTTCGAGTTGCTTCTGTGAGTGAGTGGTGCGACGAGGCAAAAAAATATTTTCTGAATACATAATTGTACGTGCATTGCAACAGGTTATCGGATGTGTCAGGACCCCGATTCCAAGTCACATCGATCTAGCCGATAACACCTCATTTCACTTTGCGGCCTCACGCACGGTATTCCCACGGGTGTCGCCTTACCATGGTCCGGGACCGTTTGCGCCTTTTGGCTCACGTATATGATAGTGTCGCTAGCATCCATATGACAGAGAACCCGGGCCGACATGGCTAGTCGTGAACCCAAAGCGGCACTAACCCATGGGGACAGGCATACATGAATCAACTTCGAGCGTGTCGGTCAGCAGCTGGTGAATCCGGGCTGTAGCACTGGGCTAACAGGACTCTGGGAACCCGGTCTGTAGCAGGCTAGGCAGGACTCCGGATGTCACCGCGTGACATTTCCCCGAAGGGACAGACACAGGAACAAAGTGAAACACATGCCGGCCAGTCAAGCATCCTGAGCAGTAGTGCTGGGCTAGCAGGACTCCGGTGGACCGGGCTGTAGCGAACTACTATGGCTCAAGGAGGCACTAGACTACATTTCCCCATAAGAGAGGCTGCCAAGGATAAACAACTAGATTGTCGGATCCCACACATACCAAGCATTTCAAACATACACACAATATGCTCGATATGTGTAAATACAACATGGCATCACAACATAACTCTACAACTCAAGTATTTATTCATTAGGCTCCGGGGAGTGAGATATTACAAACATGGGTCTCTCGACCCAGCATTCAGAGCATACAAGTCAAACACAAGCGGAAGCTTAACATGTTTGAGTACAGACAACTATAAAGGAAAAAGGCTGAAAAGCCTGACTATCTACCAGATCCTGCCGAGGGCACAAGATCGTAGCTGAGGTAACAAGCTAAATGTCAAGTCCAAAGGAACTACTAGCGAGACCGACATCTCTCGCAAAACATAAAATAGGCAAACGTGAGTACAAATGTACCCAAAGAAGACTTACATCGTAACTAGCTACATATGCATCAAGATCAATAAAGGGGTGGTGGAGTTTGACTGCAGCAAGCCAGCTTTGACTCGGTGGCTATCCTGAACTACGACTGCAAGTAACTCTTTTGAGGTGGCGCACACGAGTCCACATATTCACCATATCAATACACCACTATGGATCCGCTCCCGCCTTCCTATGAGAACGCCATCCATAGCACTCACGCTTATCTTGCGCATTTTAGAGTATCCACTTTCACTTGTCTATGGACTGATATAGGCAACCCAGAAGTCCTTTACCGCGGACACGGCTATTCGAATAGATGATGTTAACCCTGCAGGGGTGTACTTCTTCACACACGCTCTAACCACTTACCGCCGTTTACACGACATGTACTCGGCAACCTTCAAGCGGAAGCCCAGCGAGGGTGTCGGCCACGACCTGACTAAACACGCGAGTCCCTAGTCCAGGTTTATCGCCTATTCGGGTTCCATCCGCAGGGAGTCCGGCCGAGGTTTCCACTAACAACCCCGAACGATGTGTGCAGGGTTCCCGAGACACCAAACGGGTGAATCGGTACACCGTGCCACATGCCTACCGCAACACAACCCACCCCTAAGGTCAGGGTGCGTGCGGCCCCCAGCATGCTACAAACACCAGAAACTACATTGCAACTCCCGGACAGAGGACAAGAGTGGTTAATAAGTTGAGAGGGTCAATTAAGGATCCCAATGTGTGGTAGTAACTCTTTCATGGATCACAAACACAGAACTCAGTTCCTGAGGACGGCTGCAATGAGACAACCCACCATGTACTCCTACATGGCCTCTCACCGCTACCTTTACCAAATCGCGTTCACACACTTAGCTCTCAACAGTAGGACATGTTCACACACCTCCGATTCATCCCCGATGAATCAGACCTGACTCAACTCTAAGCAGTAGCAGGCACGACAAACAAGCATGAATGAGTAGGCACAACAGGGCTCAAACAATTCCTACTCATGCTAGTGGGTTTCATCTATTTACTGTGGAATGACAGGTCATGCAGAGGATAAAGGGGTTCAGCTACCGCAGCAATTAACAGATGAATCATTGTTGTCCTAATGCAGTAAAAGAGAGCAGGAGCGAGAGAGTGGGATTATATCGGAATGAACAAGGGGGTTTTGCTTGCCTGGCACTTCTGAAGATAGCATTGAGTCTTCATCAGTGTCAACGATCACAACGTTGGTACAACGTCAACCGAGGGGGAACAACATCGGCAAACAAAGAAGAAACACGATCAATGCAATGCACAATATGATGCATGCTATGACATGGCAATATGATTGTGTTTTGGCTAATGCAAGCAAGAACAGATTGAGATGAGTCCATTTGAACCAAAGATTCAAATGCAAACCCATTTTAAGAGGTCATAATAGTGCATTAACTTGTTTCACCTAAACAGCAAGGTTAATGTGTTCTAACATGCATGAAACCAGTGCAGATGGATAGATTGGATTTTTCTGATCATTTATCATATATAATTTATTTGATTTGGAGCTACGGTTGATTTTCTATGATTTTTAGAAGTTTTGGTTATTTTCTGGAATTTCCTGTATAAGAAAAATTCCAGTAATTAGTTATTGCGTCAGCATGATGTCGTGGTGAAGTCAGCAGGTCAAAGGCGACGATCCAGGTCAACCCTGACCTGTGGGCCCTGCGTGTCAGTAGTTAGTTTAACTAACTAATATTAGTTAGTGTTAACCTAAGTTAATTAGCAGAGCGGGCCCCACTTGTCATAGACTCAGGGGGAGTCAGCCTGGGCCCGCCCAGTCAAAGTCAACGGGTCAAACCCGCCGGCGTTTAGCCACCGGCGAGGCCAGACGCGGCGGTGGGAGTGCAGTTTTGTGTTCCGGCGACCAAATGGGCGGCTGAGAGTATCTACGCGTAGCTGGGAGCAAGCTGTAGCGTTTGGTGGCGGTGGTTGGGCTCGGGGTTGCCGGAAACATCGCCGGCGACGAGCTGTGCGACTGCCGGAGCTCGGGTGAGGTGGAACCCGAGGCTACGGGGCATGGCGAGGCGCGTGGAGTAGTGCTACGGGTTCCTGCGAGTGTGGTGAGTGCATTGGTCACGGTGGTGTGGCCGGTAGGTGGCCGGAGTCACGTCGGCGACGAGCTCGGCGGCGGCGGGTGCGGGTGTACGTGGTGCGGTGCATGCGGTGCAGGAGAGAGTTAACGGAGAGCGGGAGGACGGAGCTGAGCTCACGGCGATTGCAGCAAGCGTCGAAGCGGCCTCGGAGAAGTCCGGAGCTGAGCGGGGCGACGATGGCGATCTCAGCGGCCGGAGTTGGGGAAGACGGGGGCGGGGGCGACTCCAGAGTGGGCAAGCGCTCGGGGCTCGGCCTGCTCCATGTAGTCGACGACGGCGGAGCGAACGGACACGACGACGAGGCACGGGGACGACGGCGGACAAGGTTATCACGGTGGCGCGAGCTCGGCAGCCTCGGCCATGGTGCTGGAGAGCGAGGGAGAGGAGCTGGGGAGGAAGCGGCGTGTCTGCGAGCTCGGGGGAGGAGTGGGTGACCGACCCAGGGCGGTATAACGGCGAGGGAAGGAAGCAGGGCAGCGGACAGCTGCGTGGCGCGCGCTGGTGCCGGCGTCGAGCACCTGCCTACCTGCCTGGCCGAGCCAAGCAGCTCGCTGGAGCGGTGGCTGGGCTAGGCCGGCAGGTGGGCCTGCTAGGTGGGCGCCAGGTAAGCCTCTCTCTCTCTCTTTTATTTCCTGTTTTCTATTTCTTTTATTCTGTTTTGAATTAGTAAAAATACTAATCCAATTTATAAAAACCTGAAAATAATGGTGGGCAGTGTTTGGATTATTTCCAACAACCCAAAACTAGTTTCAGGATTGTTAGAGCATATAAAAATATTTATAGGATTTAAATGCTCCAATTCAAATAGGATATGAGTTAATTCAGAGATCCAGAATGGCCTAAAAATATGTGCATCATTTTTGTCAGAGGTGCTGGACCAATTCAAAATGATGAACATTTCTAAAGGCAGTTTGGGATCATTGAAAAGATTTAAGTTTGAACCTGGTTGAATTCCATTTGCTGCTAGGGTTTATTATCCCCATTTCAAGTTTAACTGAAATTTAAACATGATGACATGGATGAAGATGCAACTAATTACAAACAAAGATCTAGGGCTCGACAACTCACCCCACTAAACAAGAATCTCGTCCCGAGATTCAAGACGGAGGTAAGAAGACGTAAGGGCACAAACTATCACGGTCTTCACGGTCCAGGTTGCACTTCATAAGAATGTTGACACGATCACCATCTTTGTCTTGATGTCTTGCTCTGAGAACTCCAACTAACATGACAATGAGAGGAAAGGGAAAACTCCAGAAGGATCGATCTTCTCGAAGATCGAACAACTCAGGATCACTCATCGAGTGAGACATTGAAACATCTCTCGAGCTGAGACACGAAACACATCAAGAGGGATGGAGGAACAAGTGAAGGGGTTTGATTTGGTGGCAACAATTCCACGCTTAGAAAGATGGTGGGCGGTGTCAAGGTGGCGAGGAAATAATTGCCATGATCCCGTAACGGGGCACCTTGGAAGAGGTGACTCCTTGGACTATTCCCTTAAGTGGCAAAAAGAATTACTTTTGATCCATAGATCATTGAAACTCTTCATACCATCTTAAGGCAATTTATAATTGATCGTTTGGTGGAGTTCAAAGGAATGGCATATCCGGATTTGAATGGATGATGTGGACTACCTTGTTGAAGACAACGCGATGGATGATTTTGCTTATCATCGGAAATGGATGGGACCCATGGTAGGACCACTTTTGAAGGCGATCCTGACCAGAAATTACCGAGAAGGGTAGTCCATGGAAATTGGCACAATGGCGGTGCAAGCTGGGAACAAGACGCAACGATGGAATGTTCCAACCATCATATCTGCCTCGAGATTCAGATCCGATTGGTGATGGGATACTTCAGACTCAAAGATGTCCGAAAGAAAGTTTGCAACACGATTCGACGAGATGGCGTTGCGAGATTCTCGAGGAATGAACTAAGATAGCAAGCTCTAAAACATGAGCTGGTTCTGCTAAACACATGTGAAGACGCTGTCCCAGACAAGCATGACCACATGGTAGTCTTACAACAAAACACTACCGAGTTCAGGTGGGGAACCATCATCAAGGATAACAAAGTCTTTACGCAAGTCCATGGATTAGATCCCAAGCATAGACTTCTCTTCCTTGAAAAAATCGGTCAGTGGCTTGGTGTGCTAGGAAATACATATGGAATGGAGATGATCAGTCTATCAAACCACATAATACTTTGCACATGCTTGACTGACTTGGGATGATTCCAGCGGGAGCAAAACAAACTTTCTCGAATTCACGGTGGCAACTTGCTTCAAATGCACATGAACTAGAGGAAATCACTTCTTTCATCCAAACATATACCTCATGAATGGAACACGAAGGCAATGCTTAAAAAGTTTCCAACACTATTTAATGTTCAACATGAATCACGGACGAGATGAAATGCTGCTGATGGGCTCAATAGCAACTCATCGGAATTTTCCATATCAATGGACTTCCACCATCATGTGAACACGGTGATAGTATTGGTCAGACCAAAAGGTATAACGGTGTATGCTCGAGGAATCAACCACGAGTAAGACAACATTATGAATATCATTGGTTCTAACTTGATTTGACAATAGCCCAAACTCAAATCAAAGTTTTGACAAGGCAATAGATCCAACAACTGATCACGAGGACCAATCGACAGAGATATCATCTTTCTTCAACACACACACACACACACACACAAGGATATCCCTTAGTGATGAACTAAGTGGATTAAGCTTTTATCTTCCAACTCTCCAAGTTGTTATTTGGCTCAACCAACTAGCCCAGGGGCATCCAACATAGATTCTTGGAGAAAGGGTGGTTCACAAGAAACCAACTTGATCACGAGCTCAACATAACAGTCAGGTGACAACCTGGTAATACTTTCGAGAAGATATTCGGAAAATCACGAACCACTGGTATGTTACTAAGCTCGAGAACAACCTTGCTTTTCAGGGCAAGATGATGTGATCAAATAAGCAAGGGATTGAATAATCCTAACTCATTGATCGAAGAGTGCACTAGAAATAAGGACTAGGTAGCACAATCTATCTTAGAATGATGATTCGATAACCAACATGCTAAGTATGAGAATATTGTCCATTTACTACCAAGCAACGAGTTGCTCGGAGTATTGATTTCGCGCATCACAGTACACTTGTCGGCATTCCGGTTACAATAACATGGGAACCGAGGAATGAACAATGATGGCATGAAGTATTACTGCGTCAAGAATTCATAAGAGGTGGTGCAATTCTCATGACACTCTTGACATAAAGATGGTAACACTCAAAGATAGAACAGAACAAAGCTGGATTGGCATTTGATCTGCGGAATACAACTCCTTTGACCCAATCCTAGAAATGGACAAGGTACTGTAGTTTGTTTCTCCTAGTCATTCCAGAATAGAATGGCTCGGCGGACCACAAGAATAATAGGCATCGATGGACACGGTTGCACAACTACTCCTGTCTATCAATTGATAGACGGGGGTCAGAAGACAACCAAGAGGGACAACTCAAGGAACATATAACTTTTCGAGTTGTGGAGGCATGGGTTAGTATGCCGAACAAATTAAACATATTTCTACCGGATAACCCATGCAGAGAGGTAGAACTGGCAGATTCACAATTATGAATGGAGAACTCCTCAAGAGTACTCTGATTGTGATCCTTCGGTTCAACGAGGAACTTCTGCCATAAGCGGTTCATAGTATTTGGAAGAAGGAAATACCACGGACCTCGAGGACTAATGCAAAGGTTACTAATAACCTAAAGGAACGAGCAAACACTATCAACATGAAGTAAGTAGGGTGAATCTCGGGTTCAAGAATCCAGGAATAAAATACCTACTAACTAATAACATCACGGGATGCTTTCAGGAATAATGGCCAGAATCATCCCACGGGGAACACAAAACATGGCTAGTTTACTAGGTGACTCCCTAAAACACCTAGGTTCATAATAATAGCTCCAACATATATGCCGAGGCAGCGGAGTACCTCAACACACTAATTTGTGTGATTAATATGGCCCAGATGAACATTAGAAACGGAGAGAAGGAATTTGCAAATGCATCGGACTATTTAGAAATCTGGGATGACTCGGACAGCATAACGGCTGTAAATGCTCAAAATGATTTGAGACATCCTGCAAAAATAGTGGCATGACCACTCAACTTCACAATATCAAGGTTCTGAGACCAGCTATGAACTTACGGAAGTAGTAAAAACTGAACTGAGATTTGAAACTATCAATTCTATAAGTCTATGGATTAGTAGCTCGTCATCCTAATAGATAGATGAGAAGCCTAGTTCTTAAACCCCGTGGAAGAGAAGAGGATGACTCGGATCAGAAGGCCATGAGATAAAGGAGTAAAAAGAGCCTTACGTTCCCTTCCACAATCAATTCCCTTACATAACTAAAGCATTTCTAGACACAACTTGACTGGTTTGGCTTGGTAATCCTACAAGCAGTCAGGCTCTGATACCAAAGCTATCAGGACCCCGATTCCAAGTCACATCAATCTAGCCGGTAACACCTCATATCACTTTGCGGCCTCACGCACGGTATTCCCACGGGTGTCGCCTTACCATGGCCCGGACCGTTTATGCCTTTTGGCTCACGATATGATAGTGTCGCTAGCATCCATATGACAGAGAACCCGGCCGACATGGCTAGTCGTGAACCCAAAGCGGCACTAACCCATGGGGACAGGCATACATGAATCAACTTCGAGCGTGTTGGTCGCCAGCGCAGAATCCGGGCTGTAGCACTGGCTAACATGACTCGGGAACCCGGCTGTAGCAGCTAGGCAGACTCCGGATGTCACCACGTGACATTTCCCCGAAGGGACAGACACAGGAACGAAGTGAAACACATGCCGGCCAGTCAAGCGTCCTGTAGTGCTGGGCTAGCAGGACTCTGGTGAATCGGGCTGTAGCAGACTACTATGGCTCAAGGAAGCACTAGACTACATTTCCCCAAAAGAGAGGCTGCCAAGGATAAACAACTAGAATGTCGGATCCCACACATACCAAGCATTTCAAACATACACACAATATGCTCGATATGTGTAAATACAAAATGGCATCACAACATAACTCTACAACTCAAGTATTTATTCATTAGGCTTCGGGGAGCGAGATATTACAAACATGGGTCTCTCGACCCAGCATTCAGAGCATACAAGTCAAACACAAGCGGAAGCTTAACATGTCTGAGTATAGACAACTATAAAGTAAAAAGGCTGAAAAGCCTGACTATCTACCAGATCCTGCCGAGGGCACAAGATCGTAGCTGAGGTAACAAGCTAAACGTCGAAGTCCACGCGGAACTACTAGCGAGACTGACATCTCTCTGCAAAACATAAAATAGGCAAAGGTGAGTACAAATGTACCCAGCAAGACTTACATCAGAACTAGCTAAATATGCATCGGTATCAATAAAGGGGTGGTGGAGTTTGACTGCAGCAAGCCAGCTTTAACTCGGTGGCTATCCTGAACTACGACTGCAAGTAACTCTTTTGAGGTGGCGCACACGAGTCCACATATTCACCATATCAATACACCACTATGGATCCGCTCCCGCCTTCCTACGAGAACGCCATCCATAGCACTCACGCTTATCTTGCGCATTTTAGAGTATCCACTTTCACTTGTCTATGGACTGATATAGGGAACCCAGAAGTCCTTTACCGCGGACACGGCTATTCGAATAGATGATGTTAACCCTGCAGGGGTGTACTTCTTCACACATGCTCTCACCACTTACCGCCGTTTACACGACATGTACTCGGCAACCTTCAAGCGGAAGCCCAGCGAGGGTGTCGGCCATGACCTGACTAAACACACGAGTCCCTAGTCCAGGTTTATCGCCTATTTGGGTTCCATCCGCAGGGAGTCCGGCCGAGGTTTCCACTAACGACCCCGAACGATGTGTAGGGTTCCCGAGACACCAAACGGGCGAATCGGTACACCGTGCCACGTGCCTACCGCAACACAGCCCACCCCTAAGGTCAGCGCAAGGTGCGCCCCCAAAGATGCTAGAAACACCGTAAACTACTTTGCAACTCCCACGAGGACAAGAGTGGTTAATAAGTCGAGAGGGTCAATTAAGGATCCCAATGTGTGGTAGTAACTGTTTCATGGATCACAAACACGAACTCAGTTCCTTGAGGACAGCTGCAATGAGACAACCCACCATGTACTCCTACATGGCCTCTCACCGCTACCTTTACCAAATCGTGTTCACACACTTAGCTCTCAACAGCAGGACATGTTCACACACCTCCGATTCATCCCTGATGAATCAGACCTGAGTCAATTCTAAGCAGTAGTAGGCACGACAAACAAGCATGAATGAGTAGGCACAACAGGGCTCAAACAACTCCTACTCATGCTAGTGGGTTTCATCTATTTACCGTGGAATGACAGGTCATGCAGTGGATAAAGGGGTTCAGCAACCGCAGCAAGTAACAGATGAATCGTTGTTGTCCTAATGCAGTAAAAGAGAGCAGGAGCGACAGAGTGGGATTATATCGGAATGAACAAGGGGGTTTTGCTTGCCTGGCACTTCTGAAGGTAGCATTGAGTCTTCATCAGTGTCAACGATCACAACGTCATTACAACGTCTACCGAGGGGGAACAACATCGGCAAATAAAGAAGAAACACGATCAATGCAATGCACAATATGATGCATGCTATGACATGGCAATATGAATGTGTTTTGGCTAATGCAAGCTAGAACAGATTGAGATGAGTCCATTTGAACCAAAGATTCAAATGCAAACCCATTTTAAGAGGTCATAATAGTGCATTAACTTGTTTCACCTAAACAGCAAGGTTAATGTGTTCTAACATGCATGAAACCAGTGCAGATGGATAGATTGGATTTTTCTGATCATTTATCATATATAATTTATTTGATTTGGAGCTACGGTTGATTTTCTATGATTTTTAGAAGTTTTGGTTATTTTCTGGAATTTCCTGTATAAGAAAAATTCCAGTAATTAGTTATTGCGTGAGCATGATGTCGTGGTGACGTCAGCAGGTCAAAGGCGACAGTCAGGTCAACCCTGACCTGTGGGCCCTGCGTGTCAGTAGTTAGTTAACTAACTAATATTAGTTAGTGTTAACCTAAGTTAATTAGCAGAGCGGGCCCCACTTGTCATAGACTCAGGGGGAGTCAACCTGGGCCCGCCCAGTCAAAGTCAACGGGTCAAACCCACCGGCGTTTAGCCGTCGGCGAGGCCAGACGCGGCGGTGGGAGTGCAGTTTCGCGTTCCGTCGACCAAATGGTTGGCGGAGAGTATCTACGCGTAGCTGGGAGCAAGCCGCAGCGTTTGGTGGCGGTGGTTGGGCTCGGGGTTGCCGGCGACGAGCTGTGCGGCTGCCGGAGCTTGGGTGAGGTCGAACCCGAGGCTACGGGGCACGGCGAGGCGCGTGGAGTAGTGCTACGGGTTCCTGCGAGTGCGGTGAGTGCATTGGTCACGGTGGTGTGGCCGGTCGGTGGCCGGAGTCACGTCGGCGACGAGCTCGGCGGCGGCGGGTGCGGGTGAACGTGGTGCGGTACATGCGGTGCAGGAGGGAGTTAACGGAGAGGGGGAGGACGGAGCTGAGCTCACGGCGATTGCAGCAAGCGTCGAAGCGGCCTCGGAGAAGTCCGGAGCTGAGCAGGGCGACGATGGCGATCTCAGCGGCCGGAGTTGGGGAAGACGGGGGCTGGGGCGACTCCAGAGCGGGCGAGCACTTGGGGCTCGGCCTGCTCGACGTAGTCGATGACAGCAGAGCGAACGGACACGGCGACGAGGCACGGGGACGACGGCGGACGCGGTTATCACGGTGGTGCGAGCGCGGCAGCCTCGGCCATGGTGCGGGAGAGCGAGGGAGAGGAGCTGGGGAGGAAGAGGCGTGTCTGCGAGCTCGGGTAGGAGGGGTGACCACCCAGTATGGCAGAACGAGCGAGGAAGGAAGCAGGGCGACGGACAGCTGCGTGGTGCACGCTGGTGCCGGCGTCGAGCACCTGCTTGCCTGCCTGGCCGAGCCAAGCAGCTCGCTGGAGCGGTGGCTGGGCTGGGCCGGCAGGTGGGCCTGCTAGGTGGGCGCCAGGTAAGCCTCTCTCTCTCTTTTATTTCCTGTTTTCTATTTCTTTTATTCTGTTTTGAATTAGTAAAAATACTAATCCAATTTATAAAAACCTGAAAATAATGGTGGGCAGTGTTTGGATTATTTCCAACAACCCAAAACTAGTTTCAGGATTATTAGAGCATTTAAAAATATTTATAGGATTTAGATGCTCCAATTCAAATAGGATATGAGTTAATTCAGAGATCCAGAATGGCCTAAAAATATGTGCATCATTTTTGTCAGAGGTGGTGGACCAATTCAAAAATGATGAACATTTGTAAAGGCATTTTGGGATCATTGAAAAGATTTAAGTTTGAACCTGGTTGAATTCCATTTGCTGCTAGGGTTTATTATCCCCCATTTCAAGTTTAACTGAAATTTAAACATGATGACACGGATGAAGATGCAACTAATTACAAACAAAGATCAAGGGCTGTGACAGGATGAGGCCAATCAACAATAGTAGTACACTATTTGTACTAGCTTCACATGCTTCGCGCGTCGTGCGGGTGTTTTTACTGTAGCCATATTGTATGTAACCAGCACCTCGAATCCTCGATACTAGTACTATATAGTAAGTAGTAGGAGTAGTAGGGTGGCATGGGCCAGAAGAAGCATTCACGTCCAGGTGTACGGCACACGCCACCAGCACGACTTCCATCTGACACCATATTTCTTGGAGTCCGTGCTAGAGCAATCTCTTCAACCTCATCATTTCTCTAACACAGCCATCGCGTGGCGGGCGAGGTGGGGGTTTGCCGATAGTCGGTTTCCTCAACTGCGGTCCCACTTGTAAGGCCAACTCCAACGCTCTATCAATATATGGATGTACTCTTCTTCCCAATACAAAAACTTGCATCCATTCTACTCCCTCCGTTGCACAATACATGGCTTCTACTACCTCCGTCCTGGTTTATAGGTCCCCTTTGTAGTTTGTGTCAAATTTTGACTAAAGATTTAACTAACAAAATGTTAATGCACGTCATGAAAAATTATCTCATTGGATTCGTATTTGAACATAGTTTTCAAAAATATAATTTTTGGTGACATGCGTAAACATTTTGTTAGTTTAATCTATGGTCAAAATTTGGCACGAAATATAATACGGACCAATAAACCCGGACGGAGGTAGTATTTGTCAAAATACATATGTATCTAGACATGTTTTAGTATATAGGCACATCCATTTTTGGACAAATGGAAGTCAAGTATTTTGGAACGGAGGGAGTACACAATAAAATTTTTAAGTTAGCACAACTAGTCTAATCCGAGAGCACAACCAAAGATTTGGTCGGGTTCTTCCTCCTTTTGCCGACACGTGGGACATCCAGCATCTAGGTCGTGTCATGAAAGAAAATAGAGTGGTACTAGTAGTTGATAAGTTGAAGCCACGAGATGTGCATCTTGGGTTAAACTGTAAATAGAAGCTTACTACTCTTGAGTAACTCCAAAAGCGGCCACCGAAGATCTTTATTGGATTTGTTTTTCATCGCCAGCACGTCGAGGTGAAAGATGTGCAGGTTCAGTGGGTCCTCTTGCGTTTTCACTGACATGTGGGGCCGCATGTGAGCACATAGACGATGGGCTCCGCACGTCCGCTGGTTGGCTGAGAAGAGAGATAGAGGAGGGCTGAGCACGGACTGCAGGAAATTTGTTCTACGTAACCAGCACCTTGATATTCGCGTGTGGTTGTTTCTAGAATAAAAAAAGGAGGTACCCCTACTTATGTTACTCCCACTACGCCTAGCCTAAGGTTAGTAGGTGACCTTGCGCTTGGCTCTTCGCCTCTTCCGAAGTCGATGGTTCTACAAGAGTGCTTCCGCAATCGACACCAAATGAACTGCTGCACGCCCACCGCTAGTAAGCAAAAGTTTCTCCTCGTCTTGCGAGCCACCACAAGACGCTGCGTTGGCGAGGGAGAAGGCATAATCAAGCTTCTCGCTGCTCTGCGAGTTGACGGGACACATCAAAGTTATTTACTAGTAGTACGTACTCTCTCCAAAAAAGGGCTGACCATGTCATTGCTACCATCCCGTGCTCCGTCGTTGAGTACATGCACTATTCACGTGCGATCGAGGAGAAAAAAATATTGTGTAGGTGCCATCGAAGTGCACGACTCACTTACAAAAAAGGGTTTCCCCCCGCTTTCCCCCCGCATGACTCACTTACGCACTGCTTATCTGATTATCTCCATTTTCTTGCATGACACGTGCACCTTGATGCTAGATGTCTCGCGTGTTGGGAAAAGGATGAACAAAGCTCACGTAAAAGAAAAGAGTTGAAGAGCATAGATTCCCGACGACCGAGGAGGAGCAAGGAACCTTGCGCGTTTTCCCCTGTTTTTTGCTGCCTGCCCACCTATAAACAACTAAAAGAACATGAACTTTTCGCTAACCACTAGAAACGGTACATCAGGATGCGAAGTTGAAGATGTTTTATACTCCCTCCCTTCCCAAAAATAAGTCTTTTTTAGATATTTCAATAAGGGACTACATACGAAACAAAATGAGTGAATCTACACTCTAAAATATGTCTGCATACATCCATATGTTGTAGTCTATTTGAAATGGCTAGAAAGACTTATATTTAGGAACGAAGGGAGTAGTTTATATTGAATTATTGATAACCACGCAACAAGCCACACATGTACACAAGCCAACGCACTAACTCCATCCGATCCAACTCATGCACATACGCGCACAGCATGGAGCACACAACACACGTACACAAGACGTGCATGCACACACGCTCGGCCGCAGAATGCACGTGAATAACACATGCATGCGCACAAACTCGGCTGCATGGAGGCGTGCGTCATCCGCGGCGACGTCCGGTTCGTCGTGCTACGGCGAAGCTCGCACGCAACGGCGCATACGCATCCCTTGCAGCACCTCTTTGCCGTCGTTGCTCAACTACTAGTTAGAGACAAAGACGACCACAGCCTCGGCCTTAGAGCTAGCACCGATGGAAAAACACGCACGCTGCACGCACACGAGCACATACGGAGTGCCCACGACGTGGTGGTGGTGCGTCCCCAGTCGCATCTACTCCTTCTGCGCACGTTGTCTATCAAGGCGGCTGCATGCTAATGGTGATGTGGGTGAGATCTTTTAGGACTCATATGATGACGAGGAAAATTATGAGACACAAGGTGACGTACACCGTCAAGGTCCACGTTCAAGGGGGTGCTAGTAAGTGCTTAGATGTGCTTAGAGCAAGTACAATAGAGCTGAGTCAGCGGGCTATAAGGAATAAACTATAGTATATTTCTGCTTAGTTGGAGGAAAGAGAAGAGGAGAGAGAAGGTAAGCGGGCTCTTCGTGAAGAGCCAGCTCTAGCACGTGCTCCTAGGCACTTTGTGAGAATGAAAGGTTGGCCATGTAACAAAAAAAATTAGTAGTACACTCTTTTGATCTACTATTGTACATGTTGACTATAAGATGGGCTGTAGATGACATGGCATTGGCTTATAGCCAGCAGCTGGCTATACTATTAATGCTCTTTAGATGAGGTGCTAAGTGCATTAAATGGCTTAGTAACTCAAGTCTTCAATGCATAGGTGCTTAGTTTATTGGTGCCACATCATATTTTATGCCTACGTGGCAGGCTTAGCAGCTATACATGGTGGAGCACTGGGAGAGGCGAAGGCTGGTCATAGTGGGGAGTAACTTGTACAGTAACATATTACTATGTTACTCTAAACATCTCTATAAACCGGAAAGGAGGGAGTAGTAACATAGACTAGTGTCATATGCAGAGTATGGGAGCACATGATATTTCCCCGTCCGTACCGATCCCAAATTGGCTTCTCACCTTCTTGGCCCAACAAAAACCTCTCCCCCCTCCCGCGCGCGCTTCCCGCCCGGCGCCAGCTGAGCCCGCCACTCCACATTGATGGCAAGTCAGGGCGACGCGACCTCTCACTGCTTCCGCCGTTGAAGCGGCGCCCCGACCGAGGGCACCGCCCGCTGCACGCCCGACATTTCAGACTACATAGTGGATAGTACAACTTTTAGAGCAAGTACTACAATTAGATGACATAAGCAGGCTATAAGGATTTAAATATAGTATTTGTGCTTAGTTAAAGGAGAGAGAAGAGGAGAGAGAAGAGAAGCGTATTGTAAACGTGTAGCCGGTTGTACTCCAACATAATTTGTGAGACAAAAGGTGGGGCCATTATTAATGATATTGTATTTATACTAAAGGGACTAACGGACGCCTTAATTACTCCGTTTTTTTAGACAAACCTTGGTGGGGCTATTATTGACTTTTTTTGGAGCTATTATTGACTTGGACGTGGAGTTTGGGGGCCAAAGGCCTACTATTATACTCGCACGACCGACCTGCCATGCTCTACCCTAGCCGCCGATGTATCATATGGTTTCACACCGTTCCAGATCTTAGCGCCGCCACACAATTCTTCTCCAGTCATCCTTCCGGCGTGCACCGCGAGAAGGGACAAAAGTCCTCCGAACCCCGCCTTTCGTGATCCTCTACGGGAGAGGGGCGATCAGGTTTTTAGGGAGCACACTCCTGTGACTGCTGCCAGCGACGACTTCCTCAACGACAGCCTTCTTCCCCGACCTCGGTAACCTCTTCATCAACGACATGAGTGACAACATCAACCACATCGGTTCTGCTCCCTGTCAGACAAGATGTGATTCTGTCCTCCGGTTTAGTCCGCATCATTACTTTGATGTTTGCAATTGTCGCCATGATCTATTTACTGCTGTTTCGATTAAATCTCATACTAAATTGCTCATATATTCAACAATCCAATCCAAAAACCTGATCACGTGCAATTTACTCCGAGTGGTTTTGCTGCGCTTTTGAAGCCGCCTACTTTTAAGGGGTGCAATATAAAAGGTGGCGCACAAGAGCAGTATATTGGTTTCAGATCATGTACTGCTATGACACCACTAAGGGTAAGCCCGAGGGCTTATCTTAATCCTACACATCGAGAAGCTTTTCGTAACATGGATACCCTCTTCAAAGCCGCCTGCTGAGTGTTCTTGACGATTCCATTGTGGATTCATATATGTCGCTTGACAGCGCAAAGACATGTGGGCTGCGCCGAGGCCACGCTTGGGCCCTCGAGCGCCGGCAACGAGTTGTACGTCATGGAGCAATTCTGTGACTACAAGATGACTGATGAGCGCTCTGTTGTTTAGCAGACTCATGAGATACAATCACTCTCTAAGGAACTTGAGTACTTTAAGTGTGTGTTGCCGGAAAAATTTGTTGCTGGGACCATCATTGCCAAGCTTCCACCTTCGTGGAACAATTTTGCTACTTCTCTGAAAAACAAGAGACATGAGTTTTCTGTTTTGGATCTCATTAGCACTCTTGATTTTGAGGAGAAGGCGAGAGAAAAAGACACACATGCTCGGTCACGAGGGAGCTTCTAGTGCCCACATGGTACACGAGAAGAACTTCCAGCCCAACCAGCCCCAAAACAACAAGAACAAATCTCGGGGAAAGGCAAGTTTGATGCAAAGAACAAGCCATCACATTCTACCAAATTCAAGAAGAATTCTCATAACGGAAGGGATACAAACCTCAATTTTGGTAGCACCGCACAAAATTTATATGGCTGCATCTACCGCTGTCATCTAACCTCATGGTGCTCCGTATTCCTACATTCGTAATTAGGTACAATGACCACCGCAAGATGAAATTAGCTTATTCAGACGTTGACTTGCTGAATGCAAAGTCGGAACGATCCTGTCATGTGTGGAGGAGCAAACAAGCAAAGCAGCCAAGGTGGAAATCAACCAAGGACTTATGAAATTATATGTAATCTTCCTCAGGCAGGTCAGTATCCCCTTCTTCCAGATGATCGTGTTTTGTCATGCCGAGCTATTGATATGTGCTAGTACTATTTTGCAACACCGTTTAAGTATAGCTACTGTTTTCCTATCTTTTCAGATTCAGGACAATGAATATGATATCAGGGGATCTGCACAATATGGACCCATGTTGAGTCATCTCTATTGCCTCATGTGTTTGCTGCAAATGTGTCAGCATCAATTGCAAGATGAGGCAGCTAGCTAGCTGTGGAGTTGCCAACATGCTCAAAGTGCTCGCAACATTGAGTAGAAACAAGCATGCCTAGGAAATTAATGCGTGCGCAGGGAGGCCCTTTGCTCAGAGAAGCATCAACCGATTTTCTTTATTTCCACACCTTCTCACAGCTTTGTATATTGATTATAGTATGGTGAATCATTGAGATGCATAGACATGCTGAACTTTTGTTCTTCTGAATGTTAGTTTAATGTGAGTGTTCAGATCCAAGATCTGCATCCTCTAATTTGGTGGATGCACATAGAGAAAATAAATCTCCTTAATTTACTCCATAACCACCCTATTAAATAGGCCTAGTAACAAACCAGCGCATGCAAAGGGTCAAGGGCACATGCATCTTGCATGCATGGCCAGTCAACCAAGCCCATGCGCCAGCTCCAATGCAGCAACGCAAAAAAAGAGAGCGGTTCTTGGGAAAAAGCGAGTAGTTAGTGCAGGGGGTGTCGGTGTCAAAACCGGCGGATCTCGGGTAGGGTGTCCCGAACTGTGCGTCTAGGCGGATGGTAACAGGAGACAAGGGACACGATGTTTTTACCCAGGTTCGGGCCCTCTCTATGGAGGTAATACCCTACTCCTGCTTGATTAATATTGATGATATGGGTAGTACAAGAGTAGATCTACCACGAGATCAGAGAGGCTAAACCCTAGAAGCTAGCCTATGGTATGATTGTTGTTCGTCCTACGGACTAAAACCCTTCGGTTTATATAGACACCGAATAGGGTTTGGGTTACATGTAGTCGGTTACAATGGTAGGAAATCTACATATCCGTATTGCCAAGCTTGCCTTCCACGCCAAGGAAAGTCCTATCCGCAAGGGACGAAGTCTTCAATCTTGTATCTTCATAGTCTAGAGTCCGCCAAAGATGATAGTTCGCTATCTGACACCCCTAATCCAGACTCCTCAAGAGCCTCCCTAACCAGGCTTCAATGACGACGAGTCCGTGCGCATATTTTCTTCGGCATTGCAAGGCGGGTTCCTCCTCCAATACTTCATAGAAGATTTTGAACACAAGGATAATGTCCGCTCGCAAAACAAGTTCCACATACCACCGTAGAGAGAATAACTTTTGCACAGATCTCGCCGACGATTCATGGGCGTGTCATCGCACCACGGCCAGGCCTTTATACTGAATCGCTTTTTTACTGCTCCACCTTAGCGCTTAGCGAGGCGGTTTCCTTAGCACGCCTTATCAAAGCGAGATCGTGCCCCCTTATTCCGGGATTCCCATCAATACGGACGGGTAACCCATCGCACCATTGATTACGGCGCTTGGGAGATAAGCGAATTTTACCAGTGGCGGGGACGATAGCTTCGTCCATCCATATAAGGATAAGGATCCACCTTTTCACCCACGCCTTCTTCCTCCTTTTCTCATCCATTTCCGCAAGACTCGAGCTCCAGCGCCTAAGTCCACACATCCCACCTCAACGCTTCTCCAACTATGTCCGGAGCGGAGGCAGGTGGATGGCCTCCTCCGCCACGGAGGGGCACATCAAAAGCTGCGAAGGCCGGATACTTGTCCAGCAACATCGCAAGACCGCTACCCGACGAGGGGCAGCTCATTCCAACCCCCAGTGCCCCATGAGAGGGTGGTGTTTCTCACCCACTTCCTCCATGCTGACTAGGTTTTCCACTTCACCCATTTGTCCGGGGCTCATGTTCTACTACGGCCTGGACTTCCACGATCTGGCCCCAATTTCATCCTCAACATCTCGGAGTTCATCGTCAGTGTGCGAGGCCTTCCTTCAGATCCAGCCCCACTTCGCTTATGGCTGAAGATCTTCAATGTCAAGCCGAAGGTAGTGGGCGGCCGCCAAGCGGAGTGCGGAAGTGCCATGGTTGGCAAGATGGCCAAAGTCCTATGGCTCGAGGGCTCATTTGTGGAGACCATAAAGGTGGCAATCGGGTGGTTCTACATCACCGAGCCGCGACTCTCAATGGGCGGCGGCCCCGATTCTGATCCGCCTCCCACGCTCACATCATGGAAAGAGACGGGCCGACATGGGGGATTCGGACGAGCTGTCCGGACTCCAAACTCGGCCCTAAACCTGGTGGACAAGAATCTCGTGCTTGTCAACGTAATCCAGTGATGCTCATCCGCCAATTCTCCCATGCCAACAACGGGCCTTCAAATTGTGGGAGTTCGATCCGGCACAGCACCCAACTCTGAAAAGGCTCTTCGACACTACGTACGAAGATGCCTGGAAGGTGCTGTTCAAGGGCGCCGAGGCTCCCACATCCGCCATCAAGATCGCGGATTCAGCTCGCAGCTTCAAGCCAGCGAGGTGTTATTTTACCCTTTATGGGACTCTTGTTTTCATAGATTGACTCTGTGGGATCTAAAACTCCCTAACCTTTGACAGGACTGGCTGAAGACGTTCGGACAGATTAATTGTCCGGCCCCTTTGCCAGAAGACCCAGCGGACGCCCGATTGACGGGGCTGCTGGCTCCGGAACCTCACGTGGTGCCGGAGAAGAAGGCCAAGAAGAAGGCCACGGGAACTCGAAGGAGCTCCCGACGTCAGGTGCTGTCGGACTCATCGCCCGACAACCCTGAGGCGGAATCCTCCTCTGAGGAAGAGGATGAGGAAAAAGAAGCCTCTCCCCCAGTGGGGGGAGAGAAGAAAAGGAAGGCCACCCCAACTGGGGAGGCCGGAGGGTCCAAGAAGGGAAGGACCCTTCCTCCGGACTTCTACACCAACGCCGACAACGATGAGGAGGAGTGGCCAACAAGGTCCAAGCCCCTGGCGAGATCGTAAGTGTCCGGATACCCATGGCTTTTTTTCATTGCATAGTGTTCTCTAATGCCGAACAATCATGCAGCCCGCCCAAGGACGAGCTCGCCGCTTCGTCGAGCGGGTCCCTGAATTCGTCGGAAGTGGAGAGTACTTCACTTCCGGCCGCCTCCTCACCTCACGCTGCAGACGACGCCAAGGTGGGGCCCCAAGGGGGGCTTGGTCAAGAGTAGGTGGTGCAGCAGGTGCCGCAAGGCAGCCCCCCGGACTCCAGGCACGAGGGGAGCGAGACCCCCAGGGGCTCTAAGCCCGACCCTTGTCCGGACTCCATACCGGAACCTTCAGCGGTTCCGAAGTCCGGCAAGCGGCCCCTTCGTAGGAAGGGTAAGACGCCGGTGTCCTCCCTCCAACCGGAGGCACCGGATAGCTTAATGGAGGCCCTTAACAGCGCCTCCATCGAGGAGGAGCACCGCACTGTTATGAGTGTGGTGATCCAGAAAGTTCAGTCCGCCAAGAGCGGGCTGACTGAAGCCTGTACCAGCCTTCTAACCGGCTTTGAGGTAAGTTTAGAATATGTAAAAATATTACCGCATAGACAGTAGCCCCTGATGCTTAGTTTGGTGTTCGGAAAGAAAAGCCGGACTAAGGATCTAAAAGATATACGCAGGAGTCTAACATAAGTATGTCAATATGGGAATGCAGGCTGCGCTGCTGACCTCTGCCGCACTGACTGCGGAGGTCAATACATTGAAGCAGAGCCTCGAGCGGTCCGAGAACGAGCTCGGCCTTGCCAAGAGGCAGCTTGAGGACAAGGAAGGTAAGTAATACCTTATTAAATAAATACCTTATAGAAAGGATTTGGTTGCAAAAATGACAGGAGTAACGTGGGTATTGTAGGGGCCACGAACAAGGTGGCGACCCTGAAGGAAGCGGTGTCCACGGCTGAAATCAAAGCGGCCGCGAAGCGCACCGAGCGAGAGAAGCAGGAGGAGCGGGTTGCGGAGGTGCGGCAAGAGCTCCAGGCTCTCGTGAAAAACACGAGAGTCCGGAGGTGACTCAAGACTCGAGTCCGAGGTTGCCTCGGCTCTTGAGAGTGCCAAAGCCGCTAAGGCCAAGCCCAAAAAGCCCTCCAAGAAATTGAATCATTAAAGAAGATAGCGGCGGTAAGGCATTCTTTATGCAAAGCAAGCATGTGAAAGTGAATTACCTATTACTTACCCGGATTCGAGCTCTCCAGAGCATTCGCAGATCTGCCCGTGAGTGTGCCGAGGCCGAACGTCCGGTGCCCTCGAGCGACCAGTGAAAGCAGCTGGTCGAGCTCCACAAGGTCGCCGAACAGGCCATGAAGGGCCTCATAGTTCGCCAGGCCATTGGAAGCCATTCCCGAGCTACTTGGGGCTGGTGCAGCGGCTGGTGGACGCCGTCCATGGATTGAAGTCATCAAGCGCCCGCTTGCATTGAAGGTGCCTGTCGGGCCTTGCCCGTGATAAAGTGCATCGGGCAAGCTGGATGCGGAGAAGCTTGTGACGGACGGGCCACCAAGGGCAAGGAGCATCGCAAGCCCGAAATGTACTATGAGAGCGTCTGAAGGGTGCCCGCCAGATAGCGGATGAGTGCTCCAAATATGTAATTTTGAATAGACTCGCATTTGTTATCCCGTACGCAGAACTTGTTCATATGCGCTAAGCAACGCTTATTAATTTAAAATATTACCTTCAGGCGGCCGCTTATCAAATTTGAGAGATGGCAAGTCGTTGGCTTCAGCCCCATGCCACGAGTGTGCTGGGGTGTTCGATAAACTTGAGCGCTCTTGTTCCCATTCTTGGGTCCGTCGAGGAGGCGCCAACACAACGTAACAAGGCAACCGGACTTATAGTGCTTGAACACTCTCACTTAGCCATAGAATTCTATAATTTTAAATTTCAAAGAAGCCCCTAGTATTCGAAGACCGAGTTCGGGCGCTATCCACGCCTTTGGCGGACAACCGACTCCTCGCTCTAAGCGCATAAGTCTTTAGAGACCCGAAAAACCTCTCGAACAGCGATCGCTCTCGCCCTATCATGACGGTCAGTTTTAGCTTTCCACCGAGGTGCTCAACCCAGCTCAACCGGGCACAATCGTAGTGGTTCTCCCAGCGCTACCTTAGCTGATATAACGGAACGTAAGGTACCAAAACATGGGAGCCGGGCAAACCCAACTATTGAACCAAGACATGATTCGGAGCCGATGCATATAATGCTATAAGTTCGGGGTGCCGCACTTGTAAAAGTGTTCGGACTTATCACACCATACTTTTGGGGTACTTAAGCCCCTGGTGTATTGGCCGTACCAAAGTGTACGGGTGCAACATCTCATGAAATGAACATATATATAGATAAAGAAAGGAATGCAATAATAGGAAAAAGCTATGTATTGTTTAGTCAAAAAGGTACTGCAATGGAAGCAGAATGATACAAATAGTGCGATAAGCAAGGGATGGGACTATTTAACATGTCCCCCTCCAGGGGTAAGCTGCGGGATGGTATGTAAAACAGGTATAATGCTCGTAGTAGGGACCACCTGGACACTCGACGTAGCTTTCTGTTTCCCTGGCTGTTGCATCATGAGTTCGGCAATTCTAGTGCCGAACAGGACTTCTGGAAAACGGAGTCCTGAAAGTAAGAAAAAAGAAGAAAGAAAAAGAATGACACAATTGGGAGCCCCCGGTGCGGTTGAGCCGCATTCTGGGCATGCCGTGGTCGTGCCCCTCCCCTTAGGCTCATGGTATCTCTAGAGCGTAGTTATGTACGCCTAGTACTGGCTTCGCTGTTTCGCGAGGGCTGGGGTTGGGGCCGGATTGCTACGCGTGCTCGGATCGTGCCAGGCGGTCTTGTTGTAGGTTACTCCGGGCGCGCTTGACGGTGGCCGGACGTTTAATAGCCGGAATCGAGAATTGCTGTGAGAGGCTGCTTTGCACCTCCGCCGCGAGGGTCAGCCGTGTGCTCCTCCATTCGAGAGAGCGCTCGTGTTTCCATTGACCGTGATTACTCCTTGAGGGCCTGGCATCTTGAGCTTGAGGTATGCGAAAAGCGGCACCACATTGAACTTTGCAAATGCGGTTCGCCCAAGCAAAGGCATGATAGCCGCCATGGAATGGGACTATGTCAAGATTAACACTTCACTTCGAAGTTATCCGGGATCCAAGACCACTTCGAGTGTAACTGAGCCTGCATAATTGGCCTCTACACTGGTATGACGCCTTTAAAGGTCGTCTTTGTGGGTTTAACCTTGAGGGTCTATGCCCATTTTGCGACTTGTATCCCGATAAAGCAGGTTCATGCTGCTACCGCCGTCCATTAGGACTCTAGTGAGGTGAAATCCGATGATTGGGTCAAGAACCAATGCGCGAATCCGCCGTGATGGATGCTAGTGGGTGGTCCTTCGATCAAAGGTGATCGGGCAGGAAGACCATGGGTTGAACTTTGGGGCGATGGCTCCATCGCAGATATCGCCCCTTTAGTGCACGCTCCGCCCCCTTTGGGTATGTGGGTTGCGTATATCATGTTCACCGTCCGCACTTGTGGGGGGAAGTCCTTATGTCCTCTATTGTTCGGCGGCCGGGGCTCCTCCTTGTCATCACTATGCAGCCCCTTGTCATTCAGTTCGGCATTTAACTTGCCTGCTTGCTTGAACACCCAACAATCCCTGTTGGTGTGGTTGGTTGGTTTTTCGGGGGTGCCATGTATCTGGCACAAGCGATCGAGTATTCGGTCCAAGTTGGACGGGCCCCGGTATTTCTTTTGAATGGATTCTTCCACCGACCGGGTTTAGAGCCTCTGAATCCGCATTTACTGTCAGATCTTCAGCATTATCACCGCACGCGGCGTTTATTCTTGTTGCGACGCGACCTGCCATTACTGTCCTTGGTATCCGAACTATCAGGGTGTTTGGCCAAGTTGTTGCTTCGAGCTAGCCAGCTGTCCTCTCCCGCGCAAAAGCGGGTCATGAGTGTGGTGAGGGCTGCCATGGATTTCGGCTTTTCCTGTCCTAGGTGCCATGCAAGCCACTCGTCGTGGATGTTATGTTTAAAGACTGCAAGGGCCTCTACATCCGGACAGTCAACGATTTGATTTTTCTTGGTTAGGAACCGTGTCCAGAATTGTCTGGCCGATTCTTCTGGCTGCTGAATTATGTGGCTGAGGTCATCGGCGTCTGGTGGTCACACGTATGTGCCCTGGAAGTTATCAAGGAATGCGGCTTCCAGGTCCTCCCAACAACCAATTGATTCTGCTGGCAAGCTGTTGAGCCAATGCCGAGCTGGTCCTTTAAGCTTGAGTGGGAGGTATTTGATGGCGTGTAGATCATCGCCGTGGCCCATGTGGATATGGAGGAGGTAGTCCTCGATCCAAACCGCAGGATCTGTTGTGCCATCGTATGATTCGATGTTTACGAGTTTGAAACCCTCGGGGATTTGATGATCCATTACTTCATCTATGAAGCATAGTGGGTGTGCGGCGCCTCTGTATTGAGCTATATCACAACGCAGCTCAAATGAGCTTTGTCTACTGTGTTCGGCCCGGCCGGAATTACTGTATCCGGCATGACGGTTATCGTCACGTGTCGTGGGGCGCCCAGGCGATCCGTAGATCGATCTTGTTTTCCTTGCCTTGTCCTCCAATATGTCTCGCAGGTCTGGCGCGTTTCCCCGTGCCTTGGTACTTTTCGAGCAATGCCGGAGTGCGGCTTGAATGGAGGGTCTAGAGGCCTCTCTGTCACGACCACAGGGTGGCCGGTCAGCCGCATCATGCACTGGTGATGTAGGTTTGGGTGCTGCTTCCTCTAATTGGGGTAGCAGCCTGTGTTTGGGGTATCTCTTGGAGGGGCGTTCGAGTTCATACTCTTCGGCTGCAAGGACTTCAGTCCATCTGTCAGCTAGCAAGTCTTGGTCAGCTCTAAGCTGCTGCTGCTTTTTCTTGAGGCTGCTTGCCGTGGCCATAAGCCTGCGTTTGAAACGCTCCTGTTCGCAGGATCCTCAGGCACGACAAATTCGTCGTCGTCAAGGCTTGCCTCATCTTCGGAGGGAGGCATATAATTATCGCCCTCCACCTCCCTGCGCCGCTCTATCATGAGGGCTTGCTTCTCCCTCCTCCCGCGCCGAGTCCCGCCGAGGGGGTCGTCTTCACCGTCCGGTATTATTGTCTCCGTGCGGAATCGCCGCTTTCTTGTGGCGGATTTAGAGCGCGCCACGACGCCGATGCTTGGGTTGTTTCTTGGAGGGTCATCCTGCGCCGTTCCATCGCCGCTCCCATCTTTTGGGATGTCCACCATGTATATGTCATATGACGAGGTAGCCTTCCGGTGCCTGTAGGCGCTGGTTCTTGGTCGCCTCGCATCGCCGTCCATACCGTCGATGTCTTGGTCGAAGTCGAGCATGTCGGTTAAATCATCGACAATGGCTACAAAGT
Source organism: Aegilops longissima (assembly GCA_021605205.1). NCBI lineage: Eukaryota > Viridiplantae > Streptophyta > Magnoliopsida > Poales > Poaceae > Aegilops > Aegilops longissima. The sequence goes on from CM038676.1 coordinate 501,424,848, forward strand.
GGGTGGTGGGTGGGCGTTGAATTTCTTCGTCGTCCGCATCCCAACCTTCCTGACCGTAGTCCGGCCAGGTCTCTCGATAAAGAGAGAGACTTTAGTGAATTCAGGATGTCGCCAAAGGGCGAGTCTTTGAAAGATGTCCGCGAGTGAACTCCATGATCGGCGCCCAATCGGATTCGATTGGCAGGGGCGCGGAGGGTTCGGAGTCCGGAGAGGAGTCCGGCACCTTGGAGTCACGGTCTTCGCAAAGGACAGGGATGGAGTTCGGCTTAATCGCCGTTGAGATCGTAGCCCCCGAGGCGGTGTCCGACCAACCGTCCTCAATCGGCAAAACTGGCTCCGGATTAAGGGTCGGAGCGGGCACTGGTGCGGCCTCCAGGGCACTGTTCGGCGGTAGAGCTAGATCGTACCCATCGAGACAGTGCGGCACGCTCGGCTGTGGCTCGAATCCGATGAAGATCAAGTCTCCGCGGACATCGGCCGCATAGTTCAAGCTTCCAAATCTGACCTGATGGCCAGGGGCGTAGCTTTCGATCTGCTCCAGATGGCCTAACGAATTGGCCCGCAGTGCAAAGCCGCCGAATATGAAGATCTGTCCGGGAGAAAAGTCTCACCGGACTGCGCTGTTCTTGATGATTGAAGGAGCCATCGGGCCTATAGGTGACGACATAGAGGAACTCTCAATGAAAGCACCAATGTCGGTGTCAAAACCGTGGATCTCGGTAGGGGTCCCGAATCGTGCGCCTAGGCGGATGGTAACAGGAGACAAGGGACACGATGTTTTTACCCACGCTCGGGCCCTCTCGATGGAGGTAATACCCTACTCCTGCTTGATTAATATTGATGATATGGGTAGTACAAGAGTAGATCTACCACGAGATCAGAGAGGCTAAACCCTAGAAGCTAGCCTATGGTATGATTGTTGTTCGTCCTACCGACTAAAACCCTTCGGTTTATATAGACAAAGGGTTAGGGTTACACAAAGTCGGTTACAATGGTAGGAAATCTACATATCCGTATCGCCAATCTTGCCTTCCACGCCAAGGAAAGTCCTATCCGGACAAGGGACGAAGTCTTCAATCTTGTATCTTCATAGTCTAGGAGTCCGGCCAAAGATGATAGTTCGGCTATCCGGACACCCCCTAATCCAGGACTCCCTCAGGGGGCCTTATAAACACGAATAGCTCGCTCTCCCGCTTCCGTTTCCCCACCGAATTCCCCCCGCTCCCCAATCTTCCTCACTCGTCCAGAAAACCCCGCTCACCTTCTTCCTCACTCGTACAGAAAACGCCTTCTCCTCTTCTTCCACTCCTACAGAAATCCCCAACCCTCCTTCTTCCCCACTCGCACTGCCACTAGGCTCATCTCTGGCTACTCTGCTCAAACCCGTGAGCTCGGCGCGACGCCCACAAGGAAAATGGAGTCGGCTGGCCCCAGCGCCAAGAAGATGAGGCTCTCGCCAGCGGCGACGCCAGTTGTAGATCCCACACCCGGTAGCGCGGCGAGAAGCGGCGAGTCCCCCACCCGAATCTGAGGAACCGGTAGAATCTCCGGTGGACCACATCAGCGATCTCCTGGGCGTCATCCTTGAGGAGATCTTCTCGCTTCTCCCCACCAAGGATTGCTGCCGCACACAAGTCCTCTCAACTCGGTGGCGCCCTCTATGGCGCACCGCGCCCCACAATCTCGACCGTCGTCAGATATCTGTCCTTCCTGAATTTGATCTCATCAGAGCCATCGTCTCTTCTCACCAGCAGGGCCCCGTTCAATGCCTCTGCATCCCGACAAGCTACCTGATGTACATACCAGGCAAGGTGGACGCCTGGCTGACATCCCCTGAAATAGGAAAACTCCAGCAGTTTGAGTTCTACCATTACCACGAAAGTTTCATACCACGAACATACCAAAAAATCGTGCCCATACCACCATTGTCCATCTCGCGGTTTTCCTCCTCACTCCACACCGCCACCTTCGCCCGGTGCCATCTACCAGACGATCTGGTAAAAATGATTCGACTCCCACTGCTAAAAAAACTTTCGCTTGTGGTGGTTTATCTGTCGGAGGCCTCACTGGACAGCATCATCCACTCCAGTTGCCCTGCCCTGGAGCGCTTGCTGATTGTTTTGGGAATAGAAATCGGTATCAGTTGTCTCCAAATAAAGCCGCCTCACCTTAAAAGCATTGGAATTTGTTTTAAAGGACAGCAGCTCATCATCGAAGATGCCCCTTCACTTGAAAGGTTGCTCCTTCATAGTTGTTATACACCTTCAGAAATAACTGTCGTCTCTGCGCCCAAACTAGAGACCTTGGGTGTAATTCGTGACCCGTTTAATAATCACAAGGAGTTGGTGTTTGGCTCCTCACTTTTTCAGGTACCGTATATTATCATCTACACATTTGTCATCATATTCTGCATTTTTCATTTGTGCGCATAAGTTTTATATCATCTTGGAGTACACTTTGGGTACTAATATTATGGTATATGCTCAATGAAGAGTTCGTCCATTGATAGCCTATCAATGCTGCTGGATTCTGTCAAGATCAGATCATATATATCAGAATGTATAGTTTTGATCTGGACATAATTATTGGCTTGCTGCGATGCTTTCAATCTCTCAAGAATTTATACAAAGAGGTGATGATTACATGCACATTGAAAGCCCGTATATATTGTACTAGAATTAACTGTTCAGCTGTCGTTCTTTCGACATACTCTTTTTTCAGACCTTAACTGTTTTCAATCTTCATGTCTACTTAGGGAGAACCACATGGAGAAAAACATATAACCAATCGTTGGCGTAACAAGCACAAGGATTTTCTCAGTTCTCATGACATTCGTTCGAGGACAATTACGATGGGATGATATGCATCCAACCAGGCAAACAGAAGCTTTGTCACATTCTTCCTATTGAACGCGAGGTTACTATTGTCCATGAGGCTTAATTTTTACAGCAAGAGATTTCTCACGGACGAACATGTTGAACAGCAAAAAAAGAAGTTTCAGGTGGACAAATGGGCTTCTAAACGTGCTTGGCTTATATTCACAATAAGTTGTAGACATCCTGAAATAATTTTTTTTTGCACAGGATGTAGATTTTATGGATCAGACCGATCCATTTGTTTGTGATTGCAAAAAAGAGTGGTTGGGTTAGATGTTACTATCATGTTCAATCTGGGTTTTGTCTAAAAATTTGATGAACAATTAATCCTTGGGCTTTTTGTACCATTTGTATGCTTGACTTGCATGTTGTTTCCCTCGTACTCCCCTCCACCTGCCACTACACTGCCGCATCTTCCATGGCTGTTGTTCGTTCCCGTCCGAGGCCTTGCCGTCGTTCTCTGCCTTGGTTAGCTCGCTGTGCCCGCCGCCGTCTGGCGTTGTCAACATGGTCAACAACCAAGAGGAATCAGGAGATGACTATACATGGAGAGGCTGACAGTAGGGACCCACCAGGGTCATTGCATTTCGCAAACAGGTGCCTCGTTATTACAAGCCAAAAAATACTTCCTCCTAATTGTTTGACAACTAGGTTCCACGCCATTGTTAATGTAGTCAATAAACGAGGAAATTACACAACAAGCGGATAACACCAGGGACCCAGCAGCTTGCCCAGTTGTTTTTCAGTTTCAGAGACGGAGCTCAACTGCGCGCTGTGCGGGGGCTATGGCCCGTCTAGCCCACGCTTACGCTTTTATTAAGCACATGACGAGCCCAGTTGATATATTTTTTCTTTCCGAAATTGGCTAGCCCATTTCTTTTTTTTGGAGAATACCAAAACCAAGGCCTACTTGCTTTTCTCAGCCCTGCTGGGCTGCAAATCTTTCAAGACGAGGAGGGATGTAAGTAGTAAGAAATGGGCTTCCCCAGAAAACGGGCTATAAGTTGTAAGAAATGGGCTGTAAATTTTTAAACCAAAGCCAACCAGCAATTGCATCAAAATATCATTTTTTTCAGGATTCCTCTACTCTCTACGGTTATAAAAACCAAAGCCAACTGGCAATTACATTAAAATATCATCTTTTCTCCCACAAGATAAACTACTCATACAAATGCATCTTCATGTTTCGTGCAACGAACGAGCATCTTGCTAGTTAAGATTCTAAATTTCATTCATTTTTCTGCGGAGAATTGTTTTTTGAATTTTATTTTGATATAATTTTTTGAAAACTATTTTTAACGTGACTCGAAATTTTGTGATTAAAAGAGCTCAGACCCCACCAAAATATGCAATATTTCGTTGAATTTTTTAACAGTGCCCAGAATATATGGTCTGTAATGCTAATAAAAAGAATATGGGCTTCAATTATCCTTAAGAATTAGCAAATGGGCTGTAAATTATTGAAAATAATGGCTAATGGGCTGTATGATGTTTTCCACAGATTTGGAGGCTGACTTCTGGGCCTACTAGGTTGACGATCACGCTGTCCTAATTTTTTTTCGACGCGTACGCGTCAACTTAGTCAACACACAGCAGTGACTGTTGGATGTCCATCCAATGGCCGCCGTGCTTCTTCAATCTCTGATCTTCCTGCTCCAGCTGCCCAAACCAGCGCCGGCGGGACTGCCTGCTCCCTCCTCCCGTGGCTGGCTGTGCTGCCGCCAGGCCATCCCTCTAACCACCCACACATCCTGTTATTTTCCGGCGATGTCAGCCTCATCCCGCAGCCGACCAGTCAGCGCTCGTTCTCCCCTCAGTGTGGGCATCCGCTGCGGTGGTTTCGCCGGCTCCGGGTGGTTCTCTACCTGGTCCTCTCCCTCGTCCACCCCGTTTGTGCTCTCGGCGCGGCGAGGTCAACATGGTCAACAAACAACAACCATCGGAAGAGGTTGACAGTAGGGGCCCACACAGGAAAATGCCTCCTTATTACGCGCAAAATAATGATTCCTCCACCTGATAGCTGGGACCCACTGGAAGGGTCTCTGTATTTCGTGAAAAAAACGTTCCCCCCGCTGTCAGCTCGGACCCACCGGAAATGCCTCCTTATTACGCACAAAAAAATGAATACTCCCTCTGCTAGCTGGGACTCACCTTGGTGGGAGGCTGACTTGTGGGCCTACTAAGTTTACGGGGACAGAGGGCTTTGTCAACTTAGTCAATATGAACGACTCTAGCTCCAGTGACCGTATGATGTCCATCCAACGGCCGTAGTGCTTCTTCAACCTCTGGTCTTCGTGCTCCAGCCGCCCAAAGCAGCGCCGGTCGTGCCGCGTGCTCCTGCCTCCCGTGGCCGGCTGTGATGCCGCGGAGGCCTCACCGCCCCTACTACTCCCACCGCTGGCCAGATCATCCCTCTACTCACCCACACCCCTTGTTATTCTGCGGCGACGATAGCCTCACCCTCGTACTCCTCTTCGCGTGGGCATCCACTGCTGCGTCTTCCCCGGCTCCGCGTCTACCCCTTCCTAGGCCTCACCGTCGTCCACCGCCGTGGTGCTCTCGGCGCGGCGTGGTCAATGTGGTCAACGACTGACTTCCATCGGAAGAGTACTGTGCGTGGAGAGGCTGACAGCTGAGTCCACGGTGGCCGCAAGGAAGTGCCTCCTTATTACGTGCAAAATAATTATTCCTTCACCTGACAGCAGGGACCCACCGGACGGGCCACCAGTATTTCGCGTGAAAAACATTCCCCCCTGACTGCTGGGACTCACCAGCTCATCTTCGCACGCGAGGAAGTGCGTCCGGGCAAAAAGAAAGAAAAACAAACGATTCGCCCCCCTAACTGCTGGGACACACCAGCTACATCTTCGCAGGCAAGGAACTGCCTGATAGTCGGGACCCACCTGGTCGAAGCATACATAGCGTTGTCATTCTGGTCGCGAACATGTACATACATATATACTGGTCGATGTAGAGGCGCGCACGTGTCGTAGTAGAGGCGCGCACGTAGCATGTACACGTCGCATAACGCGGCGGTGCAAGAAAGAAAATACGCCACGTATGTGTACATACGGCGGGGTCTTGAACGCCTACTACACACGCGCACATGGCTGGGTCGGAACGGAGAAACAGCGCCGCCGTCGTGTTCATGGGGAGCCAACCGGCTGGGTCGGAACGGAATGCGTGGTCGTGTTCATCGGGAGGGCTTGGACGGAACAGGCGATGGAACGAGGCTGGCGTGCGCTGTAACGGAGGAAATGGACCTCCTACGTTCGAACGGGTCCTATTGATCGGGAGGGTGTGGCGTCGCAAAATGGAGGAAACAGACCTCCTACGGTCAAACGGGGTCCTATTGATCGGGAGGGTGTGGCGTGCCATAAAACGGACGAAAACAGACCTCCTACAATCAAACGGGGTCCCGTTGATCGGGAGGGTGTGGCGTATCGCAAAACGAATGAAACGGACTTGTGTTGAGCGCCACGGTCAAACAGGGTCCTGTTCATCGGGAGGGTGTGGCGTCGCAAAACGGGACTCCACGGGATACTGTTCATCTCCACCGTGGACCTCCTCCAGCCTCCACGGGCTACCATCGACCTCCTCCAGCCTCCACGGGCTCCTGTTCATCCAGCCTCCACCGTGCGCTACTCCACCGCTCTTGTTCAACCACCCTCCACGGGCAACCCTCCACCGCTCACTGCTCATCCAGCCCTCCACACCACGGGTCCTGTTCAACCACCCTCCACGGCAACCCTCCACCGCTCATCGCTCATCCAGAGGCAATGCCACCGCCATCGCTCATCCACCCCCGCAATGCTCACTATTCATCCAATCGATTGGCTTCATTAGCAGCGATAGCGAAGAATCGCCGATCGGGTTCGATTAACAGCCATCGATCGATCGCTCGGGTTCGATAACGCGTAGCTGCAAAGGCAATCGCCGGGTTCGCTAGAGCCCAACACCTCGCCGGGTTCGATTAGAGCTAACGCCGCACACACGCGCAGCGTATGAGAGAAAGCAGCGCATCGCTTCGCCCCCGACCTCCCACCGTAACCGGAACTCACCGAAATTTTCCTCCCCTTGCTTCTACCACGGTTTTTCCGTCATGGACAGCCCAAAGAATGTCATGCAGCTGCGTCTCCGCCCGCCCAGACGAAAAGCCCATTTTCTGTCATGATTTTTGTCATAGAAGTAGGAGCCCACCACATCTATGATGATACCGGGTTTTGTCACAATTATCGTCATAGAAGTGTCATATGTATGACAGAAAAAAAAATCGTTCGGCCCAAAAGGTCACGGATGCGTCTTTTTTCTGTAATGAAGATAGTATATTTGTATGTGAGAACCTATCTTTCTTTATTACTTCCTATTAATTGCAACGATGACCAAAACTATGTTTGTCAACTCTCAACAACTTTTACTCATCATACTCTTTATATGTGAAGTCATTACTCTCCATAAGATCATTATGATCTCTTTATTTCTTTTTATTTTTACTTTTTCTTTTATTCCCTCAAGATCATAGCAAGATTATCAAGCCCTTGACTCAACACTAATCTTTATTATATAGCTCACGGACTCGATTACATAGAAGGCTCATAAAGCAAAACTCAAAACTAGATCATACTAAAACTTTATTCTACTAGATCAAAATATTACTAAAAAGGATCGAACTAAGAAAAACGGTAAAGATAGGAGTGTGATGGTGATACGATACAGGGGCACCTCCCCCAAGTTTGGCAGTTGCCAAGGGGAGTGCCCATACCCATGTGATTATATCTCTTTCCTCGGAGGTGGTGATGATGGAGTTGTTGATGATGTGGGCTTGTCGTCCATCTTCCAAGGCATAGGCTCACCACCATAGAAGGATGATCGAGTCTTCGGGATCCTCAAATCTGCAGCCAAACTCATCCTCTTGAATCTATATTCATACTCACAGTTTTGGTTTTGCAGGTCATAGATCTGGGCTTGGAGGTTCTCAATTTTCTCGTCCAGCTTGTGGTTGTTGGTGAACTCTGTGATCATTATGTGATTGGTGTCGAGTCCATGTTCCACCATCTCCTGGCACTTGAAAACTTGTTGCTCCATTGCCTCGAGCCTTGTCTCCATGCTTTCGGCCCTCCTTGGTCCCTCAACATCGTGGATGTGCAGCAACCCCTCACGCATCTCAATGGTTTGAGGATGTTGCAGCACCTCCGCGAGGTAGGGATTGATGACCTTCTTGAAGAACTTGTCCTTGGGGGCGTTTGGAGACATCATGGTGATCTAGATCTGTCAGAAAAACAGCTCGAAACGAAAACAGAGGATATTTGTGTGGTACGGTGGTCAAAACCTTTGGGAGATTATATAATGAATTTTTACCGACCAAAAGAGGTATCCTATAAGAAAACGGAGTCCGGAGAGCGCACGGGGTGCCCACGAGGCAGGGGGCGCGCCCTCCACCCTCGTGGAAGCCTCGTGTCCTTCCAGGACTGCTTCTTTTTTTCCTATTTTCTTAAATATTCCAAAACAGAGAAAAATTACCATTAGAACTGTTTTGGAGTCGGTTCTACTTACGCATTCACATACCTATTCCTTTTCCGAAGTCTGCAAGCGTTAGGAAGGTGTCCCTTATGTACTCTTCTGGGGTTACAGTTTCAATAACATTAGTTTCAACATTTATGGGATTACCTGAGATATAATGTTTGATTCTTTGACCGTTTACCACCTTCGGATTTGTGCCTTCGAAGTTGTTGATTTTTATGGCACCGGAACGATAGACCTCCTAGATAACGTAAGGCCCTTCCCATTTAGAGAGAAGTTTTCCTGCAAACAATCTTAAGCGAGAGTTGAATAGCAACACTTAATCACCTACATTAAACTCTCACTTTTGTATCCTTTTGTCATGCCATCTTTTAACTTTTTCTTTGAATGGTTTGGCATTCTCATAGGCCTAGGTTCTCTATTCATCAAGTGAGCTAATGTCAAATAACCTCTTCTCACCGGCAAGTTTGAAATCATAATTGAGCTCTTTAATGGCCCAATATGCCTTATGTTCTAGTTCGAGAGGTAAGTGACATGCTTTTCCATAAACCAATTTATACGGAGACATATCCATAGGATTTTTATATGCAGTTCTATAGGCCCATAATGCATCATCGAGTTTCTTGGACCAATTCTGTCTAGATCTATTAACAGTCTTTTGCAAGATTAATTTGAGCTCTCTATTACTAAGTTCTACTTGACCACTAGATTGTGGATGGTATGGAGATGCAATTCTATGATTAACATCATACTTAGCCAGCATTTTACGAAAGGCACCATGAATAAAATGTGAACCACCATCAGTCATTAAGTATCTAGGGACTCCAAACCTCGGAAAAATAACATCTTTAAGCATCTTAATAGAGGTGTTATGATCAGCACTACTAGTTGGAATAGCTTCTACCCACTTAGTAACATAATCAACAACAACTAAAATATGAGTATATATGAGTATACCCATTAGAGGAAGAAAAAGGTCCCATATAATCAAAGCCCCAAACATCAAATGGTTCAATAGCAAGTTAATAGATCATAGTCATTTCTTGATGTCTACTAATATTACAAATTCTTTGACATTCATCACAAGACAAGACAAACTTACGGGCATCTTTAAAGAGAGTAGGCCAATAAAAACCGGATTGCAATACCTTGTGTGCAGTTCTATCTCCACCGTGGTGTCCTCCATAAGCCTTGGAGTGACACTTGCGTAGGATCTGTTCATGTTCATGCTCAGGTACACAACGTCTAATAACACCATCTACTCCTTCTTTGTAAAGGTGTGGGTCACCCAGAAGTAATGTCTTAAATCATAGAAAAACTTTTTCTTTTGCTGGTATGTGAAACTAGGTGGTATAAATTTAGCAATGATGTAATTGGCATAATCAGCATACCATGGAGCAGTACGAGAAGCATTTATGACAGCTAATTGTTCATCAGGGAAGCTATCATCAATAGGTAGTGGGTCATCAAGAACATTTTCTAACCTAGACAAGTTGTCTGCAACGGGGTTCTCAGCTCCCTTTCTATCAATAATATGCAAATCAAATTCTTGTAGCAAGAGAACCCATCTAATAATTCTAGGTTTAGCATCTTTCTTTTCCATAAGATATTTAATGGCATCATGATCAGTGTGAATAGTTACTTTAGAATCAACAATATAAGGTCTGAACTTATCACAAGCAAATACAACTGCTAAAAATTCTTTCCAGTAGCAGCACAATTTCTCTGGGCACTGTCTAGAGTTTTACTAGCATATTGGATAACATTTAATTTCTTATCAACTCTTTGTCCTAGAACAGCACCTACGGCATAATCACTAGCATCACACATAATTTCAAAGGGTAAATTCCAATCAGGTGGCTGAACAATAGGTGCAGAAATCAAGGCTTTCTTAAGTATTTCAAATGCTTCTACACAATCATCATCAAAGACAAAAGGAATATCCTTTTGTAAGAGATTAGTCAGAGGCCTAGAGATTTTTGAGAAGTCTTTAATGAACCTCCTATAAAAACCGGCATGACCAAGGAAACTTCTTATACCTTTAATGTCCTTAGGACACGACATCTTTTCAATAGCATCAACTTTAGCTTTATCAACTTCAATACCTCTTTCAGAGATTTTATGCCCCAAGACAATACCTTCATTAAACATAAAGTGGCACTTCTCCCAATTCAAGACAATATTAGTTTCTTCACATCTCTGCAAAACTCAATCAAGGTTGCTCAAGCAATCATCAAAAGAAGTTCCATATACGGAGAAATCATCCATGAAAACCTCAACTATCTTTTCACAAAAATCAATATAGCCATCATGCATCTTTGAAAGGTAGCAGGTGCATTGCATAAACCAAAAGGCATACGTCTATAAGCAAAGGTACCGAAAGGGCAAGTAAAAGTGGTCTTTTCTTGATCCTCTTTTGACACAAGTATTTGAGAGAAACCAGAATAACCATCTAGAAAGCAAAAATGTGTGTGTTTGGATAATATTTCTAGCATTTGATCAATAAAAGGTAAAGGGTAATGGTCCTTTTTAGTAGCTTTATTTAATTTATGGAAATCAATTACCATCCTATAACCTGTAACAATTCTTTGTGGGATCAATTCATCTTTATCATTAGGAACAACGGTAATACCTCCCTTCTTGGGGACACAATGGACATGACTTACCCACTGACTATCAGCAATAGGATAAATTATACCTGCCTCCAGAAGCTTTAGTATTTCTTTTCTTACCACTTCTTTCATCTTAGGATTTAACCATCGTTGGTGATCAACAACTGGTTTAGCGTCTTTCTCCAATTTTATTTTGTGCTGGCATAAAGTGGGACTAATGCCCTTAAGATCATCAAGAGTATATCCAGTAGCAGCACGGTGCTTCTTCAGAGTTTCTAATAATTTCTCTTCTTCCTTCTCTGAAAGGTTAGCACTAATAATAACGGGATATATCTTTTTCTCATCAAGATAAGCATATTTAAGAGTGTCAGGTAATGGTTTAAGGTCAAACACAGGATCACCCTTGGGTGGAGGAGGATCCCCTAGAATTTCAACAGGCAAGTTGTGTTTCAAAATGGGTCCCTTTAAAGAATAATTCATCTATTTCCCTTCTTTCATTCATTAACATATCATTTTCATGGTCGAGCAAATATTGTTCTAAAGGATCATTAGGAGGCACGGCAATAGAAGCAAGACCAATAATTTCATCTTTACTAGGCAATTCCTCATCACGGGGTTGTCTATGAAATTTAGCAAAATTGAACTCATGAGACATATCCCCTAAACCAATAGTAACAACATCCTTTTCGTAGTCTATCCTAGCATTAACAATATTCAAGAAGGGTCTACCAAATATAATGGGACAAAAGTTATATTGTGGGGAACCAAGAACAAGAAAGTCAGCAGGATATTTAACTTTCCCACACAAGACTTCAACATCTCTAACAATCCCAACTGGTGAAATATTGTCTCTATTGGCAAGCTTAATTGTAACATCAATTTCTTCTATCTCAGCAGGTGCAATATCATGCATAATTTCTTTATATAAGGAATGAGGTATTGCACTTGCACTAGCACCCATATCACATAAGCCATGATAGCAATGATCTCCTATTTTAACAGAAATAACAGGCATGCCTACAGCAGGTCTATGTTTATTTTTAGTATCAGGTCTAGCAATTCTAGCAGCTTCATCACAAAAGTAAATAACATGCCCATCAATATTATCAACCAAGATATCTTTAACCATAGCAATACTAGGTTCAATTTTAATTTTGTAAGGGGGTTTGGGTGTCCTAATATTACTTTTGTGGACCACAGTTGAAGCTTTAGCATGATCCTTTATTCTAACAGGGAAAGGTGGTTTTTCAATATAAGCAGTAGGAACAACATGATCATTATAATTGATAGCCTTTTCTTCAACTTTAATAGGTGCAACTACTTTTACTTCAATGGGAGGATTATATTTAAACCATTTCTCCTTAGGGAGATCAACATGAGTAGCAAATGATTCATAGAAAGAAGCTACTATCTCAGAGTCAAGTCCATATTTAGTGCTAAATTCACGGAAAACATCGGTATCCATAAAAGATTTAGCACAATCAAACTAGGGTGTTATACCTGACTCCTTACCTTCGTCGAGATCCCAATCTGCAGAGTTGTGTTTAATTCTCTCCAATAAAACCCATTTGAATTCAATAGTCTTCATCATAAAAGAGCCAGTACAAGAAGTATCGAGCATGGAGCGATTATTGAGAGAAAGCCGAGCATAAATTTTTTGAATAATAATTTCTCTTGAGAGCTCATGATTGGGGCATGAATATAACTTTGACTTAAGCCTCCCCCAAGCTTGAGCGATGCTTTATCCTTCGCGAGGCAAAAAATTATATATATAATTACGATCACGATGAACAAGATGCATAGGATAAAACTTCTAATGAAATTCCAATTTCAATCGGTTGTAGTTCCATGATCCCATATCATCACATAGCCTAAACCATGTCAATGCCTTTCCCTTCAAAGATAAAGGGAAGACCTTCTTCTTGATAACATCCTCGGGCATACCTGCAAGCTTAAATAATCAACAAAGTTCATCCGCATAGATTAGGTGCAAATCAGGATGTAATGTACCATCACCTGTAAAGGATTAGCTAGCAGTTTCTCTATCATACCCGAAGGAATTTCAAAGTGAACATTTTCAGTAGGTTCAATAGGTTGAGGAGCAACTCTTTGCTCTACTGGTCGGGGTGAAGATACGCGAACAAGCCCCTCAAAGGATTATGTTCCATAGTAACAAGTGACAGTAAATTTCAGCACACTACATAAATTTTTCCTTACCAAATTCCACCTACCAAAGGTGCTTCACTCCCCGGCAATGGCGCCAGAAAATAGTCTTGATGACCCACAAGTGTAGGTGATCTGTCGTAGTCCTTTCGATAAGTAAGAGTGTCGAACCCAACGAGGAGAAGAATGAAATGACAAGCGGTTTTCAGTAAGGTATTCTCTGCAAGCACTGAAATTATCGGTAACAGATAGTTTTGTGATAAGGTAATTTGTAACGGGTAACAAGTAACAAGAGTAAATAAGGTGCAGAAAGATGGCCCAATCCTTTTTGTAGCAAAGGACAAGCCTGGACAAATTCTTATATGAAGGAAAATGCTCCCGAGGACACATGGGAATTATCGTCAAGCTAGTTTTCATCACGCTCATATGATTCGTGTTCGTTACTTTGATAATTTGGTATGTGGGTGGACCGGTGCTTAGGTACTGCCCTTTGTTGGACAAGCATCTCACTTATGATTAACCCCTATTTCAAGCATCCGCAACTACAAAAGAAGTATTAAGGTAAACCTAACCATAGCCTGAAACATATGGATCCAAATCAGCCCCTTACGAATCAACACATAAACTAGGGTTTAAGCTTTTATCACTCTAGCAACCCATCATCTACTTATTACTTCCCAATGCCTTCCTCTGGGCACAAACAATGGTGAAGTGTCATGTAGTCGAGTTCACATAGCACCACTAAAGGAGAGACAACATACATCTCATCAAAATATCGAACGAATACCAAATTCACATGACTATTTATAGCAAGACTTCTCCCATGTCCTCAGGAACAAACATAACTACTCACAAATCATATTCATGTTCATAATCAGAGGGGTATTAATATGCATTAAGGATCTGAACATATGATCTTCCACCAAATAAACCAACTAGCATCAACTAAAAGGAGTAATCAACACTACTAGCAACCCACAGGTACCAATCCGAGGTTTTGAGACAAAGATTGGATACAAGAGATGAACTAGGGTTTTAGATGAGATGGTGCTGGTGAAGATGTTGATGGAGATTGACTCCCTCCCGATGAGAGGATCGTTGGTGATGACGATGGCGATGATTTCCCCCTCCCGAAGGGAAGTTTCCCCGGCAGAACAGCTCTGCCGGAGCCCTAGATTGGTTCCGCCAAGGTTCTGCCTCGTGGCGGCGGTGTTTCGTCCTGAAAGCTTGCTTATGATTTTTTCAGGGTAAAAGACTTCATATAGCAGAAGATAGACACCAGAGACTTGCCAGGGGGCCCACGAGGCAGGGGGCGCGCCCAGGGGGGTTGGGCGCGCCCCCACCCTCGTGGATGGTGGGTGGCCCCCCTCTGGTACTTTCTTCACTCAGTATTTTTTATTAATTCCAAAAATAACTTCCATGGAGTTTCGGGACTTTTGGAGTTGTGCAGAATAGGTCTCTAATATTTGCTCCTTTTCCAGCCCAGAATTCCAGCTGCCGGCATTCCCCCTCTTGATGTAAACCTTGTAAAGTAAGAGAGAATAGACATAAGTATTGTGACATAATGTGTAATAACAGCCCAAAATGCAATAAATGTCGATATAAAAGCATGATGCCAAATGGACGTATCACCCGCCAGTCACGGTTGACGATCTTTCTCGAACCGCCAGCGACCACTGGCCAAGACCCCTGCCTCCGCCGCCCCGCCCTCCCCTCGACGCCACACCACCGCCATGCTTGGCAGCGCCCCCAGGCCATCCCTTTAATCTCGGCCGACCTCCAGATCGGGCGCCAGCAGCTCTAGGCCCCACATGCCCCAAACATAAACATCGAGGCATTGCTTCCCCGGCGTAATAGGCGGACTAGCGCCTGTTACGCTGGGGAATGCTTCCGTTAATTGGGAATCAACTGATCAGGAATTGAAATCCAGGGGGCGACGGACCTCTAGCTAAGGTGAAATAGTATATGAGAAGAAACCTTGTGCATCGCGAGTTACTTGGAACATCTAGTATCAAGAAGAAGCGGTCAACTAGTGTCTTCTGTGGGATGAATACCGTGCAAGCAGACACATAAGATTTGCACGAATAAGGGAAGAGGAGTACCATTGCCGGTTGCCAGTGTGGTGTCTGTTCGGGAACGTAGTAATTTCAAAAAAATTCCTACGCACATGCAAGATCATGGTGACGCATAGCAAGGAGAGGGGAGAGTGTTGTCCACGTACCCTCGTAGACCGTAAGTGGAAGCGTTATGACAACATGGTTGATGTAGTCGTACGTCTTCACGATCGACCGATCCTAGTACCGAATGTACGACACCTCCGTGATCTGCACACGTTCAGCTTGGTGACGTTCCACGAACTCACGATCCAGTAGAGCTTCGAGGGAGAGCTTCGTCAGCACGACGGTGTAATGACGGTGATGATGAAGCTACCGGCGCAGGGCTTCGCCTAAGCACTACGATGATATGACCGAGGTGGATTATGGTGGAGGGGGGCACCACACACGGCTTGGAACAATCAACTTGTGTCTCCTAGGGTGCCCCCTGCCCCCGTATATAAAGGAGCAAGGGGGGAGGCCGGCCGGCCTTGGGGCGCGCCAAGGAGAGGGAGGAGTCCTCCTCCTAGTGGGAGCAGGACTCCCCTTTCCTAGTCCAACTAGGAAGGAGGAAGGGGGAAGGAAGGCGAGGGAGAGAGGGAGGAAAGAGGGGGCGCCGCCCCCCCTCCTTGTCCACTTCGGACTCCCAAGGGGGGGGGGGCGGCCAGCCCTAGGCCCTATCCTCTCTCTCCCACAAGGCCCATGTTGGCCCATTATATCCCCCAGGGGTTCTAATAACCCCCCGGCACTCAGATAAATATCCGGTGACCCCCGGAACTCATCCGGTGTCCGAATATAGTCGTCCAATATATCAATCTTTATGTCTCGACCATTTCGAGACTCCTAGACATGTCTGTGATCACATCCGGGACTCCGAACTATCTTTGGTAAATCAAAACACATAAACTCATAATACCAATCGCCACCGAACGTTAAGAGTGCGGACCCTACGGGTTCAAGAACTATGTAGACATGACCGAGACATGTCTCCGGTCAATAACCCATAGCGGAACCTGGATGCTCATATTGGCTCCTACATATTCCATGAAGATATTTATCGGTCAAACCGCATAACAACATACGTTGTTCTCTTTGTCATCGGTATGTTACTTGCCCGAGATTCGATCGTCGGTATCTCAATACCTAGTTCAATCTCGTTACCGGCAAGTCTCTTTACTCGTTCCGTAATGCATCATCCCACAACTAACTCATTTGTCACATTGCTTGCAAGGCTTATAGTGATGTGCATTACCGAGAGGGCCCAGAGATACCTCTCCGACAATCGGAGTGATAAATCCTTATCTTGATCTATGCCAACTCAACAAGTACCATCGGAGACACCTATAGAGGACCTTTATAATCACCCAGTTATGTTGTGACGTTTGGTAGCACACAAAGTGTTCCTCCGGTATTCGGGAGTTGCATAATCTCATAATCCGAGGAACATGTATAATTCATGAAGAAAGCAGTAGCAATGAAACTGTAACGATAATAATGCTAAGCTAATGGATGGGTCTTTTCCATCACATCATTCTCTTAATGATGTGATCCCGTTCATCAAATGACAACACATGTCTATGGTTTACGAAACATAACCATCTTTGATAAACGAGCTAGTCAAGTAGAGGCATACTAGGGACACTTTGTTTTGTCTATGTATTCGCACATGTACTAAGTTTCCGGTTAATACATTTCTAGCATGAATAATAAACATTTATCATGAAATAAGGAAATAAATAATAACTTTATTATTGCCTCTAGGGCATATTTCCTTCAGTCTCCCACTTGCACTAGAGTCAATAATCTAGTTCACATCGCCATGTGATTTAACATCAATAGTTCTCATGACCATGTGGTTAACACCCATAGTTCACATTGTCATGTGATCAACATTCAAAGGATTTACTAGAGTCAGTAATCTAGTTCACATCGCCATGTGATTAACACCCAAAGAGTACTAAGGTGTGATCATGTTTTGCTTGTGAGAGAAGTTTAGTCAACGGGTCTGCCAAATTCAGATCCGTATGTATTTTGCAAATTTCTATGTCTACAATGCTCTACACAGAGCTACTTTTAGCTAATTGCTCCCACTTTTAATATGTATCCGGATTGTGACTTAGAGTCATCCAAATCGGTATCAAAGCTTGCATCGACATAACTCTTTACGATGAACTCTTTATCACCTCCATAACCGAAAAATATTTCCTTAATCCTCTAAGGATAATTTTGACCGCTGTCCAGTGATCTACTCCTAGATCAAAATTGTACTCCCTTACCAAACTCAGGGCAGGGTATACAATAGGTCTAGTACACAACATGGCATACTTTATAGAACCTATGGCTGAGGCATAGGGAATGAATTTCATTCTCTCTTTATCTTCTGCCGTGGTCGTTCTTTGAGTCTTACTCAACTTCACACCTTGCAACACAGGCAAGAACTCCTTCTTTGACTACTCCATTTTGAACTACTTCAAAAACTTGTCAAGGTATGTACTCATTGAAAAAACTTATCAAGCGTCTTAATCTATCGTTCTTGATGCTCAATATGTAAGCAGCTTCACCGAGGTCTTTCTTTCAAAAACTCCTTTCAAACACTCCTTTATGCTTTCCAGAAAATTCTACATTATTTCCGGTCAACAATATGTCATTCACATATACTTATCAGAAATGATGTAGTGCTCCCACTCACTTTCTTGTAAATACAGGCTTCACCATAAGTCTGTATAAAACTATATGCTTTGATCAACTTATCAAAGCATATATTCCAACTACGAGATGCTTGCACCAGTCCATAGATGGATCCCTGGAGCTTGCATATTTTGTTAGCACCTTTAGGATCGACAAAACCTTCTGGTTGCATCACATACAACTCTTCTTTAAGAAATACATTAAGGAATGCAGGTTCGACATCCATTTACCAAATTTCATAAAATGCGGCAATTGCCAAAATGATTCAGACAGACTTTTAAGCATCGATACAAGTGAGAAAATCTCATCGTAGTCAACACCTTGAACTTGTCGAAAATATTTTTGCGACAATTCGAGCTTTGTAGATAGTAAGACTACTATCAGTGTCCGTCTTCCTCTTGAAGATCCATTTATTCTCTATTGCTTGCCAATCATCGGGCAAGTCAACCAAAGTCCATACTTTGTTCTCATACATGGATCCCATCTTAGATTTCATGGCCTCAAGCCATTTCGCGGAATCTGGGCTCATCATCGCTTCCTCATAGTTCGTAGGTTTGTCATGGTCAAGTAACATGACCTCCAGAACAGGATTACCGTACCACTCTGGTGCGGATCTTACTCTGGTTGACCTACGAGGTTTAGTAGTAACTTGATCTGAAGTTATATGATCATTATCATTAGCTTCCTCACTAATTGGTGTAGGAGTCACAAGAACTGATTTCTGCGATGAACTACTTTCCAATAAGGGAGCAGGTACAGTTACCTCATCAAGTTCTACTTTCCTCCCACTCACTTATTTCGAGAGAAACTCCTTCTCTAGAAAGGATCCATTCTTAGCAACAAAGATCTTGCCTTCGGATCTGTGATAGAAGGTGTACGCAACATTTTCTTTTGGGTATCCTATGAAGATGCACTTCTCCAATTTGGGTTTGAGCTTACCAGGTTGAAACTTTTTCACATAAGCATTGCAACCTCAAACTTTAAGAAACAACAGCTTAGGTTTCTTGCCAAACCATAGTTCATACGGTGTCGTCTCAACAGATTTAGACGGTGCCCTATTTAACGTGAATGTAGCTGTCTCTAATGCATAACCCCAAAACGATAGTGGTAAATCGGTAAGAGACATCATAGATTGCACTATATCCAATAAAGTACGGTTATGACCTTCGCACACACCATTATGCTGTGGTGTTCCAGGTGGCATGAGTTTGTGAAACTATTCCACATTGTCTTAATTGAAGGCCAAACTCGTAACTCAAATATTTGCCTCTGTGATCAGATCATGGAAAGTTTATTTTCCTGTTACGATGATTCTCTACTTCACTCTGAAAATCTTTGAACTTTTCAAGTGTTTCAGACTTGTGTTTCATCAAGTAGATATACACATATCTGCTCAAATCATCTGTAAAGGTCAGAAAACAATGATACCCGCCGTGAGCCTCAACACTCATTGGACCGCATACATCGGTATGTATTATTTCCAATAAGTTAGTGGCTCGCTGTATTGTTCCGGAGAACGGAGTCTTAGTCATCTTGCCCATGAGGCATGGTTCACAAGCATCAAGTGATTCATAATCAAGTGATTCCAAAAGCCCATCAGCATGGAGTTTCTTCATGCGCTTTACACCAATATGACCTAAACGGCAGTGCCACAAATATGTTGCACTATCATTATCAACTTTGCATATTTTGGCATCAATATTATGAATATGTGTATCAACACGATCGAGATTCAATAAACCATTTATTTTGAGTGTATGACCATAGAATGTTTTATTCATGTAAACAGAACAACAATTATTCTTTGACTTAAATGAATAAACGCATTGCAATAAACATGATCTAATCATATTCATGTTGAACGCTAACACCAAATAACATTTATTTTAAGTTCAACACTAATCCCTAAGGTAAAGGGAGTGTGCGATGGTGATCTTTATCAACCTTGGAATCACTTCCAACACACATTATCACCTCGCCCTTAACTAATCTTTCTTTATTTTGCAACTCCCGTTTCGAGTTACTACTCTTAGCAACTGAACCGGTGTCAAATACCGAGGGGTTGCTATAAACACTAGTAAAGTACACATCAATAACATGTATATAATATATACTTTTGTTCACTTTGCCATCCTTATTATCCGCCAAGTATCTAGGGCAGTTCCACTTCCAGTGACCATTTCCTTTGCAGTAGAAGCACTCAGTTTCAGGCTTGAGTCTAGCTTTGGGTTTCTTCACGGGAGTGACAACTTGCTTGTCGTTCTTCTTAAGTTCCCTTTCTATTCCATTGTCCTTTACTTGAAACTAGTGGTCTTGTTAACCATCAACACTTGATG
Source organism: Aegilops longissima (assembly GCA_021605205.1). Lineage (NCBI taxonomy): Eukaryota > Viridiplantae > Streptophyta > Magnoliopsida > Poales > Poaceae > Aegilops > Aegilops longissima. Next base: position 501,445,136 of record CM038676.1, read on the forward strand.
CTATTTCTTGATTTCTACCTTCGCTGATTTCAGTATCGTGAAGAACTCGGGAATTACTTTTGTCATCCCTTGCATATTATTGTTTATCACGAAGTTCTAGTAACTTGGTGATAGTGACTAGAGAACTTTGTCAATTACTATCTTCTCTGGAAGATTAACTCCCACTTGATTCAAGCAATTGTAGTACCCAGACAATCTGAGCACATGCTCACTGGTTGAGCTATTCTCCTCCATCTTGTAGGCAAAGTACTGTTAGAGGTCTCATACCTCTTGACACGGGCATGAGTATGAAATACCAATTTCAACTCCTGGAACATCTTATATGCTCCGTGGCGTTCAAAACATTTTTTGAAGTCCCGGTTCTAAGCCGTAAAGCATGGTGCACTAAACTATCAAGTAGTCATCATACCGAGCTTATCAAACGTTCATAACGTCTGCATCTGCTCCTGCAATAGGTCTGTCACCTAGCGGTGCATCAAGGACATAATTCTTCTGTGCAGCAATGAGGATAATCCTAAGATCACGGACCTAGTCTGCATCATTGCTACTATCATCTCTCAACATAGTTTTTCTCTAGGTACATATAAAAAATAAACGGGGAGCTACATCGCGAGCTATTGATCTACAACATAGTTATGCAAATACTATCAGGACCAATTTCATGATAAATTAAAGTTCAATTAATCATATTACTTAAGAACTCCCACTTAGATAGACATCCCTCTAGTCATCTAAATGTTCACGTGATCCAAATCAACTAAACCATGTCCGATCATCACATGAGATGGAGTAGTTTTCAATGGTTAATATCACTATGTTGATCATATCTACTATATGATTCACGCTCGACCTTTCGGTCTCCAGTGTTCCGAAGCCATATCTGCATATGCTAGGCTCGTCAAGTTTAACCCGAGTATTCCGCATGTGCAAAACTGGCTTGCACTCGTTGTATGTGAACGTAGAGCTTATCAAACCCGATCATCACGTGGTGTCTCAGCACGACGAACTGTCGCAACGGTGCATACTCAGGGAGAACACTTATGCCTTGAAATTTAGTGAGAGATCATCTTATAATGCTACCGCCGGACTAAGCAAAATAAGATGCATAAAGGATAAACATCACATGCAATCAACATAAGTGATATGATATGGCCATCATCATGTTGTGCCTTTGATCTCCATCTCCAAAGCACCATCATGATCACCATCATCACCGGCTTGACACCTTGATCTCCATCGTAGCATCATTGTCGTGTTGCCAACTATTGCTTCTACGACTATCGCTACCGCATAAAGTAAAGCAATTACATGGTGATTGCATTTCATACAATAAAGCGACAACCATAAGGCTCCTGCCAGTTGCCGATAACTTCTACGAAACATGATCATCTCATACAACAATTTATATATCATCATGTCTTGACCATATCACATCACAACATGCCATGCAAAAACAAGTTAGACGTCCTCTACTTTGTTGTTGCAAGTTTTAAGTGGCTGCTATGGGCTTAGTAAGAACCTTTCTTAGCTATGCATCAAAAACCACAACGATTTTTCGTCAAGTGTGTTGTTTTAACCTTGAACAAGGACCGGGCATAGTCACACTCGATTCAACTAAAGTTGGAGAAACAGACACCCACTAGCCACATGTGTGTGAAGCATGTCGGTAGAACCAGTCTCGCGTAAGCGTACACGTAATGTCGGTCTGAGCCGCTTCATCCAACAATACTGCCAAATGAAAGTATGACATGCTGGTAAGCAGTATGACTATTATCACCCACAACTCTTTGTGTTCTACTCCTGCATGTAATATCTACCCATAGACCTGGCTCGGATGCCACTGTTGGGGAACGTAGTAATTTCAAAAAAATTCCTACGCACACGCAAGATCATGGTGATGCATAGCAACGAGAGGGGAGAGTGTTGTCCACGTACACTCATAGATCGAAAGCGGAAGCGTTATGACAGCGCGGTTGATGTAGTCGTACGTCTTCACGATCGACCGATCATAGTACTGAACGTACTACACCTCCGCGATCTGCACACGTTCAGCTCAGTGATGTCCCACGAACTCATAATCTAGTAGAGCTTCGAGGGGAGAGCTTCTTCAGCACGACAACATGATGACGGTGATGATGAAGCTACCAGCGCAGGGCTTCGCCTAAGCACTACGACGATATGACCGAGGTGGATTATGGTGGAGGGGGGCACCGCACACGGCTTGGAACAATCAACTTGTGTCTCCTAGGGTGCCCCTGCCCCCGTATATAAAGGAGCAAGGGGGGAGGCCGGCCGGCCTTGGGGCGCGCTAAGGAGAGGGGGGAGTCCTCCTCCTAGTGGGAGTAGGACTCCCCTTTCCTAGTCCAACTAGGAAGGAGGAAGGGGGAAGGAAGGAGATAGAGAGAGGGAGGAAAGAGGGGGAGCCGCCCCCCTCCTTGTCTAATTCAGACACCCAAGGGGGGGCACACGACCAGCCCTAGGACCTCCCCTCTCTCTCCCACAAGGCCCATGTTGGCCCATTATATCCCCCGTTGGTTCCGATAACCCCCGGCACTCCAATAAATATCCGGTGACCCCCAGAACTCATATGGTGTCCGAATATAGTCATCCAATATATCAATCTTTATGTCTCGACCATTTAGAGACTCCTCGTCATGTCCGTGATCACAACCGGGACTCTGAACTATCTTCGGTACATAAAAACACATAAACTCATAATATCTATCATCACTGAACGTTAAACGTGCGGACCCTACGGGTTCGAGAACTATGTAGACATGACCGAGACATGTCTCCGGTCAATAACCAATAGCGGAACATGGATGCTCATATTGGCTCCTACATATTCCACGAAGATCTTTATTGGTCAAACCGCATAACAACATACGTTGTTCTCTTTGTCATCGGTATGTTACTTGCCCGAGATTCGATCGTCGGTATCTCAATACCTAGTTCAATCTCGTTATCGGCAAGTCTCTTTACTCGTTCCGTAATGCATCATCCTGCAACTAACTCATTAGTCACATTGCTTGCAAGGCTTATAGTGATGTGCATTACCGAGAGGGCCTAGAGATACCTCTCCGACAATCAGAGTGACAAATCCTAATCTTGATCTATGCCAACTCAACAAGTACCATCGGAGACACCTGTAGAGCACCTTTATAATCACCCATTTATGTTGTGACGTTTGGTAGCACACAAAGTGTTCCTCCGGTATTTGGGAGTTGCATAATCTCATAGTCTGAGGAACATGTATAAGTCATGAAGAAAGAAGTAGCAATGAAACTGTAACGATCATAGTGCTAAGCTAACGAATGGGTCTTGTCCATCACATCATTCTCCTAATGATGTGATCCCGTTCATCAAATGACAACACATGTCTATGGTTTAGGAAACATAACCATCTTTGATAAACGAGCTAGTCAAGTATTGGCATACTAGGGACACTTTGTTTTGTCTATGTAGTCACACATGTACTAAGTTTCCGGTTAATACAATTCTAGCATTAATAATAAACATTTATCATGAAATAAGGAAATAAATAATAACTTTATTATTGCCTCTAAGGCATGTTTCCTTTAGTCTCCTCCATATGTCGCGGCGATCTTCTTCTTTTTGCCGGGGGAACCAATGTTTTGGAGGAGGGTGCAGTCTTGGACGAACCCATGGCCAAATTGTTGACTGTGTTGCCATGGCCGTATGTCGGGGAGGGGAAGTAGATCCGAAGCGGCGAAGGATGGTGTAGCAGGAACAACTTAGGTGCGGTGGACGATGGCGAAGTTGGAGCGGCAGTGGTGAGGCGCAGGACGGCATGGTTGAACTGGCTCGGGTACAGACAGCTCGGCCTCGGCTTCAACTACTAGCCATGGAGGGTGTTGTAGTTGAGGTTGCGGTGGACGACGACGTCGGGTTATCGGCTTTGGCGTGATGGAGGAGGGCGACGGTTGATGGGTGGGATGGGGTGGCGGACGAGGACGCCGGGTTTCATGGCTAGTGGAGAGGTAGTTTTGGTGCCCACGGAGTACCTAATGGGGAATCGGACGGGGCGAGGGAGCTAAGGAGAACCATGTTTGATGCAGGGACGCGCTTGTTTTTGGCTTTTTGAACAGATGGGACGACTTGTTTGAAATTTTGGAAAGTACAAACTTTGCCCCCTCTTAAATTTCAGACCTCTCATGGGTCGGGGTAGGATGGTAATCCTGTGTCCCAAATAGTGGGCGGGAGTGATTTCGGCCACGCGCATGTGTGATTAGGCGGTCATTGTGTATGAATGTTTTTCTAAGGCGGATGCATGGCGTCCAGATGAAGCTACAAACCTACCCCGGTTTAGACCTTTGGACGTCAGGCCGGTAGGTTTCACGGGTCGGAGTTAGAAAAGTAATTTCCTTCTACTACCAAACATTGGTCTCACACGGTTTCGGGCGAGTAGAGGCTCATTTGGCGCTTCGTTCGAAATTTTGAAACAGAAGCATTCACATTTATAGTATTCTTGAACTTTGAGGATTGACCTAAATAGACAATGTTAAATTTGACCTTGTATGTTTGAAAACCTCACTAAATTATCCACTTCTTTTTGAAATTTTGACACTTGAAAATCCTATAACTATGATTATTTTGGAATGGAGGAGCTAAATTTGAATCTATTTTGTACACGACTATATATGCTATTATGTACAAAAACAGAGCAAAGATTGGTGCCCCCATAATTTAGGTATGGTTTACAAATGCCATGATATCGAATTCAAATAATTGAATGGACTTCATGTTGAATTCTATTTTTTAAACCACCTTAAGTTGAATTCAAATGTATGCTAGTTCATAGCTAGCCATTTATAATATTCATTGTGTAACTTTCGTATGTATAATGTGCTTTACACACACAACATGAACTATACTCACGTTTATAATCGATTGCTAAAGCGATGCATTGTCTGGAGTTCAAAATAGTAACTATGTGGATCAATTGTGTCGAATAATAACATAGACATGCTCAAATTTGATAGAATCTAGATGTCTGATGGATCAATGACCGTTCCTTACGCGAATTGCAAATATCATGATCCCATCCTAATATTTGGATACAATTTATATCTTTAATCAATGTGTACATCAGTCTTTTACGTGTAGTTTCATTCTCCATCGGTGGTCTCTCACAGATGCTCACACACTCTCTCCCGAGGTGTCTTTCTCGCAGATATGCTCTCGATATAACCCTCCCTCCCTCTCGTAACCATTTACAACTGTTTTCACTAACCTTTATCACAAATATTCTTCCTCTCACGAGCATACACACGCACAATCCCCATAGACCCTTTCTATATACATAGACCTGCCTACGTGTCTCCTGTACGCACATTATCTTTAGGCCTGTCTCTCACGCATTGTCTCACACCTCTCTTCCTAATCGACGAGTATGATTCTAGCAGAGCATTCTGTAGGATGCCCCTTAAAGTTAGGTTGGATGAATAGTAATATCAGAGATAAGGGGTTACCTTAGTCCGAGAACCTAGGGTTAAAAATCCTAGCCGGCTTTGTGAGTGGACACAGAGTCCTTCACAATTCTGCTATCTTTGTCTTGTATGACTAGTCATCCATGGGTCTCCCTAAATGCGTCACGGGCCGACCAATGTGGCGCAGGACGGAACCGAACCAAGGGCGTCACCTCGACCCACCGGACCTCACGCGATGACACACCCTCTGCCCCCAGGTCTCGTTATCTTCTCACACCCACACATACCAACACAGACACCCCACAAAAAAATTCTCCTCGTGCCTCTATCCCCTCCCCCCTTGCATGTACACACTCAAGGGAATATCTCGCCGTGACATCATATTCGTCTCTCTCTCTCTCTCTCTCTCTCTCTCTCTCTCTCTCTCTCTCTCTCTCTAGACCTCTCTCATTTCTCGTGCTATCTCTCCCACGCCCCTCGCCCCGCCGACCCCTCTATCCATGCCTCTCTCGAATACGTAATACACACACATACCTGTCTAGGCCCTGCCAAATACATCAACTACATATTCACACATGTTATATCACGTACCCCATTGATCTAAAAATCCCCCTCTTCACATTTATTTCGCATACAACATTCCTTTTGAATAAAGTGTGACCAGTTTTTTTTGATTTTCTAAATATATATAACATTACAAAGTTCTATGGAGGAGTATGAACGTTAATTTGCATTGCATGGTGCCCACAATGATATTTATTCCGCACTGTGATTTTTTATTTTTTTACTATATATAAAGTTAGTCATAATAAAGAGAAACGAAGAGCATCTCTCTATCCACCGCATACACCCCCTCTACGCCCCTTTCACGTACGCACACAAACTATCTCCAGGTCTTCTAAAAGTAAGCCCCCCAAAGACATTCACGCATGTTTCATCTTTCTCTCGCGATATATACAAGGATGGCGATCATTGTATTTGAAGCGAAAGCACGATACGTACATTGGACTTCAGAATCCACTCATTACGGTCACCATTTACGTTTTGTGGTTATTATACAGTCACGGGCTCACCGTACAGCTCTGTATTTGCTCAAGACACGACTAGTTGACCAGTTAAACGCTCCACGTGGCACCTCTAGCGTTGCATCACATTATTTCTCTACCATTGGGCCTACTTGTCGGCTTGTATCTACTCTACATCTACATCTACACTCTTATAAAAAAAAGAGTTGGTGATGATGGTGTGCCTGCCATCCTGCAATATAGGTCGTCCGATTTATATCTGACGGATAGGAAGGAAACTATGGCAATTTGCAAAAAGGTACCCACACACCTCTCCACATTTCCTAATAAGGCCTTCCCTCATTCATCCTTTTCTCTCACATAATAAAGTAGTCATACAAATGCATCTTGATGTTACGTGCAATGCACTGGCATCTTGCAAGTAAGAATGAAAACAAACGACAAAAAAATATTAGACGGTGGTTCGAAGTCATGACCGCGGGCACATCGGACAAGGTGGCCTTGTATTGGTATGCTGAGCCGTCTGTTTTAACACACATGAGCTGGTGTGGTGATTATACACACACACGCATGCACACGAACTGCATGCACGCAACACTCACACAAACACATGCAGCCACGCACGCACGCAACACTCACACGTACACACGCAGCCACACACACGCACGCAACACTCACACGAACACACACACGCATGCATGCACACACCACACGACCAACACACACTCTCACGCTCAAGTGCTCAACCTACACGTGCATGCACACACATCAGGCCCTGACAGACACATACACAACCAGGTGATTCGCGCACACGGGTTGGAGTCTTGTCGCGCCTGCGTAAATTTGTGTTTATCTGACCTTTTTGGTATGCGAACTAACAGGTGGGAACCACAAGGAATGTGGTCAATTTAACTAGTCAACATGGTGCCACGCAGACTATTTGGCCGGTCAACAGAGTGCAATCCGATGCTGAAAGGTGAGCAAGTGACCGTATAATCACCGCAAAACGTATATAGTGACCGTAATGAGCGTATTCTAAAGTTCGTTGACCGTATTACGCTTTCTCTCTGTAGGCTCTCCAAAACTACATCTCTACACGTTCTCGCATGTTACATCTAACAACTATGCAATACATCACTACTACTACACTCTAACACAATAAATCATGTGTTTTTAGTTTTACTAGATATCATATTGTTACTTAATTATTCAGTTTGCATACATTAAAATTGCCTTTGAAATGTATGGCCATTATCATCTACCGTGCGGGAAAAATCCCGCCCTTTCCTGTTTAATCCAGTTTGTATCGATGGATTGTGCGAAACAGCAAAACTATAGTACTATACAGTACAAGTGACAGTTCACTGGGCCGCCGTGTCGTGTACTCCTCCGTTGTAAGAGTGGAGTGCTCGCTTTCATAAATGTCCTAGTCCCTTTCGCCGACATGTGGGACATCAAGCTACCGGGTGCACGTGCCATACTGAAATACAGCGCAGAGTAGCAGGGGTGAAGCACGCCAGTGATGGCGCCGGCGTAGTAATGAGCAATGAGGCATCAAATCACAAAGCTGCACCTTTCCCGCAGTTAAGTTCGAGGGACGAAGTAATATTAATGCTAGTAAAAAAAGAAGTTGGAGGGATGAAGCAACCATCATTTCACTCGTTGCTGAATCCGCTTCTCCCTCATCTTCTTCAAGTTAACCACGTGTTGCTTCTGTCGTTATTCTGCCTCATGTGGGACACACATCGGCTTGGTAAACCACTGACACGTGGGACCGCATGTTAGCAAACCGCCAGGCCAACGTCCTCTAAAATAAGAAATCCCCCGCCATCCGCACGGCAAAATCACCTTCTTTTTACTAATCTTGATTCTATAATTTTTTAGATCAATATAATTGAGATTTGTATAGATAGCACACAGGAGGAAAACCAAGTGGTACGGTTAAGGGCATCCACAATGTGTAGCCAAATGTGAAAATAGCTTTCGTCATCGATGGGAACCATTGTGGACGATGCTGCCAAAGCCAAAAAGATGGAACCGAAGCTCCCTAATTGATTGATTGAAGGAATAGAAAAATGCAACGTCTCTCCTCTTTTTCCCGTGCTTGGATGCATGTACAGTATAGAGCACAGAGTCTACTCCCCTGTCCCTTCTATCACAAATCACAAAGCAGTGAGGCATCAAATCACAAAGCAAAGATGAAGCAACCATCATTTCACTCTTCGCTGACTCCGCTTCTCCATCGTCTTCTTCGAGAAACCACCTCACCACACTAAGCTGGACGGACGATGCTATGTACTAGTAGTACTAGTACATTTACGCGTCCTTTGGTTCAACGGACTTCCTGGATGCAAAAAAGGCGATTGTCTTGGCTTGCAGGCGGCACTTGCGAACGACTTACTGTGGCCTCCCTCAATGGTGTTCTCCGTCGAACTTCGAGATATCGTCGACGTCACCGCAATGGGGAAGGAAGTCAAATAGTTACTACCTCCATTTTATTTGTACACAAGGCCAGTATATCAAAATTACAATTTGCAAAAGGCCACTAACACTAATCGAGCAAAAATTGATAGGGTTTGCCTCGTACTAGTAACCAAGGACATTATTATACCCTTGCATGCATTCGGAAGTGAGAAGGTTGGTTTGCATGGCGTTGCATTAATCAAGCGATGAGATGTGAGATGGTTAGCTCTTTGGGCTTTGGAGAAAAAAAACGCATTAATTGACATGTCAAACGAGGATTTGTATCGATTAATCCCGTGAAGGAAAACCCCGCCTTTCTTTTTTAACACTAGTACTCCTAGTACGTACGTACTTATCTTGTTTGGGTCTAGGCCTTGCATTGCCATACTTCGCCACACATTTTTGCCAAGCTTGCCTAAAGTTTTCAAAATGAAAAGGAGGTACACTTGCGCACGGTTGTCACGGTCACACTGCACCCTCACACGGTCGCTCCTGCACGCCGCGGTCGCACCGCACCCTCACACAGTCTCTCCTGCACGCCGCAACCCAACCAAGGGAACACACCCTCACTGACACGTGTTACCGCTGACAGATAATTTTCGTTCATACATTATGTTTATCCAACTGCATGTTGGGGAGGATCCGTACGGCCCGTGCGGTGGCCTGTTGGGGAAGAAGAAGAGGCGAGGAAGAAGGGTTAGGAGACGTAGGATATTCTTCCAACCGCCTGAAATGGTAGACTGACCCAAATGATGAAAGTCAGGCGTCTTGCATAAAAATATATGTTTTTACACAGCAAAAGATCCCTAAAAACAACAACATAAATAAAAACTATCACTGCTCGCGGAACGAGACGACCTCGTCGTCTTTGGCTGCCGACATGAATCAGCCGTAGCTGCCGACGTGTGTCTCCGCACCGTGGTTGTCCTCGGCCTCCAGCTACTCATTCACACAGAGCGTGCGGGTGCTCTGCACGGACGAGAGCACCGCCCGGTTCAAGTCGAGGACGTCCGGTTCCGCCTGCAGGAGGGCCTCGATGGCAGCGGCATCCGCGTGCTACACGTCAAGTTGAGCCTCTGCCGCCCGCTTCAAGTCCAGGACGTTCGGTTCCGCCTGCAGGAGGGCCTCGATGGCAGCGGCATCTGCACGCTCCGCGTCGAGTTGAGCCTCTGCCGCCTGGTTCAATTCCAGGACGTCTGTTTCCGCCTGCAGGAGGGCCTCGATGGCAACGGCATCCGCGTGCTCCATGTCGAGTTGAGCCGCCACCGCCTGGTTCACATCCACAACATCCGGTTCTGCCTACAGGAGAGCCTCGATGGCAGCGGCATGCGGGCGCTCCGCGTCGAGTTGAACCTCTGCCTCCCAGTCCTCCTTTAGTATCGCCAGGTTGAACCGCTGGTCCGCCTGCACCATGGGGGACCCAGACGCCGGCACGAAGTCGACGACCATCATCTCATACCCATCTGGGGCCTTCTGCGCCGTGACCTCCGCCATGAACATTGGATCGGCTTCCTCCTCCTCGTAGCTTGGCTCCAGAGGACTCGGGGATTGGCCCGCCGCAAAGCGATCTTGGGAACGGAGGTCTGTGGCGCCGACCGCCGCAGTGATTTCTGTGCGGCGCTCCGGCGTCAGCATCTTGTAGTACGTGATCTTGCGGTGCACCATGGCTTTCCGGCGAACTAGGGGACGCTTGATGCGGTCTAGGGGATCAAAAGGTGGGGGAATGGGATGGAGAGAAGGTGTGGTTTTGGGGCAGTGGCTGGCGTAGGCCGAGCAGCGAAGGTTCTGGTGTGAATAGTGGTTCCGGTGACAACCGGTCAATCGGTTTTGACTGTACATCACTCTTGTCGCGTTCGCATTTCACCCGGCATGCTGGACCCTCCACGTCGTTCACCGAATGGAACACGCTTCGTCTTGTGTTTTCGCTCACTTGTGGGAACACAGTTGAGAGCAAACCGATGTCCCTCCCCCTCCCCCGCCCGCATCATTTATACTACCACTCCCTCCGTTTTATGCGGAGTAAATAAAAACAGAGGGAGTATACTACAGATGAGGATCCCCTGACGTGGTTGAACCCATTGAGTAACTGACATGCGGGGCCTAGCAAGCATGGGGTCCGCCAGTAAGTGATTGAAAGGGAGGGAAAGGCAGGGATAACTACGTCAGAGGATCCACTTCCACTACTACTCCCTCCTTCCATCTACATGGCCTAATGCGTTTTTCGAGGCTAACTTTGACCAAATGTTAGAGTAATAATATATGACATGCAACTTACACAAAGCATACAGTCAAATTCGTATGTGAAAGGAGCTTCCAATGATATAATTTTCACATTATACATCTCATGTACTATTAATCTTGTCATAGTCAAAGGCGGTTTTGAAAAACACATTAGAGCATGGTTAATAATATAGCCAGCCGATGGCTATAAGGAACTGCCATGTCATCTATAGCCATCATCTATATGCACTCATACAATAGTGTGGGCTATAAGGTTGGCTATTTCCCGCAAAAAAATAATATATAAGGTTGGCTATTGTATTAGTACTTTTTCCCATCTCCTCTCTATCTCTTTCTTCATATTTATTGTATTTACCGAGGAATGCGTATATAGCTAGGCTCTTGCATGAGAGCTCACTCCCCTTACTTTTTCACATCTCTCTCCTCCACATAGGCAAAAGTTCCATGTAAGTTGGCTCTTAGAATGGCTATTAGGTTGGCTCTAAGCATTTAATATTTGCATGAGCAAGGTATATGATTGGAAGAGAGTTGCATGCATACTATTTTTTCTTGATCTATGTGTTATAGCGGGGCTGTAGAATATAAGAGCCCGCTTCACTCTCTCTCCTCTCTTCTCACTCCTCCAAGTAGGATTTTAATGACATGACAAGTCTTATAGCCTGCTGACTAGGAGTTATTAGACTTGCTCTTAGGCCCTATATAAATGGAAGGAGGGAGTACTATGAGCACTGCATACTCTACTACAGATGTTGTCAGTACTCCACTAGTACTATTGGACATGGAGCTTAAAAAAGGTTCCTATTGGACTGGCAATATGTGGCGAAATCCTAGTAGGAAGAGCATGCGCGAGAACAAGCACATTCACGTGGTTGAAAACAAATTGGAAACCGTCTCTATTTGAATACAAATCAAGGAGTACGTACAAATCTAACAATATTGATTGGGCGTTGTTGAATGTTGATACTTTTTCTGTAAGTTTGATCAAAGTAGAGATACTTTGACTACAAATAAAACTTATATGTAAACTAGAAAGGATCGGAGGGAGTATATTGTACGTTCAAAAGCGAAACGAACATTGTATACCCTTTATATGTGATTTGCGGATGTTATGATCACCGGTTCAAAAATTGAATCTGCCTTAGGTATCACACATTCACCCACTCATTTTCTCTCGATTTCATCTCGGGGTCCAAAGATCGATTGAAAGTGGACTAGGGTGGGTACAATTGTGGAGGAACTTGATTTCTTTCTGCGTGCTGTTATGGAGGGGTGTTCTCACTCGAGGGGTCTGGAGATCGATTGAAAGAGGAATAAAGGATTTTTATTTATTCATGGAGCCTCTTGTGGAGGAACTTCGACAGCTATGGAGGGGCGTTCTCCCTCGAGACCTATATAGCAGCCCACCAGCTGATTTCTTTCTGCGTCTGTTATAATTTGGTGCATCCATGATTATCCGGCTTTGGGCACTATGTCGTATGAACGCCACATGGTTACAATGCATGTGTTCGCCAGACAGAATCATTGTCATACACAATACTTAGCAAGATCTGTTACATTGGACATCGCCATTTCCTTGCCAAGGACAAGCTGCGTCCTATAAAATACCGAAGACATGTGTTCAATGCAAAGCATGAAAACCGTGATGCGCCAAAGAGGCTAACCGCCGATGAGTTGCAAGTGGAATTAGAGAAGGTCGGGCATATTACACCAGGAAACCATCTTGGTAATGGTAGCGGGAAAAGGAAGCATGGAAGGGTAGAAGAGAGATTATTGTTTACCCACAGGTTCACTTTGTAGGACTTGGAGTATTGGAAAGATTTGGATCTGCGGCATAATCTTGATGTGATGCACATCGAGAAAAATATATGTGACAGCATTATCAGCACACTTCTTAATATTGAAGGCAAGACGAAATATACCTTAAAATCTAGGATTGATTTGACACACCTGGGTATCAGAAAGGATTTGCAGGTGGAAGATGAAGGTAAACCATGGGATATGGCACCAGCTGTGTACGTCTTGGACAAGGTAAAAAGAAAAGAATTATATGAGGTCCTATCATGTGTGAGATTCCCACATGGATTTGCTTCCAACCCTAAAGGAGAGTCAATGCAGATGGAAACAAGGTACAAGGGTTGAAAACTCATGACTGCCACGTCCTACTTCAAAGGGTTTTACCTGTTATACTTAGAGGATTGGGCCGCCCTGACTTATATAGAGCAGTTGCAAAGTTGGGACAATTCTTCAGGGAAATCTGCAGTAGAAATATCAGGGTAGATGCTTTGGAGCGTCTTAGAGACAACATACCAACTATCCTATGTGACCGTGGGAAGATATATCCTCCAACCTTCTTTGATGGGATGCTGCATTTGGCTGTTCATCTACCTGATGAGGCACTACTTAGAGGTCCAGTACAGTATGGCTGGATGTAACCTATTCAAAGGCGGTTAGGCACTTTCATGGGCTATGTTAGGAACAGAGCTAGACCCGAGGGTTCCATTGCAGAGGCCTACATTGCTACAGAAGCGTTGACATTCTGCTCAAAATACATTGAAACAGCTGATCAACTTAGCAAAGAGGTGGGTAAAAACAATCCCGGGCTCAATGTTTTCGATTATTCCATTCGAGTTACAGGGAAGATTCGACAAGAGGACAAACCTAAAGATTTGGACGAAATGGTTTGGTATGTGTTGAATAACTGTCCTGAGATACTACCTTATATCAAGTAAGTGCTAAGTACTACAGCTTATTCATCGTAATCTACTAAACTTGCAGCACATTCTTATATAATTAGATGTTTGACGCGATCACTATGTTGTGCAGCATCTACAAAAAGGACTTACTGCCGCAAATCCAAGAAATATTGACAAACTGGTTATGGCAGGATTTGCGAAATGGTTCAAGAGCCATGTAAGCTTTTCAATTGCACTGTTAGTTTTATTAATATATTGAGTACATAAGATGATCAGCTTGTCTATTTTCTAACCATAGGTTAAGAAGATGTTGGTGGATGGACAGGCAGTTGATGATGCCCTTTACGCACTAGCAATGGGTCCTGATACTCGGGTAAGACATTATGAATCTTGCGTTGTTGGAGATGTGCGCTACAACACCCTTGCATGCGATTTAAGGGGAAGACACAAAACAGTGCCATCATGAGCACGGATATGTATGATGAGAGACAACTGAAATGTATGCCAACATAATCGACATTGTTCGGGCTTGATATATCTCCTGTTTCTAGGATCATCGGTGTGTGGTTCTGTTGTGCTGTCGTTGGTATAACCTATTTTCCAGGATCGCAAAACCGAGAGCTGATGATTATTTCAAATCCATCAGTGTCAAGACAGCGTACCAGACCAACAAGCCTTTTATTTTGGTAAATCAAGCAACACATATATTTTTCTTGGAAGACACATTTGCATGTAGCGATGACTGGAGAGTATTGCAAAGGTTTGAGCAGAGAAATTTGTTTAATAAAGTTGCACAACAAGATGATGCTTCAGTGCTCCTGACGTACAAGATTCCACATATGTTCCTAATATCTCTCAGAACCATCACGTCAATGACACTGGCGAAAAGATTGCCTGTCGTTCTGTGGACATACAAGAGTTGATCAAGAAGAAGCCAACGTTCGAGGAAATTGAGGATGAAGAAGAAGATGACACTCTGGGGAATTACGATTCAGACTGATACACATGGCGAAGATGTTGACGCTGCTGCTGCAGATGATGATTAGATTGCTTTTGTCGTATTTGCCTGTCAGAAGACGTTTTTTATCTACTATGTGAAACTGTGTTTGCTATGACAACTGAAACCTGATGAACGTGTTGTTTAGTATTTTGCTGTGAGAACATCACTTGTTATGTATGTTCATTTGTGTTTGGTGATTATATGACGACTAAAACATGATGACATTGTTGTTTAGTTGTACTCATATTTGGCTGTGAAACTTGAATTTGATGAAATAGTTTGCTGTTGGACTGCAATTTGCTCGACGTCTTCGAATGGGAACAAAGCTGACCCGACAGGGCCTCTGCTAATTTATTTATTTATTACCAAAAGGGCCTATGCTATTTATTTATTTATGAGCAAAAGGGGATACCCCCCCTGATTTCTGTTAATAGAAATCATTAGATATTCACAACACTACGCCCAGCCTGCTACACAGGTTTCATTCATTACTAGTTTCAGCAAAGTGCTCATGTCATAGCCAGTGAATACATCACAAGTGTTGCATACACTGCAAATAAAGAGACAATCATCCTACAGAGCACACCGATTTTTCCCATTATCTTCACAAGATCTTTCATCTCCTCATTGCTGTCAAGGTCGTTCAGCAGCTGTTGCTTGGCCATGATCAGAGGAACTACATCTTTAACCTTCTGCTCTGCATCTTCATCTTCTGTCGTTCCTTCAGTTACTTGTCCAACACCCCAACCTGCTGGTATTGGGATTCCTCGGCTAATCAAATAATCCGCGTAGTTGCATTCCCCCACATCAGCAACTTCCCGGAAATACAAATCACACGAATCTTCCCTTTTCTGCACGAATCAAATTGGAAGATCATCAACTAAACTATCAAAAAAATCAGCAACTGAAAGCAGCAGAACAACACTTAAACATATTATTACCCCATGATTTGGGCATTTGCAGAAGACTTGGCCAGGGTAGATGATTGTGGTTGAGATGCGACGTATGACTCTGTGTGACTTGCAGCAGTGGCACGACACCAACGGCAGCGGGTTGCGATGAACAACCGGCTGCAGTGCGTGTGCCGGCGGGGGTGTGATGAGACCCACATGTGATGGTACGGGTGGTGACTTGGCACATATCTGGTTGTTGCCTGCTGAAGAGCAGGTGGATGAGTAGCCAACGGACATGGTTGTTGTGGCCAAAGCTTCTGATGCTAGGTAGAGTAAGTAGAGAAGAGGAGAAGCAAACATTGGATATGTCAGTTTCATTACTTGCAGAGTAGCATAGCACCATATATAGTCATAGTCTAGGTTTGGATTCGAACCAGCTACAGGGGCACGTCTCTCTTTTTTCTAAAACTCAGCAACGTCTCTTTACTGGTACACTAGCTTGTTCTGTACGCCTTCTCAAGTCTTTGATTTTCTTTCTTTTTCTTTGCGAGAAAGGAAGGAGGACAAAATTGAGAGTTCCTGGGACTCGAACCCGAGACCTCTCGGTTGAAAACCAAGGGTGCTAGTCACTTATGTGGCGAACGTTCCCTGGGAGGAGGACGGCAGGCGAATGCATTTTCCTCGCAGTTTTAGTTGCGACGCAAGATCGAACGGTCGCAGTTTCGGGAATGTTATCAGGCGAATGAGCCCATTTTTTATTTTCTTCCTATATATAAAAAAGTATGCTACTTGGTGTCAGCTTAGTCAACAAACGATTGTGCCAACCTTGACTGTTGGATTGACATTCAACGTCTGTCATGTTTCTTCAGTCTCTTCTTCCCGCAGCCGCCAAAGCCAAACCAGCGCCGGCGGGACCGCCTGCTCCCGCCTCCCACGGCTGGCTGTGCTGCCGCACACGCATCATGGCCACATCGCACCCTAAAACTCTGTGCATCTTCCCTGGCTCCTATTCGTTCCCGTCCGAGGCCTCACCATCGTCCTCCACCTTGGTGCACTCGCCGCGGCGCCGCCCTCCGGTGTTGTCAACATGGTCAACAACCGAGAGGAATAAGGAGATGACTGTACATGGTGAGGATGACAGTAGGGACCCAGCAGCGCGCGCAGTAATTTTGTTTTTTCGGGACGGAGAAGGGTATCAACTGGGTTATTTTTTTACTGTACACAGTAGGGCAAAACCCCACTACAATTTTTATATTATAAAAAGAAACAAAGGTCCAATAGTACAAAGGCTTGAGATAAGCCAAAAGAAAAGAGAAACTAAAAAAACTAACTACAAGAATTACAGAACAAGGTTGTCAAGCCAAGAACAAAAGGCCCTAGCATAGCTCTTCTTAATTCTAAATCTGAGCAAGTTAAGCTCCTCCAAGAAAATAACTTTCCACCTCTGAATACTAGGTTGAATTGCTTGAAAGATCAGATTATTTCTTGAGATCCAAATAGCCCAAGAAGCTAGGATGATGATTTCCATGAAGAAGGGCACATGAAGTTTCTGCCTGAGATCAGCAAAGGCTTCAAGCACTGAAACATTGGCCTGTCTTGAGGGACATATCAGATCCCAACACTGGGCTGCAAAAGGGAAGGTCCAAAAGAGATGTTGTAGGGTTTCCTCCTGTTGACAATTATTGACAGCACGATTGTAGTTGTCGAGATGAAAAGTTTTCCTTTGTAGTAGATTCCTAGTTTTGAGCCTGTCATGAAGGAGTCTCCAAAAGAACACCTTGTGTTTTGGCTGACATGAGCTATTCCAAATCCAGTTGAACTGTTGGGGCACTATTTTAACTCCCATCATCACTTGATAGGCCTTAGCAACTGAGAATTGATCATTTCCCCAAATGTAACTCCAGGTGTCAGTGCAATCCAGGGAGTCGGAAGCCCTTAAGGCTATACAAATGTCTTCCATAGCTTCAAATTCCTGGAAAAGCTTGTTCGGGAGTTGTGGCCCGTCTAGCACATGACCAGCCCAGTTTGTTATTTCCTTTCTGAAAATGGCTAGCCCAGCTATTTTGTTTTTTGCAGAACAACCAACGTGGGCCTACTTGCTTTTCTACGCCCTGCTAGGCCGGAAATCTTTCAAGACGAGGAGGGATGCATTTTGCCCAGAAAATGGGCTATAAGTAATAAGAAATGGGCTATAAGTAATATTAAATGGGATGTAAAATGAAAAAAATACAACAAACAGGCAATTAGTTCCAAAATACTTTTTTCTTTTGGATTTTGATATTTTAAATTTCATTGTTTTTGTGCGGATAAAATTTCATTGGGTTTTTAAATTAATTTGAATCTGGCTAGAAATTTCGGGCTGTATGATGTTTGGGACAGTTTTGGAGGCTGACTTGTGGGTCTACTAGGTTGACGTGTACGAAAGGCTTTGTCAACTTAGTCCACAAACGATTCTAGTAGCAGTGACCATTGGATGTTAATCCAACGGCCATGCTGCTTCTTCAATATCTGATCTTCTTGCTCCAGCCGCCCAAACCAGCGCTTGTGGGACTGCCTGCTCCCGCCTCCCATGGCCGGCTGTGCTGCCGCACAGGCCGCACCGCCCCACCCTACTCCATTGCTGGCCAGGCCATTCCTCTACTCACACTCACCTCCTGTTATTTTCCGGCAACGGTAGCCGGACCAGTAAACCCTCGTACTCCCCACCGCATGGGCAACCACTGCCGAGTCTTCCCCGGCTCCGTGTCATTCCCTTCCTAGGCCTCGCCGTCGTCCACCGCCCTAGTTCTCTCGGCGCGCCGTGGTCAACATGGTCAACAAACGACATCCATCGGACGTGGACTTTACGTGGAGAGGCTGACAGCTTGGTCCACGGCCACACATAAGGAAATGCCTCCTTATTACGCGCAAAATAATGATTCCTCCACCTGACATATGGGACCACCGAAAGGGCCTCTGTATTTTGCAAAAAAAAACGTTCCCCCGGCGACAGGTCGGACCCACCAGCTATATCTTCGCATGCAAGGAAGTGCCTCCTTATTACGGACAAAAAAATGAATACTCCCCCTGCTAGCTGGGACCCAGCATAGTGGGAGGCTGACATGTGGGCCTACTAAGTTGACGGGGACGGAGGGCTTTGTCAACTTAGTCAATATGAACAATTTTAGCTCCAGTAACCGTACGATGTCCATCCAACGGCCGTAGTGCTTCTTCAACCTCTGGTCTTCTTGCTCCAGCCGCCCAAAGCAGCGCCGATCGTGTCGCCTGCTCCTGCCTCTCGTGGCCGGCAGTGCTGCCGCGGAGGCCTCATCGCCCTCTACTACTCCCACCGTTGGCCAGGCCTAGCGGTGACGGCAGCCTCACACCGTAGCCGCTCCAGTGAACCCTCGTACTCCTCTCTGCGTGGGCATCCACTGCCGCGTCTTCCCCAGCTCCACGTCGTCCCCTTCCTAGGCCTCGCCGTCGTCCACCGCCTTGGTGCTCTAGGTGCGGCGTGGTCAATGTGGTCAACGACCGACTTCCATTGGAAGAGTACTGTACGTGGAGAGGCTGACAGTTGGGTCCATGGCCGCACATAAGGAAATGCCTCCTTATTACACGCATAATAATTTTTCCTCCACCTGACAGCAGGGACCCATCGGACGGGCCACCGTATTTCGGAAAAAAATGTTTCCCCCCTGACTGCTGGGACCCACCAGCTACATCTTCGCACGCAAGGAAGTGCGTCCATATTACGGGCAAAAATGATTCGCTACCGATCGCTGGGACCCACCAGCTACATCTTCACACGCAAGGAAGTGCCCGACAAGAGGGACCCACCTAGTCGAAGCATACATAGCATTGTCATTCGGTCGCGGACGGTATGCATACATACGATCGGTCTGCTTGCAGGCTGCAGCGATGAACCGTGGCCGTGTAAGGAAGGGCACGGTCGTAGTAGAGGCGCCGCGACGCGTCGTAGTAGAGGCGCCGCACGTAGCATGTACACATACGCATCTGAGGGCTGAGGTGCAGGAAAGTAAATACAGCCACGTACGTACATACGTGCAGGGTCTCGAACGCCTACTCGCGCATACGTACGGCCAGGGCTTGTGTACATGGCTGGGTCGGAACGGAGAAACTGCATCATCGTCGTGTTCATGGGGAGGCAAAGGAATGCGTCGTGTTCATCAGGAGGCAACGGAACGCGTGCTGTTCATCAGGAGCTAACCGGCTTGGACGGAACAGCCGATGGAAACGAGGCCTGGCGTACCGCAGAACGAAGGAAACGGCCTTGTGTTTGACTGGCCACGGTTGAAATGGGATCCTGTTCATCGGGAGGGGTCTGCGTACCGCAAAACGGAGGAAACAGACCTCCTACGGTCGAAACGGGGTCCTGTTGATCGGGAGGGGTGTGGCATACCGCAAAACGGAGGAAACGGACTTGTGTTGGAGCGCTACGGTCGAAACGGGGGTCCTGTTCATCGGGAGGGGTGTGGCGTACCGCAAAACAGGACTCCACGAGATACGGTTCATATCCACCATCGACCTCCTCCAGCCTCCATGGGCTACTGTTCATCCACCGTCGACCTCCTCCAGCCTCCACCTGCGACTGTTCATCCACGGGCTCCTATTCATCCAGCCTCCACCTCATGTTCCTCCACCGGCTACTGTTCAACCAGCCCTCTCCACGGGGTCCTGTTGAACCACCCCTCCACGGGCTACTGTTCAACCAGCCCTCCACTGACTATTGTTCAACCAGCCCTCCACGGGCTTGTGTTAAAGTTTGTGAGTCCCGTAGCATGCACGTATGGTGAACTGTTATGTGATGAAGTCGGAGCATGATTTATTTATTGATTGTCTTCCTTATGAGTGTTGGTCGGGGACGAGCGATGGTCTTTTCCTACCAATCTATCCCCATAGGAGCATGCACGTAGTACTTTGTTTCGATGACTAATAGATTTTTGCAGTAAGTATGTGAGTTCTTTATGACTAATGTTGAGACCATGGATTATACGCACTCTCACCTCTGCGCCATTGCTAGCCTCTCTTGTACCGCACAACTTTCGCCGGTACCATAAACCCACCATATATCCTTCCTCAGAACAGCCACCATACCTACCTATTATGGCATTTCCATAGCCATTTAGAGATATATTGCCATGCAACTTTCCACCATTCCGTTTATTATGACACGCATCATCCTTGTCATATTGCTTTGCATGATCATGTAGTTGACATCGTATTTGTGGCAAAGCCACCTTTCATCATTTATTATACATGTCACTCTTGATTCATTGCACATCCCGGTACACCTCCGGAGGCATTCACATAGAGTCATATCTTGTTCTAGCATCGAGTTGTAATTTTTGAGTTGTAAGTAAATATAAGTGTGATGATCTTCATTATTAGAGCATTGTCCCATGTGAGGAAAGGATGATGGAGACTATGGTTCCCCCACAAGTCGGGATGAGACTCAGGACGAAAAAAAGAGGCCAAAAAAATGATGAAAGGAGGCCCAATAAAAAAAATGAGAGAAAAGAGAGAAGGGGCAATGCTACTATCCTTCTACCACACTAGTGGGAATTTTTCATTATAGAACTTGGCTTGTATATTCCAATGATGGGCTTCCTCAAATTGCCCTAGGTCTTCGTGAGCAAGCGAGTTGGATGCACACCCACTTAGTTTTTCTTTTTGAGCTTTCATAAACTTATAGCTCTAGTGCATCCATTGCATGGCAATCCCTACTCACTCACATTGATATCTATTGATGGGCATCTCCATAGCCCGTTGATATGCCTAGTTGATGTGAGACTATCTCCTTCTTTTTGTCCACCAGCAAGATGAAGGGCATGAGCACACTAGTTCAAGCCGCTGTTGTAAGTCCTTACTCCTCCTGCCTTTGAACTGCTTGTTACTTTGACGTGTTCATTTAATTGCTTGATTTGCTGCCAATGTCAGTTACTCTTTTCACTTTTATACACAGTTGTCTTAATGTATCATTCCACCTTACACAGTTTAAAAGAGATGAAGGATATTCTTTTGGTCTTGATCTGCAATCTAGTTGCGATGTTCACGTGCCCACACAATGATACAATAGCTTATTTGTTTTATATCTATTTACCCATGATATGAATGATGTCATAATATGTTCATCCTACTTTAAACCATGTCTCTTTATCCTTACATGTCAACGAGTGTGAGGAAACAGACAATACAGTAGGCATGCTACAAGGACATATGTTCCAAAAGTGATTTTATTATGTAGTTGGCACTACAGTACATGCTAATGTATTACAGTAGTTCACCAAAATAAGTTATTTATAAATGTGAAACCTACTTTGTTTGTTTTTGTCTCATTAGTAACTTATCTGGTACACTAATCTACAAGTTCAAACTTTCAGCAAGTTATGGAACAAATGATTGAACAGCCACAATCACCTGAAGGTGATGAGGCTACCATAGGCACAATGTCACATCTTGCTGCAGTGCGTGAGTATCTCTCCACTAACAGTGCAAAAAGCACCTTCCTGCGTAATTCTGGGTTGGTTGTCAAGGTAATCTCAACCAAATCGCCTACTGAACAAAATCTTCCGGCTAGATAGAGTGATATATCTGTGCTCCAGACACAAATCCAATCCCTAATGGATGTCGTTTCGGAAACAAGAATAGTGGTTGACATATCTCGTCAAGATATGAATGGTTTTGAAACCAAACTTCAGACATTTGCTTCGTTGTTCAAGAGCAATGGAGAAAAAAGGGGATGATCATGCTGTTCCATCAGATTCTACAGCTTGAAACATTAGCACTCAGGTCAAATGATTTGTGCCTCTATACATCTGATGATGCTTTTATCTGCAAGGACTGTAAATTTTATGCCAACAGGCCTTTTGTTGTATGGCTGGAATTCATTTTGTTGTGATACAACATTTATCGTGCTACCAAAGGCTGTAGAAATTACGACGCTATTTTTGTATAGTGTAGGTTTATCTTAGTAATGTATTCGACCGAAAGCTTTGTAGGAGCCCAACGTGCCAACATTCGTTAGGCCCATTCCAATTTGGCTAAAAATGATTGTGGGCCGTAATTTGCATGTAGCCCACTAAAAATATCTGGGCCTAAATCAGCATAAGCTTTCATATTTTGGTAGGCCAGTGCCCCTAGTGGGCCTTTAACAGGCCTTAACATAATTTTGGCCCTCAGTAACAGTAGGTTGTTAACATGTGTAAATATCTCGAGCCCATAAATAACATGGGCCTTTAACAGGCCGAAAGTGAGATTGGGCCCTGATTGTTCCAAATAACCCACTGGTCATTAGCAGGCCGAAATGTATCTCAGATCATGGTGGCCCATTTACAATGTGGATCGTTCACAGGACGAAATTCAGACCGGTCGTAAATACGCTGACCTACTACACGGGCCTTTAACAAGCCAGAAGTTTGGTCGGTCTTGATTAGTATCAGTTTTATATAGGTTGTTAATAGGCCCGATGTGACGTTGGGCCACATATGGCCCATGGATTTCATCCGACGTTAACAGGCCGAAAATCACAAACAGGCTGGAAGTGACCCAAATCTACAGTGGGCCTCTAACAGGCCGAATGTCAGACATGGCCGAATATGACCCAAATCCTTCACGGGCGATTATGGGCCAAAAGTTTCAATGGCCAATAAATGGGCCCAAATTAAGCAGGACCTTTAACAAGCTGGAAACACACCGGGCCGTAATTCGGCCAAAATACTTAGCGGACTGTTAACGGGTGATGTCGCTTGAAGCTACGTCGGTATTTCCCCAAAGAGGGAGGGATGATGCAGCACATCGGCGGTAGGTATTTCCCTCAGATATGGAACCAAGGTTATCGAACTAGTAGGAGAACCAAGCAACACAACGTAAACAACCCCTGCACACAAATAACAAATCCTCGCAACCCGATGTGTTAAAGGGGTTGTCAATCCCTTCCGGGGTACGGCACCTCAAGATAGGCAAACGAACGTGAGGTAAATTGTAGTAGATTGATAGATCAAACGCCAAATAAAATAAATAGAAATAAAATGCAGCAAGGTATTTTTGTATTTTTGCTTTAATAGATCTAAAAATAAATGCAAGAGAAAAGTAGATCGCAAAGGCAAATATATGAGAAAGAAGACCCGGGGGCCGTAGGTTTCACTAGTGGCTTCTCTCGAGAAAAAATAGCAAACGGTGGGTAAAGAAATTAATGTTGGGCAATTGATAGAACTTCGAATAATCATGACGATATCCAGGAAATGATCATTATATAGGCATCACGTCCAAGATTAGTAGACCGACTCGTGCCTACATCTACTACTATTACTCCACACATCGACCGCTATCCAGCATGCATCTAGTGTATTAAGTTCATGAAAAAATGGAGTAATGCAATAAGAATGATGACATGATGTAGACAAGATCTATCTATGTAGAGATAGACCCCATCATTTTATCCTTAGTAGCAATGATACATACGTGTCGTTTCCCCTTCTGTCACTGGGATCAAGCACCGTAAGATCGAACCCACTACAAAGCACCTCTTCCCATTGCAAGATAAATAGATCAAGTTGGCCAAACAAAACCCAAATATCAGAGAAGAAATACGAGGCTATAAGCAATCATGCATATAAGAGATCAAAGAAACTCAAATAACTTTCATGGATATAAAAAGATAGTTCTGATCATAAACTCAAAGTTCATCGGATCCCAACGAACACACTGCAAAAGAGTTACATCATATGGATCTCCAAGAGACCATTGTATTGAGAATTCAGCACGAGAGAGGAAGCCATCTAGCTACTAACTACGGACCCGAAGGTCTACAAAGAACTACTCACGCATCATCGGAGAGGCACCAATGGAGGTGGTGAACCCCATCCGAGATGGTGTCTAGATTGGATCTGGTGGTTCTGGACTCTACGGCGGCTGGACGTATATTTCGTCGACCCCCCTAGGGTTTCTGGAATATTGGGGTATTTATAGAGCAAAGAGGCGGTCCGGGGGGCACCCGAGGTGGGCACAACCCACCAGGGTGCCCCTGGGCCTCCTGGCAAGCCCTGGTGGGATGTGCCCCTCGGGGCACCCCCAGGCACAACCAACACCCATTACGTTCCTTCTGGTCCATAAAAATTCTCCGTGAAGTTTCGTTGCATTTAGACTCCGTCTGATATTTATTTCCTGCGATGTAAAAAACATGCAGAAAACAGCAACTGGCACTTGGCACTATGTTAATAGGTTAGTACCAAAAAACGATATAAAATGACTATAAAATGATTATAAAACATCCAAGATTTATAATATAACATCACGGAACAATAAAAAATTATAGATATGTTGGAGACGTATCAACGGGCCAGAAGTGACCATGGGCCACGATGATGACAAGTTTAGAACGGGCCGTTGACGGGCCGATTTGACAATAGCCGTACGGGCCTTAACTGCGAATGGGCCATCTGCAAGCAGGTCGTTAATGGGCCAGCCCACTAATTTTGACTGGGCCAGCCTTTTTAACCTAAATGGGCAACTGTTGGGCCTTGCCACGTGTCGACGTATCATAGGCGCCTCCTGTCCATTGGGTGGTTGACATCTGTCCTTTTCGGGTGCCGACACGTGGTTGCTATCACTGGTACAGAGACCTGCTATACAAACAGTTTTTAACCCCTTTCCGCGATGATGCTTGGAACCATCACCAAGTGAGTGTGGGCGATAGGGGGTCCTTCCCACAAGACCCAAAAATCGTCGGGGATAGGCCCTCCTGGCACACAAAATGAGCTCGTGTGCGATCTGGCGAGGCATCGAAACCTAATCATTTCCATTCGTATGTACATCCCACATGACAAATCCCAGAAAAAATTTCTGTTTGTATGTATATCACACAAGTTTTTTGTGTGGAAATGTTTGTGCAAGGTGGCCTAACGCAAACAGTTCTCTGCCGGAAGCTGTGTGTGATTGTTAATTGATCAAACACGCCTAGTTTCTAGGAACCGTGTGGGTTGTTTGAGTTCATCGCCCACAGTGCTATCTGAGTAACCATCTACAATAGAAAACCCTAATAAGCAGGGTAATTAGCCTATTATTGATAATCCATGTAGTAATCAAATTGATATTTCTTATAAAACACACCGGATATTTCATATTTGTATAATGGCAACCAGGATTTCATAATCGAATTACATCATATAGCTTTGGCACTCAGTTACTGAAGGAAATATGCCCTAGAGGCAATAGTAAAGTTATTATTTATTTCCTTATTTCATGATAAATGTTTATTATTCATGCTAGAATTGTATTACCGGAAACTTAGTACATGTGTGAATACATAGACAAAACATAAGTGCCCCTAGTATGGCTCTACTTGACTAGCTCGTTTATCAAAGATGGTTATGTTTCCTAACCATAGACATGTGTTGTCATTTGATGAACGGGATCACATCCTTAGGAGAATGATGTGATGGCCAAGACCCATTCATTAGCTTAGCATTATGATTGTTTCAGTTTCATTGCTACTGCTTTCTTCATGACTTATACATGTTCCTCAGACTATGAGATTATGCAACTCCCGAATATCGAAGGAACACTTTGTGTGCTATCAAACGTCACAATGTAAATGGGTGATTATAAAGATGCTCTACAGGTGTCTTCGAAGGTATTTGTTGGGTTGGCATAGATCGAGATTAGGTTTTGTCACTCCATGTTTCGGAGAGGTATCTCTGGGCCCTCTCGGTAATGCTCATCACTATAAGCCTTGCAAGCAATGTGACTAATGAGTTAGTTGCAGGATGATGCATTATGGAACGAGTAAAGAGACTTGCCGGTAACCAGATTGAACTAGGTATGATGATACCGATGATCGAATCTCGGGCAAGTAACATACCGATGACAACGGGAACAACATATGTTGTTATGCGGTTTGGTCGATAAAGATCTTCATAGAATATGTGGGAGCCAATATGAGCATCCAGGTTCCGCTATTGGTTATTGACCGGAGAGGTGTCTCATTCATGTCTACATAGTTCTCAAACTCGTAGGGTCCGCACGCTTAACGTTCGATGACGATTTGTATTATGAGTTATGTGTTTTGAGTACCGAAGTTTGTTCGGAGTCCCGGATGAGATCACTGTTGTGGTGTAATACCCTACTCCAGTGTGGTGTGGTGGATTGCCTTGTTGGCTGAGGATGAACAAGTACAAGGGATGAACAGCCTCCTGAAGAGAGGTGTTCTTGAGCTCGATGAGCTTGTGTGTGCGAGGATGGTCTGGATGACCCGTTCCTTGCTAGGGTGGTGGCTAGCCCTATTTATAGTGGCCTTGGTCCTCTTCCCAAATATCAGGAAGGAAGGGATCCCACAATGGCCAAGTTTGAAGGGGAACAACTAGTACAAGCTATCCTGACAAAAGGTGGTCTTCGCCTGCCAAAGGCTCTGGTGGTGATGCCGCCATGGGCTCCACGGTGACCTCCGTCCTACCATCCTGGTGGTCTTGGTCTCGTTGCACTGATATAGAAACCTTTGCCTGATGTCTCGGGACTCCTTGCCTATGCTTGCCCCTTTAGCACCAAAGAGGAAACTGGTACTCTGCGCCCGCTGGCGCCCGCCTGGCTTCAGTCGTCACGGCTCACATCACGCGCACCTCGTGAGGTGCCCTTGCATAGATATCTCCACTCCTCGGGAGCTAGCCTAGCGAGGCTGGCCCCTAAAGAGGTCTTGGCGTCGTCCGCCTCGCGAGGCTTGGCCCCTCGCGAGGGTCTTGAGTGGTTGCTGCTGAAGATGGGTCGTACCAGGCCGTTGGTGGAGCCACGCCCTGGGCGGCAGGCAGGCAAGTCTGGGTACCCCCGTTCCCAGGACGCCGACAGCAGCCCCCAGGCCCAAGGCGCGCTCAGACTTGGCTTCAAGGCGAAGCCCAGGGTCAAGTGCAGAGCGTCGCAGGCCCCAATAGCCTGCGGCCTTGATTGACACGTGGCGATTGACGGGATGTGGGCATCTCCGCTTCCCCACACTGCCTCGACAACTGCCCGACTGACAAAAGGCCGGCGCGCGCCGCGGGGCCTTCATTGCCTCCCTTCATCTTGCTTTAGATCCCCTTTCTTGCTCCTTGTTCCCAAAGACTCCAGATCCGCACCAATTCCTCTTCGAGCACGGGTAATCGATGGTGCCCGGCAAGGCCAAGGCTGCTCTTCTGCCCTCCTGGTACGAACCGGCTCTGAGCGCGCCCAGCGTTTCGAAGAAGAACCTCGCTGCCTGTCGGTGTCAAAACCGGCGGATCTCATTTAGGGGGTCCCGAACTGGGCGTCTAAGGTCGATGGTAACATGAGACAGGGGACACAATGTTTACCCAGGTCCGGGCCCTCTCTATGGAGGTAATACCCTACTTCCTGCTTGATTGATCTTGATGAATATGAGTATTATAAGAGTTGATCTACCACGAGATCGTAATGGCTAAAACCCTAGAAGTGTAGCCTATATGATTATGATTGTCCCTAGAGACTAAACCCTCTGGTTTATATAGACATCGGAGAGGACTAGGGTTGTACAAAGTCGGTTACAGAGAAAGAAATCTTCCTATCCGGATGCTAAGCTTGCCTTCCACGCCAAGGAGAGTCCCATCCGGACATGGGTGAGAGTCTTCGGTCTTGTATCTTCACAGCCCATCAGTCCGGCCCATGTCCAATAGGCCGGACGCCCGAGGACCCCTTAATCCAGGACTCCCTCAGTAGCCCCTGAACCAGGCTTCAATGACAAGGTGTCCGGCCCATAGATTATCTTCGGCATTGCAAGGCGGGTTCCTCCTCCTAATACTCCAAAACAGCCTTCGAACACAAAGAACGTGTTCAGCTCTGCAAAACAAGTACCACACACAACCGCAGAGAGTATAATATTTCACGAGTCCAATCTACTGACAACTTTTCGTAGCGTGATGCCACATCACCACCCGGTCATTATTTGGAACTATTTTTCAGCCTGCCACTCCATGTTTTGAGATGTGGTTTCATTGGCACGTCTTGTCAAAGGAGAGATCGTGTCCCCTTATTGCGGGACTCTCATCAATATGGGCGTGGGTAATCCAACTGTGCCGTCTGCACGACCCTTGGGAAACAGCCGAGTTTTAAGGCAAGTGGGGAGGCGCTTGATATTCACTGCCTTTATAAAGGGATAAGGATTCACCCCTTTCACCCATGCATTCTCTCTCTCTCTCTCTCTGCCAACCCATTCTCGAGCTCTGGCACCCAAGTCCTCATCTCTTCCGCCTCAAGAAAGCACTCCGATCATGTCTGGATCCGAAGCGTAGGGCAAGTGGATGCTCTCCTCCATCAAGGAGAAGGACATTACGAAGCTCCGGGAGGCCGGGTACTTGGCCAAGGAAATCGCCCATCGGCTTCCGGCCAAGGGGAAAATCATCCCACCCCAAAGCTCCATGAAAGGGAGTGTTCATCCCTCACTTCGTCTACGGATTGGGATTTCCCCTCCACCCATTCGTCCGCGGGCTTATTTTCTACTACCGGGTGGATTTCCACGACCTGGCCCCCAAATCCTTCCTCAACATCTCGGCATTTATTGTCGTGTGCGAGGCCTTCCTCCGCATCCCACCCCACTTCGGACTGTGGCTTAAGATTTTCAACGTGAAGCCAAAAGTGGTGGATGGTCAACACGCAGAGTGCGGAGGCACCATGATGAGCAAGATGCCCAATGTTACATGGCCCAAAGGTACCTTTGTAGAGACCGTAAAAGGGTGGCAACAGATGTGGTTCTACGTCACAGAGCCTCGTGACACCACCTGGGCCGCAGTTCCCGAATTTAAGTCTGGGGCCCCAATGCGGTTCACCTCCTGGTTAGAGAAGGGTCTAGACTGGTCTTCGTCCGATGAGCTGATGCCGCTGCAGACACATATCAAGAACATGGTGGACAAGAACATTAAGCTCGTCAACATGATCCAGGTTATGCTTGTTCGCCGGATCCTTCCCTGCCAACGCTGAGCTTGCCATTTGTGGGAGTTTGATCCGGCCAAGCACCAGACCTTGCAACAATTCTTTGGCACCATGCACGAAGATATCTGGAAGGTGCTATTCAAGGGAAACCAGATGTGGCCAGAAACGACCGAGGATCGTAGTAATACCCTGACTCATCCAGCCAGTCCGGTGAGTTCTCCATATTACGCGGTATATCCTCCACCTGTATATCCGAGAAGATGTCTAAGCTTCCCCATTTAACTTTTTAGGGCTGGACAAATAAGGCGGAGGGGATCGGGTGTCCGGCTCCGCTGCCCGAAGACCCAGCTATCCCGCATCTGACGAAGATGCTGGTTCCGACGCCCTACCGGGCACCGGAGAAGAAGGCCAAGAAAAAGGCCAAGGAGACCAGAAGTGGTCTCCGCCGCAAGGGAGCTTCGGACGTGGCGTCCGAAGACACCGAGACCCACTCCTCCGTTGCCGAGGATGATGATGAGGAGGAGGAGAGCAACTCTCCCCCTGAGGGAGAAGGAAGAAGAGGGTGGCATCCACAAATCTGGAGGCAGAGGCGTCCAAGAAGGGGAAGGTCTCCCTCGCGGATAACCCCGTGTGGGACATCGACAGCAGCCCAGAGCGGCGCCCCCGAGATAAGCCCCTCGCCGAATCGTGAGTATTCAAAGACCCTGACACATTCATATATCAGCCTCTTTACTTCGTAGTTTTAACGTGTTGAACCATGCACTTGCAGTCCGGCTCATTCCGACCTCGAGCGATCCTCATCTTTGGGGAATTTGCTGGACCCGAAGGTGATGGATAGTGGGTCCCTTCCGGCGGGTCCTCTCCCAGGGCCATGGATGACACCGAGGTGTTGTCCCGAAGGATCCCAGGCCAGGGAGAGACGCAGGAGGCCATCAGGGCGGCGCCAGAGGGGGAAACCTCGGCCGTCGGACACATGGGGGATCAAATCCCCATGGAGACTGACGATGGGGGCCATATCCAATTCGGCCCCCAGCGGAATACGGTCCCGGAGACCTATAAGGCTCAGGAATCCGGCAAGAAGCCTCCTTCGAAAGAAGGAGGTGTGCCCATTCCACCGGTGACCTCTGTCCAACCAGAGGGACCGATACCCTACTAGAAGCGCTACGAAACGCTTCCATTGTTGAGGAACACCGTATCCTCATGGGTGCGGTGATTGGGAAGATTCAATCCGAGAAGAGTGGACTGACCGAAACCTGCATCAGCCTTCTGACAGGCTTTGAGGTAAGCGGCGCAATTGTATGAAAAGAATGACATAGTATAGACAGTAGCCCCTCAGACTCTATCCGGTGTTCGGAAAGAAAAGCCGGATAGAGGATCAAATAACTTTCGCAGGAGACTAACTGGACATGTCTATGTGAATAAGCAGGCGTCGTTGCTGGCTGCGACTTCTCATACTGCTGAGGTCTCCGGAATGAAGCAGAGTCTAGAGCAGACCGAGGAAGAGCTCGGCCGTGTGAAAAACAGCTGGAAGACAATCAAGGTAGGCAATGACCCTGTGTAAATTCAGAAAGGATAAATGATTTCTGTTGACCAAAGTGCCATGAAATTTGTTAGGAGCGGCTACCGAGATAGATACCCTCAAGAAAGCACTGGCCGAGGCCGAGGAGAGAGCGGCCAAGGAACAGGCCGCCCGTGAGAAACACGAGGCCAGGGTTGATGAGGTCCAGTTGGAGCTCCAGGATGTCGTCAAAAAATGCGAGTCCTTGGAACGCAACATTGCGCATCAAGATATTGAACTTGCCAAGGCTCGCCAAAGCACACAAGATGGCCGGGCTGAAGCCCAGGGCGCTCTCCGGGAGATCCAAGAGGCTAGAAAAATCGTGGCGGGTAAGGCCTTCATTATGCAGAGCAAATATGTGAAGAAGAGGTATCTCTTACTAACCCGGATTTGGAGTTCTCCAGGAGCGTTTGCGGATTTGCCGCGCAGTGCTACCGACGCTGCGGAGTTCTTCCGAGCCGAAGAGGGGAGATCAACGAAGAAGCTGTTCTGGTCACAATACCTTGCGCCAGAACATCCGATGCCCTTTAGTGACTAGCTAAAACAGCTGGTCAAACTGCATAGGGTGGCCGAACTAGCCATGAAGGAATTAATAATCCGGCTGTGGCCTGCAGAAGCTATACCCAGCAGCTACTTCGTGCTCGTGAAGCGGCTGGTCAATGCTTGCCCCCGGCTTGACGTCATCAAGCGGTCGGTCTGCATCGAGGGTGCGCGGATGGCCTTCGCCCGCGTCAAGGTGCAGTGGGCGAAGATGAACGCCGTCAAGCTCGCGACCGAGGGACCGCCCGCTGGCAAGGAGCACCGCACGCCCGAGCGGTATTTTGATGATGTCCTGGAGGGATCCCGTGCTGTAGCGGAGCAAGGTGCGAAGGACATTATTTTTGAATGAATACATTCATGTTATCCTGTCCTGTATGGTGAAACAAAGGTGATATGTAATATAATGCTTGTTATTATTTGTCATTATTTAAAATTTTACCTCCCGTGCGGCCGTTTTGTTAAATCTAAGAGTTGGCCAGTCGTCGGCTTCAGCCCCCACGTAGGTAGTACGGGGGTGTTCGGATGGAATCTAAACACTCCCGATCCAAAGATTTGGTCCTTGAAGGAGGTGTTTAGCGCAACAAACCAGGCAATCAGACTATGTGGCTTCATCACCCTCACTTAGCCATAGGATTTTGACAATAAAAATGTAGGCGCAACCCCTAGTTAGCATTTAATCCGGCCTTGGGTGTTGTAAACACCTGATTGGACTGGGCCGATCCGTTGCATTATGCGGAAAAAATCGCAAAAGATTTGTAACCTCAGAACAGCTGACCGGCTCATGCCGCATCATGACAGTCAGTTTTCGGCTTTCTCTACTGAGGTGCTCATCTGGATAAACCAGGACACAATCGCAGTAGTTCTCCCTTTACTACCCTAGCCGATAGAGCGGAACGTAAGGTAGTAAGCACAGGAGCCGGGCAACCCAACTATTGACCAAAGACATGATTCGGAGCCAACGCATATAATGCTGAAATTCGGGGTGCCGAACTGTACTGTAAAACTGTTTGGACTTTGTTGCCATAGTATGGAGCGTAGTGAAGCCCCTGGCCAATTAAAGCGTACCAAAGTGTACGTGTGCAATCGATAAGAATAACAAAATAAAATGAAATTGTAAGCTAGTGCCACATAAGTTGGGCCGCGAACAGTTCTCGTTATAATTTGATTGATACGTCAAAACGTATTTGTACAAATAGTGCAATAAGCAACCTGGCTATTTAACATGCCAAGGCCAAGGGGGAGCTACGTGCGGGTCCTGAAAACAGGTAGGACGATCGTTGAAGAGAACATCTAGGGATTCCCCCCACACGTCTGTGCCGCGTGCCACCTTGGTGTATCCATCCTTCAAAGGACTGATGATTAGACCACCGCTAGGGGCCTGCGGAAAAGAAATCTGAAAAGGATAAGAAGAAAAGTGAAAGTATGTGTGTCCGGGGAAGGTCGAAGCCGTATTGTGGACCACAATCTGGTTATGCCTCCGTCTTTGCCCATAGTATTTTGAGTGCGTAGTTATGTACGCACGGTACGTATGCTGCCATTTGGTCAGGACTGACATGGAGGCCGAATTGCTAGTCTGACTCCTGATGAGCCGGATTGTCAAGCTGCGGAGTAGTCCGGACTCGTTTGACAGTGTCCGGGAGCTTGGCCGCTGAATTAAAATTCTGCCTTGAAAGGCCGCTTTGTACTTCCGCTGCCAGGCCGCGGTGTGTTCTTTAGTACGGAGGGAGCGCTCTGTGTTTCCATTGACTGTTATGACCCCACGTGGTCCGAGCATCTTGAGCTTGAGATAAGCATAGTGTGGCACCGCATTAAATCGAGCGAATGCGGTTCGTCTGAGCAGTGCATGATAGCCACTGCAGAAGGGGACGATATCGAAAATCAACTCTTCGCTTCTGAAGTTGTCCGGGGACCCGAAGACAACTTTCCAGTGTGATTGAGCCCGTGCAATGGGCCTCTACACCTGGTGTTGGGGATATAACTACTGAGTGTGAACCGCCCTGGAGGGGCCGGGTTACCCTCGTCCATGATCAGGGCCCACGAAGGAGGCCCAGAGCCCAGAGGCGAATTAGGGTCCGTTTATGTAAACCGCCTTAGTCTTGTAACTTGTGCTATAAGATAAGAGAGAAGAGACCGAGCCGGACACTTGTATGAGCCGGTCGGGACTCAGAGACCGGCCGAAGGCCAACCCGTATATAAGGGGACGACCAAGGCGGTTTAGAGAGAGACAATTGAGGCTTAGGCGGTTATTGCTCCCTAGTCGCCAAATCACATCAATCCCATCACAACTAGACGTAGGCTTTACCTTCATCGGCGGGCGAACTAGTATAACTCCCGTGTCTTTGTGTCCGCTTTAACCCTCTAAGTTAACCCGCTCGATGGCCCCGCGACTAAGTCCTTTCACGAGGACATCTGCCGTGACAATTCCACGACAGCTTGGCGCCACCGTGGGGCTATCGCACGATGGTTTGATGATCTTAGAGGGCAAGTTCGGGACTCAAGGCTATGCTGTGGGCCGGATGACTAAGAGTCGTCGCGGCAAGCTCTACATCGACGATGCGGACTGGGGCCCTGAGGCCTCGAGTACGGGTACCGGGTCCCCTTTGGTGGCATACACGTATTCATCGGCAAGATCGGTGAGCCAGAGCCTGGGCCGGGCATCTGCACCGACCTCGTCGAGACGGCTCAGCGGGCGAAGAAGAGTCCTTCCCTGGCTAAACCGGTTGTCAAGCTGCAGCTTGTGGAGTCGCCCACGGAGACTATGAGGGCGGATCAACATCCGGCGGCGAAACCGTTGTCTACTCGGGCGACGAGTCATCCGCCGGAGAAACCGAAGTCTTTGTACCAGCTGCAAGATGGCCAGATCGGGGCTGTTCCGACGGAGAGAGTATTCCGACCCTTTGATCTACCCAGCCGGGTTGGAATTTTCATGGCCGGTACACAAGCGATGCTCCACTTTTGATCACGGCGCCCATCGTCGCCGGTTCAGCAGCGGTGGTGGCAGCCGAAGGAGGCCCCCGCGCGCCCGCCGCTCAAGTTTTATCGAGTTATTCGACGATTGGCTGCGCCATGGCGGAGGCTAACCCGGCGGATCAGGACCTGCACAACGCAGAGATTGCAAGGGTGAAGGAACAGATCGCTAAAGCTAAAGCGGATCCGCAGCCGCGACGTGAGGATGGCGGCGAACGGGCCGCTGGATGCATGTGCTTATAGGCTCATGCCGGATCGTGAGTGCATCACATGAAGTCATGAAAAGGAAGTACAGATCCCGCTTGCCTTCGGTTTTCGAGGGAAGAGAGCTCTTCAATACCCTGTGGGCAGGGACCAGAATCCGCCGCCGGTGGTAAACCGCCGGAAGCACTGGGACGGCCGCGCCGTTCAGCCCTCGCAGATAGATCTGCTCGCCATCATACCGCGCCGCTTCTGCATCGTGCGTACACCTCCGGTCACTACTCCAACCCGATGGATAACCTTGTCGCGTTCGCACGATTGAGGCGATTCCGATCGAGGGCGATTCACCACAGCGTAGAAACACGCCGGTCAAGGAGCTCTCAGACGGCCCTGCTCAAAGAAGCGATTCATACACCGATCGGATCCACTCCACCCCCGCCTAAGCCGGAGTTATAGCCGCGCGCAGATGAACCGCCAGACAAGCAACGCGCAGCGTGGTCCGCCGAGGCAACAACCCGCCGGTGGCTTAGAAGACGCCAAGTGGTGGTGGACCGGCCAGGCACGAGGGAGGCCGAAAGCAGCACAACATGAGGACCATCAGCTCGCTACCGGTTCGTCCGACCATCTTCGAACCGGGGTCACGCCTGCTCATTGGGGTGCCTTGCCTCGCCCCCGCTTTACGCAATGTGCGCTTGCCCAAGGATTTCAAAGGGCCACGCAAGGTGCCCAATTATACCGCCGATTTGGCTCCGTAAGCGTGGATAGAAAGCTATGAGATGGCCATGGAGATGCTGGATGTGGACGGTTGCGCAGCGAAGTATTTCACCATGATGTTGGAAGGTACGGCCTGCATTTGGTTGAAAATTTTGCCACCCAACTCGCTTAGTTCGTGGACCCGTTACGGACCCGTTCATTCAAAATTTCAAAGACACCTGTAAACAGCCCATGTCTGTGGTGGATTTGGCGGCTTGTGTCCAGCAGAGGGAGAATCTACAACACATTGCGCGCGCTGCTTCGAGGTTTTACATTCATCGACCGATCAACCCTGATTCCGCTTATCTTAACCCTAGAAGCCAACCGCCGTTCAAACCGCTGAAGTTGAAGCTGGTCGCATGAAGCGCTTTTGCAATGACATGGGCACGCCATGGGCATTTTGGTAAAATATGCTGATTCCGATAGTACCAAGGATCCCGAGTCCGAGGATGACGAAGTAGGGAAGGGAAAGCGAATAGCAACTCCAGAGGCCAGCAAAGATCATTCGGCAGCAATGGGGAAACAAGCGAAGGCTAACGGTAACATGGGCTTCAGAGCTAACACCAACGCTACAGGACAAGGGTCAGCGCGCAAAGGTAAGCAATCAAACCGGGCGGTGCACAAGGTCACAATCCGGATCGCTTGAATTACCTATTGAATCAACCTTGTCCAAGCATGGGACGAAGGAGGCACCAGCGAACCACCGAAGGATTGTTATATTATGCAGGAGTTCAAAATTCTAATGCTTTCCGTATGATCAAGGGCCCGGCGGCGGTTCAGGGTCCGCCCGGTTACGGTGGAGGAAATTCCGCCCGGGTTCGTGGTAATCCGGGCGGCAAGACAATCGTAACAATCGTAACAATCGTAACTAAGGGGTTACAATCAACAACAGCAGCAGTCGGGTTACCAAAGTAATCCAAAGCAGTTGAACGGTGGACAATACCATGTCTTTACCACCAGCTTGGACAGACGAGACCGCAAACTTCAGAAGCGGGCGGTCAGTGTTGTTGAACCGCCGCACCAGCATTACCTGCGCTGGTCGAGCAGCCTATTGTATGGAGCAGAGAGATCATCCTCCCGGGTTTACAATCCGGTCAGCTAGCCCTAGTGGTGGCACCTCGTGGGAGGATACAAGTTTACCAAAGTGCTTATGGATGGAGGGAGCAGCATCAACATCCTGTACTACGAGACCTTCCGACGATGGGGTTGACGGATAAGCATCTCAGCCGCCCAAAGACAAGTGTTTCACGGTGTGGTGCCCGGCAAGTCAGCGCATCTCGGTCGGTAAGATAGCTCGAGGTAGCCTTTGGAGATGAACATGACTCCAGATCGGAAACATTGACGCTTGAGGTGGTGAAAATCCAAAGCCCTTACCACGCCTCGCTTTGGGCGGCCGGCTTATGCTAAGTTTATGGCACGGCCTTGTTATGTTTATTTGCAGCTGAAAATGCCGGGTCACAAAGGGACGATAACGGTTCATGGGAGCCGCCGGATTGCGCTTGGAGTGCGAGGAAGGTGATGCGGTTTATGCAGAGTCGGTTTGTGCCACCAAGAGTTAAAGTATTATAAAGACAATGTTGATCCGCGGATATGACCCCGCTGAAGAAGCCAACTACAGAGCACGATCCGAATTGAAGTTTAAGTCGGCGGCCGAGACTAAACTTGTTGATTTTGTGCCCGGCGATTCATCCAAGCAGTTCACCATCGCTAACTTGATCCTAAATAGGAAAGCGCGCCATCGAAGTTCATCCGTGAGAATCGACATTTTTGCATGGAAACCTTCCGACATGCCAGTGTACCGAGGAACTCGCTGAGCACACTCTTAATGTTGATCCCAAGTACAGCACCGCAAAGCAGTTTCTACGCCGGTTTAATGAGGAAAGGCGCAAGGCCATTGGAGAGGAGGTTGCCAGGCTCTTAGCGGCAGGGTTTATCGTTGAAGTTTTCCATCCAGAGTGGCTTGCTAATCCGGTGTTGGTCCTTAAGAAGAATGGCACTTGGCGCATGTGTGTGGATTACACAGATCTTAACAAGGCTTGTCCAGCAGATCCTTTCGCCCTCCCCCGCATTGATCAGATTATTGACGCTACGGCGGGTTGTGAGCGTTTGAGCTTTTTAGATGCATATTCCGGATATCATCAGATTAAGATGGCGGTTAAGGACCAGGAGAAGACGGCGTTTATCACCCCTTTTGGAGCCTTCTGCTATGTATCTATGCCTTTGGGCTCAAGAGCGCCAAGCAACTTATCAACGCTATGATGTAATTGCTTGCATGAACAGATCGGCCGTAATGTGCATGCTTATGTGGATGATATTGTGGTTAAGTCAAGGAGGAAGGAAACGTTGATTGAGGATCTAAAGGAAACTTTTGACAACTTGCGGGTGTACAAGATGATGCTCAACCCGCTAAGTGTGTTTTCGTGTTCCGCAGTGTTATTGGGTTTTCTTGTGTCCAACAGAGGGATTGAAGCTAATCCGGATAAAATTACAGCTATCACCTCCTTGGCTAAGCCAAAGTGCATCAATGATGTCCAGCGATTGGCGGGTCGGATTGCCGCTTAAGCCGGTTTATCACCGCCGGGAGAAAAGGCCATTCCTTTGTACCAGATGTCAAGAAGACGGATCAGTTTGTCCGAGTTCAGCCACTGATGAAGCATTGAGGACTTAAAGCGGCAGTTGGCCAACCCGCCGTTCTCGCCGCTCCCATTGACAAGGAGCCGCTTCGTTATATGTTGCTGCTAATGCCGTAAGGGTCAGCGAGCCATTGTCGTGGAACGGAAGGAGGCGGGAAGGAGTATCCGTTCAACGGCCGGTTTATTACATCAGCGAGGTCCTCATTGAGTCTAAGCAAAGATATCCGCATTGGCGTAAGCTGGTATATGGAGTTTTTATGGCAAGTCGGAAGTGAAGCAATATTTTCAGGGCACCCCATCACGGTGGTCGGCCAGCTCCTTTGGGCGATATCATACGTAACCGGAAGCGATCGCCGGATTGCTAAGGGCTATAGAACTTGGGCCGCACGGTTTAAGGTATGTGCCTCTTGACGGCAAGAAAATCTCGGCACTTGTGGATTTCATTAATGATTGGACGGAGTTGCAAGCTACCAAGAAAAGCCGGATCATACCTATTGGACCATCCACTTTGATGGGTCCAGCAATTGAGGGCTCGGGGTGGAGTCGATTAACTTCCCCACGAGGTGACAAGTTCTCATACGCTCTTCGCTTAATGTTCCCTGTACTAACAATGCAGCTGAGTATGAAGCTTTACTCCATGGTCTCCGGATGGCTAAGGAGATGAATCTAAGCCGGGTTAAGTGCTTTGGTGACTCGGACTTGGTGGCCCAAAGAAGTATCGTGTACTTGGGATTCCAAAGATCCACTCATGGCCGCAGATCGCCGGGAGGTGGATATTGTTGCAGGACACTTTAAAGGATATCAGTGGACCATGTGGATCGTCGGAAGAACGGCGGCGGATGCTCTAAGCCGGCTGGGCTCTCAACGTAAACCGTCCCGCCTAATGTCTTCCTTGACGATCGCATAATCCGCCGCTTAAGCTTCCCGATGAAGTAGATTTGGCTATTCCTGATCCGGAGGCTCGCTTGGTGGCAGCCTTGCATGTCATTCCGATTGACGCCCCTTATTTGGCGATATGAACCGGGCGAAGTTACCAGAAGATGAGATGTTGGTCCGACAGATAGTTCGGGCGGTCCAAGTCTATGACCATATATAAGGGCGAAGTTGCATCGCAGCAGCGGTCGTATGCGTTTCAGCGCCAGTGTGTCCCCGAGGAAGGCCGTGAGATATTGCGTGAGATCCATGAAGGGGACTGTGGTCACCACGCCGTTCAAAATCCTTGGCCAAAGCTGCCCGCCACGGTTTCTATTGGTTGACCGCCCATGCCGATGCGGAAGATCTGGTCGACGATGTGATGGTTGCCAAAAGTTTTCCAGACGCAGCCATGTACCGCCCAAGAATTGAGGATGATTCCAATTACTTGGCCGCTTATGCACTTGGGGTTGGATATGGTTGGACCTTTCAAAAGGTCCAAGGACAAGAAGACCCACCTGTTGGTGGCGGTTGATAAATTTACAAAGTGGGTAGAGGCAGAGCCTCATTAGCAAGTGTGATGCGCCACGGCGGTTCAGTTCATCAAAAAGGTGATTTTCCGGTTTGGGTTTCCACACAGATCATCACGGACAATGGCACTAATTTGTCCAAGGGAGCCATGAAGGAGTTTTGTGAACGAGAGCACATCCGCTTGATGTTTCTTCAAGGGCCCACCCGCAGTCCAATGGTCAAGCGGAACGAGCTAATCAGAGATCTTGAGAGGTATTAAACCCCGCTTATGGTCCCTTTAGAGAGGACGCCGGGTTGTTGGGTAGAAGAGCTACCATCCGTGATATGGAGTATCAATACTACACCTAACAGATCCACCGGATACACACCGCTCTTTATGGTCTATGGAGCGGAGGCGGTCCTTCCCGCGATATCCGCTATGACTCGCCTCGCGGGCAGCCTATGTTGAGGCCGACAGCGAGGCAGCACGGCAGGACGCTTTGGATCGACCGATGAAGAGCGAGATATGGCGGCTGCTCGCTCGGGCGATTTACCAGCAGGATCTTCGCCGATATCACAACAAGCGGGTTAGAACAAGAACCTTTCAGAAGGAGACTTGGTGCTTCGCTCATTCAAGACCGCATGATATGCACAAGCTATCCCCACCTTGGGAAGGGCCCTTTGTGGTCAGCAAGAATCTGCACAACGGGTCATACTATCTCGATTGATGTTTGAGAGCGAAAAGACTCACGACGCCGAAGAGGAGACCAACAGCCGTGGAACATAGCTCATCTTCGCCTTATTATACCCGAGCCATCGGCTCCACTTATGTACATATTAAGACAATGTATATATTATGAATAAAAGCAATAAACCGGAGCCTCGCTAAAGCGGGTATCCGCTTTGTAAAAAGTCCGTTTGGGTACATGGAGTTGTTGTCGCAAGGCAGCCTCCGTTTAGCCCTTGATCTTGCTTTTCGAAGTTTTATGTCACTTGGGGCTTGGTCGTGTCCGAACCAATGCAACACCTTTTGATGGGCGAAAGCCACCAGATCACTTGGGGACATGGTCACATCTGAACCAACACACACTCTTGGTCGGCCTAAGGCCATAGAATCACTTGGGGCTTGGTCGAACCCAACCATTGCCATGCCACTTGATCGGCATAATGCCACGGTTTCAGCTTGGGGCTTTATTGACTTGAACCATCGCTACACCTTATGGGGAGCTTGGTCCTGTCCGACCATGGTAACACCATCTGATCAGGCTCAGTAAAGCCTCTTCTTGCAAATGGTTTTATCATTGCCTTTGCTTCCATGTGGTTTTCATACCAGTTATTTGATTTTATTTGCCTTCTTAAACCGACAACCTTTTTAAAACCGGATTCAAGTTGTCGGTTAACGGAATTCGGTCCATTTTTAATCCGTGATTTTGTTCCGGTTTGATTTTTTCTGTTAACATCCCATTATGGAGTAACAGGGGGCTTGTCATGTCTCGACACGGTTTACACGGTAAACCGCATTCTAAGCACAGGAGTTGTTTTCTCCTTTGACGGTAATGGTTTATATATACCTCCGCCTCAAGATTGGCTAAGCCAACCGCATGCCCGACGCCGGCAGGTATTTTTGTATCATAAAGTTTGGTCATATACATCCATATTTTCTTATATAAATATATAAGTGTCACAAGCCGGTTGGCGATACAAGCCGCCGTGGCGGTTTAAAGAATTTGTGATTGCAAAGTAACTAAGTTGACGGTTCATCAATCCACAGATCGCACCACCATGCAAAGGATACGATCGAGGTCATAAAGGCATTGTTCAAAACAACGTGTCGACTATCCTATTACAAAGCCTTCCAAGGCCCGTGTTTCGCGTGGTGTTATGACTAGCAGTTGGAGGCGCCACCCGCTTGACGGATTACGCTTCTTCGCCAAAGTTGACGGAGGTAGAGGGGCGCTCGGCGCCGGTTCAACTTCTTCCTCTTCATCACCCAAAGCCCGAAGTCATTGGTAGACCAGTCAATCCGGTTAAGGCCCGAAGACAGCCTCTTCACTTATAAGCTCAGCCGGATCAACGCTGGGGCATAAGTGTGCTTACGGATTGAGGAACAAGGCTCGTGACTTCAGGAATGACAAACTCCACCCGCTTGTTGTTTGCGCTATAAAAGAGCGGTGAACCGCCAGTTGG
Organism: Aegilops longissima; assembly: GCA_021605205.1. NCBI lineage: Eukaryota > Viridiplantae > Streptophyta > Magnoliopsida > Poales > Poaceae > Aegilops > Aegilops longissima. The sequence goes on from CM038676.1 coordinate 501,487,070, forward strand.
CTTCGCTGCCGCTGACTCGCCAATGACGATCTCCTTTGTTATTCGCTTCAGTATGCCATTATCAAAGGCTTCACCGCTTTCTTGAGCGCTGGGAAACCCTTGGCTATGTCACCGGATCAAGATCCGCTATCCACGCCTTTGGCGCGAAGTTAGAGCCAGAGGGTGCCAGCCCGGCCGCGGATCGCTTCAACTCTTCGTTGCCCCGAACCATGGACAGCCGGTCCAAAGGTATCTTTGATCGTGGACGGAGCCGTGTTGTCGTATGATGTGGCACATATGACTCGCTGGCGCCGTATACAGCTGCTCAATCAGCGATAAGCGCCTTGAGCTTCTTCCGCACATCGAGCCCGTATGAGCAATACGCTTGCTCGCACCGGTTTCGCATAGCTCAGGTTAAACCGGGCGGAAATATCAAAATAGAGATAATCAGCAAGTTTTCTTACCAAAGATGGCAGAGGTCATGGCATGCACTTGGCGCTTGAGTCCGTAAGCTCTTCAACACCGGTTTAAGAGCTGCTTCAAAGATCTTCCGCCTGCTTTTTCAAACCGCCTTCTCGGTGTCCCAGCTTGGCCTGCTCGATTTATACCACCTTCAGTTGTTCCATAGTGGCCAATGCAGTTTTCAATTCGCCCTGGCCTTGGTGGTTTCGCTTGTTGAGTTTCCAGATTGGCTCAAGGTCCTTGAGTTGCACGGTTTGCTGGTATATTTCATTCTGATAACAAAGGGAGCACGTTAGTTGTTTCATTATAAAGTCCCAAGCTCAATACAAATATTCAACTTGGCACTTGGGGGCTAATGGCTAGTTGATCTCAGTTTGCTATGGGGAGACACAAATTAAGTCCCGCTTAACTATGCTAAGTTGAACCGACCCTTGGGGGCTACAATACTGCAGTTTAAGGCGTATGTTCTTTATGCAAAGTTAAGTGCCGGTTTAGCTATGCATAGTTAAACCGACCCTTGGGGGCTACTATACAGCTAAAGTACAAGAAAGGCATAACTCATTACCTCATAGCGGTCCTTCATGCGATTTACTGCATCGCTTCAAAGTCACGGCTTGTGTAGAGCCGGTTCGTAAAGCCGGAGTGAAGTTCTTGGGCAGAGAAGTTGTCATAAGTCGACAGATCAGTTTTCCCTTATCTTTGCTCATAGTAGTGGAATCTTCCTTGACGCTGTGTTTTGCTAAAGCGACCGGTTGGCTAGGAGTGGTGTAGCCAGGCTCGCCACAATAACATCGCTATTTTTGGTTGGCTACGACCGGCGGTCTTCTTTGGGCTTGATGTCTTCTTACTTTGGCTCGGCGGTTCAACAATTACGACCCGCCTGTGGCCGGGCTCGGTGGAGCAGGATGCGAGGTTTCCACTTGACCTCCGGTTCAGTTTCGCGGATCAGCAGTGTCGCCTTTTGTACAACTCACCGTAGCTATTTTTGGCATTTCAGATTTTCATGGGTTTGCTCGGGTCTTTTCCGGATCAGCATCCGCAGAGGGTCAAGGGTTTTCGCTTGCTCAAGCGAGCCTTGGTGCTGCAATATTCGGAATTGATTAAGACAAATCGACCAAGGCAATTGTAAACCGAATTGGCGGGACAGCAGTTGCGCACTCGCAGCAACTTTAAGCGGAGGCGCTTGCGGTTGATGAACCGCCGTAAGAGTTGGAAGAGGCCTGATAATTCGGGTCGACGGATTGAGAGGACATCGAAGAAACCTTTAAGGGATAACGCCAGAGAACAAGTCACCTCTGACGACGCTCCGGTTGGTGTATCCGTAAACCGGATGAGGTAATCCGCTGACGATCGTGCCGGTCGACGGCGCCTTCAGCCTGCTGTGTCTTCAAGGAAAGGTTTTGATTCAAATAAGCACATGAATGATATTTTTTCACTTTCCGGACGGCGCGATTTAATTCTTTTAACCGCACGAGGTCGGATTCGAAGAAAGAAAGATTACCTCAACAGGTCGGCATGACTGGCTTCAAAGATCATCCCGGAGGTAAAATTGTCAAGAAAAGGAATACAAAGGACAAATCACAAGCAAGAAGAAACACAAAGAGGAGAGCCGGTTTACGGCGACTCCTCGTAAGGATATCAAGTTTTACCTCAGCTTCGATTCTTCGCCCTCCGCGGATCGAAGACTCGGCGGTTTTCTTCTTGCCAGCCTTCTTGGTGGCCTTGGACTTTACACGCGCCCGAGCCGGTTTGGTACGCTCTGTATGAGCTGTTAGCCCGAGAAGTAGCAAAGAATTAATATATGTCAACAAGGCATTAATGTCGAAAAGCGGTGAGTAGAGCCTACCGCAGCGGTTTGTTGGCAACACGTATGGAGCCAACCCGGTTTGGCTACGCATGAGATCGGTTCATCCAGCATCCGCTTCACCGCCTCTATGACTTCAAGTTCTGTTATTGGTAGCTCGTGACGCCTCTGAGGGTCTTGGAGGCTGCCAGCAGTATTCGCAGCATCAATCCGGCCGGGCGGCTTAGTGGCAAGACGCCCCAAGAAACCCAACACCGCACAAGGTCCACACCGCTAAGCCATTGGCCATTAGAGCCCGGAGCTTGATAATTTGAGGCGCCAAGTTCTTCCGCTCCGCCGCGTTAAGCGTAAAGGCAGCGGATGATGGTTGCTGAGCCGGTGAGGACGGTAACCCGCAAAGGATTCTCGCTAAGGTGAGCAGTGTTCGGCAGAGAACCAGGTTTGGTTCCAATCTTTTGATGGCTGTGGTGTTTGGCGTGAGGAAAGTCCACTTCCTTCCTCTTCTCGATTGAAACGCCGCCAGCTCGTGTTGGGACCATCGTAAAATTCTGTACGACGGTTCAAGTGGAAAAATCCCTAACAGCTCCACAGATGGTTCTTCTTGAAGATAGACTTCACGTAAAACTTGAAAATTGCATATGTTTGACACAGAGTTCGGGCCAATATCCTGCGGATGGAGTTGAAAACTTGCAAGGACGCCCCGAAGAATTTTGAACCGGCGGCAGAATCCCGGTCTAAGTGCTGCATAAATACAATTACTTCTCCTTCTTGCGGCTCGAGGGAATTCGCGTCCGAACACGCCAAAGGAGGACATTTTTGAAGCCAAAGCGCCAGTGGTGACGATCCGCTGAGTTATGCTTTCAGTGATCTTGGACCGACCCAATTGCAAGCTGAGAATTGAGGGGCCATTCCGAAGACTAAACTGCGAAAGAAAAGGAAAACGGTTCACCGTTAAAAGGTTCAGCATTATTATATATGTTAAACCGCACCGCAGCTAGCTTCCAATTCGGTTTAACTGAGGACTAATGGAGGACGGATTAGCTATCAAAAGTCAAACCGCCAAAAGAGACAGAACTGAAAAATCTACTAAGTGTGAACAAAACAGATTTCACATGCGAATGGAAGTAATTTAGATCTACCAAGGTTCAGTGAGGAAAATTTTGCGACCTATGCAAGCCTCATAGAGGGCAGGAAGGTTCGTAAGGCCCTAAACAAGAAGATCTGAACAAAATGAAAGATGAACAAGGAGTAAAACTGATGGCGGAGCGGTCGCCAAGACAGATGTGTACTACGGCCAATCATACGGCCATGGCAGGGCAGATATGAGGACACTACGATGAACACCCATGAACTACAAGAGGAACAGGACCTTCAGATGTGGATCTAGGGCTTGAAGAGGAGCTTTACCTGATGCGCCGAGCGGCGGAGGAGCGCTAAAGAGCTTCTGGTCCAATCAGGTTGATGCAGCGGCCTGGCGCTGACGCGGCGGTCGAAGGTCGGCGGCGACGGCGGAGCTTCAAGAGCGGGAGCGTCGCGAGGAAGAAGAAGTGCGGAAGAAGAAGAGAAAGAGCCACCGTTTATTTATAAGGAACAGGCAATTAACGAGCGCGAGAATCGAGGAGTCAAAAGCGGCGGACGGCGCAGCGGTCGCCTCGATTTCCGGGATAGTATTAAATGAAGGGAATCTTACTGTTTGGATTTCTTTATTAAAGATGACGCTAAGGCGCCCCATCGCGGAATCGGAGGATGACGCCACGGCGTTCAAGCAGATGGCGGTTTACTTAAATATGAAGGAGATCAAGAGCTTCTCGAAGATGTTGAAGATTAACATGAACCGTTCAAGTCAACTGGGGCCTAATGTTGGGGATATAATTATTAGTGTGAACCGCCTCGAGGGGCCGGGTTACCCTCGTCCATGATCAGGGCCCACGAAGGAGGCCCAGAGCCCAGAGGCGTAATTAGGGTCCATTTATGTAAACCGCCTTAGTCTTGTAACTTGTGCTATAAGATAAGAGAGAAGAGACCGAGCCGACACTTGT
>CM038676.1:501491453-501618470 GCA_021605205.1 Aegilops longissima
TTACTCCGTTTTATGAACTTAATACTCTAGAAGCATCTTTGGATAGCGGTCGATGAGTGGAGTAATAGTAGTAGATGCAGGCAGGAGTCGGTCTACTTGTCTCGGACGTGATGCCTATATAAATGATCATACCTAGATATTCTCATAACTATGCTCAATTGTGTCAATTGCTCAACATTAATTTGTTCACCCACCATAAAATACTTATGCTCTTGAGAGAAGCCACTAGTGAAACCTATGGCCCCCGGGTCTATCTTCATCATATTAATCTTCCAACACTTAGTTATTTCCTTTCCTTATATTTTACTTTGCATCTTTATGACAAAAATACCAAAAATATTATCCTATCATATCTATCAGATCTAACTCTCGTAAGTGGCCGTGTAGGGATTGACAACCCCTTATTGCGTTGGTTACGAGGATTTATTTGTTTTGTGTAGGTGCGAGGGACTCGCGCGTAGCCTCCTACTGGATTGATACCTTGGTTCTCAAAAACTGAGGGAAATACTTACGCTACTTTGCTGCATCACCCTTTCCTCTTCAAGGGAAAACCAACGCAGTGCTCAAGAGGTAGCAAGAAGGATTTCTCGCGCCGTTGGTGGGGAGGTCTACGCAAAAAGTCAACATACCAAGTACCCATCACAATCCCTTATCTCTCACATTACATTACTTGACATTTGCCTCTCATTTTCCTCTCCCCCACTTCACCCTTGCCGTTTTATTCGGTCTCTCTTTTCCGTTTGCCTCTTTTTCGCTTGCTTTTTGTTTGCTCGTGTGTTGGATTGCTTGTTTGTCACGATGGCTCAAGACAATACCAAATTATGTGACTTTACCAATACCAACAATAATGATTTCCTTAGCACTCCCATTGCTCCTCTTACCAATACTGAATCTTGTGAAATCAATGTTGCTTTGTTGAATCTTGTCATGAAAGATCAATTTGCCGGCCTTCCTAGTGAAGATGCCGCTACTCATCTTAATAGCTTCATTGATTTGTGTGATATGCAAAAAAAGAAAGATGTGGACAATGATATTGTTAAATTGAAGCTATTTCCTTTTTCGCTTAGAGATCGTGCTAAAGCTTGGTTTTCGTCTCTGCCTAAAAATAGTATTGATTCATGGAATAAGTGCAAAGATGCTTTTATCTCTAAATATTTTCCTCCCACTAAGATCATCTCTCTTAGAAATGATATTATGAATTTTAAGCAACTTGATCATGAACATGTTGCACAAGCTTGGGAGAGGATGAAATTAATGATACGTAATTGCCCTACTCATGGTTTGAATTTGTGGATGATTATACAAAAATTTTATGCCGGATTGAATTTTGCTTCTAGAAATCTTTTAGATTCGGCCGCGGGAGGCACTTTTATGGAAATCACTTTAAGAGAAGCTACTAAACTCCTAGATAATATTATGGTTAATTATTCTCAATGGCACATTGAAAGATCTACTAATAAAAAAGTGCATGCGATAGAAGAAATTAATGTTTTGAGTGGAAAGATGGATGAACTTATGAAATTATTTGCTACTAAGATTGTTTATTCTGATCACAATGATATGCCTTTGTCTACTTTGATTGAGAATAATAATGAATCTTTGGATGTGAATTTTGTTGGTAGGAATAATTTTGGTAATAACGCGTATAGAGGAAACTTTAATCCTAGGCCTTATCCTAGCAATTCCTCTAATAATTATGGTAATTCCTACAACAAATCTTATGGAAATTTTAATAAGAGGCCCTCTGAATTTGAGACTAGTGTTAAGGAATTTATGAATTCGCAAAATAATTTGAATGCCTTGCTTGAATAAAAATTGCTTAAAGTTGATGAATTGGCTAGGAACGTTGTCGGTGTCAAAACCGGAGGATCTCGGGTAGGGGGTCCCGAACTGTGCATCTAGGCGGATGGTAACAGGAGACAAGGGACACGATGTTTTTACCCAGGTTCGAGCCCTCTCGATGGAGGTAAAACACTACTCCTGCTTGATTAATATTGATGATATGGGTAGTACAAGAGTAGATCTACCACGAGATCGGAGAGGCTAAACCTAGAAGCTAGCCTATGGTATGATTGTTGTTAGATCCTGAGACTAAAACCCTCCGGTTTATATAGACACGGAGAGGTTAGGGTTACAGATTCGGTTATAATGGAAGGAGAACTACATATCCGTATCGCCAAGCTTGCCTTCCACGCCAAGGAAAGTCCCATCCGGACACGGGGCGAAGTCTTCAATCTTGTATCTTCATAGTCCGAGTCGGCCAAGGTCATAGTCCGGCCATCCGGACACCCCTAATCGAGGACTCCTCGGTAGCCCCTGAACGAGGCTTCAATGGCAGCGAGTCCGGCAGCAGTTTGTCTCCGGCATTGCAAGGCGGCGGGTTCCTCCTCGAATACTTCATAGAATATTTTGAAGACAAGGATAGTGTCCGGCTCTGAAAATAATTTCCACATAACACCGTAGAGAGTAATATTTACACAAATCCAATCTGCGGGCGTATTCATGGCGTGTCATCACACCACGGCCAAGCCTTTATTGAATCGTTTTCTTGTCCCACCTCGGTAGCGTTTAGCGGCGGTTTCCTTAGCACGTCTTGTCAAAGCAGAGATCGTGTCCCCTTATTCGGGATTCTCATCAATACAGGCGTGGGTAACAATCGCGCCCGTTAGTGCGTCTCCTCTATCGAAGGCGAGTCCCAAACGGTCACGGGGAGGGCTCTTGGTATTCAACCTCTTTATAAAGAGACCAAGGCTCTACTCCTTTCTTTCAATCTCAATCGAATCCGCCCCTCGCCTCGAGTTCCAACACCCAAAGCTCCAGATTTAGGCGCTTCGGACCTTCGATGATGTCCGGCTCCGACCTTCAAGGCCGGTGGATGCCTTCCTCCGTTACGGAAGAAGATGTGCTAAAGCTGAGAGATGCCAGGTATTTAACAGGCGAAATCTCGCATAGGCTGCCTGCTCAAGGGCAGGTTACTGCCACTCCCAAGCCTGGCGAGAGTGTGGTGTTCGCGTCTCACTTCCTTTGGGGGGTAGGCTTCCCGACGGACCCCTTCGTGAGGGGGATCATGTTTTATTATGGGTTAGAATTTCATGACTTGGATCCGGAGTCCATCATCCACATCTCATCGTTCATCGTCATGTGTGAAGCCTTCCTCCGCATTACCCCTCACTTCGGGTTGTGGCTCAAGACCTTCAAAGTAGAGCCGAAGATGATCAAGGGGCGGCAAGCAGAGTGCGGAGGGGCTGTTATAAGAAAGAATGCTGATGCTCCCTGGCCCGAGGGCTCTTTTAAAGAGGAGTTCAGCTTATGGCAACGAGAGTGGTTTTATATCACAGTGCCCACGGGCACCAAGTGGGTGGTGCCTCCTGTCTTTCGCTCGGGTCCTCCCCCATGGCTGGCGTCATGGGTCAATAAAGGCTCGGACTGGGGCCGTCAGGGCGTGCCCTTGTTGCAGAGCCGCATTCAAGATCTCTGAAAGAGACATCAACCTGGCCGTAGTAGCACGGTCATGTTGATTCTCCGCACTTTGCCCTAAGCGCGCCGCCCCCTCGCTGTGGGAGTTTAATCGAGAGGACCACGAGCTCTCCAACACTTTACGGGCATGGCGCCCATGGAGATGTATAAATTGTTCTTGGATCACGAGCAATGTGTCCGGACTTGACCGAGGGCGAGAGGCTAAGCTGTCGCCGGATACTCAAGTAAGTAGCCCATGCCGGACACGCTATCCGTATATTCGTCATAAAATTGCCCTTAAAGGCTGTCCCTTTTAAGCAGGAGTGGATAAGCGAAAGCAAAGCTGATCGGTGTCGGCCCCCTCCCGAGACCATGCGAATCCCATGTTCAGGATCTTTGGAGGTTGCGCCCTTGGAAGAAAGCGAAGGGGAACAAGGAAGCTACCATCTCCTTGAAGGAGGCTATCCGGAAAGGAGGGATCGAGAATCCCTCCATTCAGGGAAAGAAGAGGACCGCCTCTGAAGACTTGGAGACCATGGTCTCAAAGCGGGGGAAGAGATCTTCGTCAGAGGGTCCTGCGCCGGGAAGTGCTCGGCCGCCTTTGTGCCCTCAAGGGATCAGCCCTCCAGTGAGCCATAAGTAGAGAGGGAGTTTCCAAATAAGAGACATCCTATTTTATTCTGAGAAAGACAACTAAATTTTTACCTTGTAGTTGGGATCTCCGCCCTTTGCGTGAGCTCATCTTGAGGATATTCGATGGGAGATGATGGAGGCGGGCGCCCCCTCATGCCGTACCGCCTTCCGAAGGCGCGACCACTGAGGTGTAAATCACGAAGGTTTCTCCGAATCCGGCAGGGCGGAAAGCATCCGTATGGCTCCCAAAGCCCTCCGTGCCGACCTTGAAAAAGGCCATCAGGCGAGTCCGGCACCGTCCGGTGCTGCAGTCGAAGGATTTGAAGGATCTGCTTAGGCGGCGTCTATCTCAGAAGAACATCGTGCATTGATGGGCACGGTGATTGAAAGGATTTCATCCATGAGGCGGGTTACCGAGGCCGTCGGGAGTTCTTGACAGGTTTTAAGGTGCAGCGAAATGATGTACCTTTTGAGAGTTCGCATATAAAAGATCGCCTGTATAGATAGTAGCCCGTGAGACTCGGTGTGTTGTCAAAGATGACAGCGCACGAGGATCATAATCCAGTATAACATGTCGCTCTTCCTATGTAGGTGGAGAAGTGTCGGTGGCTAGCGGATGATGAATTTGCCGAGCTAAGCGGCAACAGCGTGGCGGATGCCGACATCACACTTGTCAACAAGCGGTTGGGCGAGTGCATAAGGTATGAAATTTTCTCGCGGACACACTGGTAAGGGGCTTGATAACCTTGCCTTACAACATGTCCTGCTTGATGCAGATGGTGCGCTGCCATGGAGAACCTTGGCGGAACTTCGCCCGAGCCAAAACAGGCGAGAAAAAGTGATCGGCTGCCTTGAAGGCGGTAGAAGAGCTGAAAGCCAAACAGGCTGCTCACTGCCGAAGCAGGAAGGAAATGGCCGAGATGGCGGTGAAGTTGAAGGATGCTTCCGACCACTGCAAGCTTCTTGAAAAAGAAGACCGGGCTGAACAAAAGGACCTAGAGAAGGCCACTACCGAGGCCAAGGATGCTCGCTCTGCAATGAGAGCCATGAAGCAGGAGCTACATCGGGCCGGAGATATCGCGGCTGGAAAGCCCTTTATGCTACGGATGAAGTTCGGGTATCCTAAGTATGCCCAGTTGGACCAGCTGTGGAGTGCGGCGGATACTTATCTGGATTTGGCGGCAAGTTCCGCGGATGCGGCCGAACACTTCCGAGATCAAAAGGATCACGAAGTGGAAAAGCTTTTTTGGTCGCAGATCCACAATCCAGAGCGCCCACTTCCATTATCCGAGCGATTGGCCAAATGGGCGGAGCTGAATAGGTTATCCGGACTCGCCATGAAGGAAGTCGTTAGTCATGTGTGGCCGAAGGGGCCTGAGCCAAAGAGTTATTTTGGTTTGGTGCAGCAGTTCCTTGGTGCGGTGCCCCATATCAACGCAATGAAGAGGTCGGCATGCATAGAGGTGCGCGGATGGCTCTAGCCGTGTCAAGACATCTTGGGCGGAGATGAAGACCACCGACGTTGCATCCCAAGATTGAGACGGGGCGAGTGCCTGCCGAGAACTATTTTCAGGAAGTTCTGCAGGCGCTCATTTAATGAGAGCTAGCGATGCTCGAAGGACATCATGTTGAATAACATGTATAATTGTAAGACAATGTTTGATGGAATATAAAAGCTTTTTATACTTGTGCTGCAAGAATTAAAATACCTCCTGTATGCGGCCGTTAATGTATATGTGTATATAACCTGAAAGATGGCAGTCTTTGGCTTCATTTACGCATATAATGCGGGGTGTTCTAAAAGCGCATTTTCACACTTGATCCAACGTCTTGGTCCTATAAAGGAGGTGATAGCGTGGCGAACTAGGCAACGGACTATAATGCTTTATCACTTTCACTTAGCCATAGGAGTTTGATAGTGGGGCTACTATATAGCCCCTAGGGGCACCAGCCTTCGCCCGAATTCGGGCGTGTGTGCTGACGAAGCTTGACCCTTCGTTAATGCGGAGGAATTCTAAAGATTCGGTGGGTCATCAGTGGTTGACCAGTCTCACGCTACATCATGACAATCAGTTTTGGCTTTCTCTGTTGGGGAGCGTTGCAGAAAATTAAAATTTTTCCTACGGTTTCACCAAGATCCATCTATGAGTTCTACTAAGCAGCGAGTAGCGAGAGAGAGTTTGCATCTACATACCACTTGTAGATCGAATCAGGCGTTCTTGAGAGTGGTGATGATGAAGGCGTTCCCAGCGTGATTCCGATCACCGATGACCAAAATCTTGAAAGGACAGCACCTCCGTGTTCAACACCGTGCGGGACGATGGCGTCTCCTCCGTCTTGATCCAGCAAGAGTGAAGGAGAGGTTGAAGAAGACAATCCCAATGGCAGCCACGGCGTGGTGCAGCTGGTCTGATAGTTCTCGGCGGGGGCGCCAAGCTTGCGTGGAGAAAGAGAGGTGTTGGGAGGGAGGGCTGCGCCTACAAGCTGTGTTGGCAGCCTCCCCCACCCTCTATTTATAGGAGGAGAGGGTCAGGGGGCGGCCCTCTAGGGAAAACCCTAGGGGCGGCGGCCAAGGAGAGGAGGAGGGTGGCTTGCCCCCAAGCTGAGGCGCCCCTTTGGGTTCCTCCTCCCCAAACCCTAGGCGCATGGGCCTAGGGGGGGGCGCCCAGCCACCAGGGGCTGGCTCCCTCTCCACTTAGCCCATGTGGCCCCCGGAGAGGTGGCCCCTCCGGTGGACCTCGGAAACCTCCCGGTGGCCCGGTACTTTACAGTATACCCCGAAACTTTCAGTCCGTTTAACCACTTTCCATATATAAATCTTTACCTCCGGACCATTCCGGAACTCCTCGTGACGTCCGGGATCTCATCAGGGACTCGAACAACATTCGGTAATCACATACTTGTCTTCCTATTAACCCTAAGCGTCACAGAACCTTAAGTGTGTAGACCCTACGGGTTGGGAGACATCTGAGACATGACCGAGACTACCTCAAGTCAATAACCAACAGCGGGATCTGGATACCCATGTTGGCTCCCACATGCTCCTCGATGTTGTCATCGGATGAACCACGATGTCAAGGGTTCAAGCAACCCGTATTCTATTCCCTTTGTCGAGACGGTATGTTACTTGCGAGACTTGATCGTCGGTATCCCAATACCTCGTTTAGTCTCGTTACCGGCAAGTCACTTTACTCGTACCGCAATGCATGATCCGTGACGGACACTTGATCACTTTGAGCTCATTATGATGATGCATTACGAGTGGGCCCTAGTGATACCTCTCCGTCATACGGGTGACAAATCCGATCTCGATCCGTGTCAACCCAATGGTCACTTTCGGAGATACTGTAGTGCACCTTTATAGTCACCCGATTCGTTGTGACGTTTGATACACCAAAGCACTCCTACGGTATCCGGGAATTGCGATCTCATGGTCTAAGGAAGAGATACTTGACATTGGAAAAGCTCTAGCAAAGCGAACTACGATCTTGTGCTATGCTTAGGATTGGGTCTTGTCCATCCGTCATTCTCCTAATGGCGTGATCCGTTATCAATGACATCGATGTCCATAGTCGAAACCATGACTATCTGTTGACCAACGAGCTAGTCAACTAGAGGCTTACTAGGGACGTATTGTAGTCTATGTATTCACCGTGTATTACGATTTCCGGATAATACTGTTATAGCATGAATAAAGACAATTATCATGAACAAGGAAATATAATAATAATGCTTTTATTATTGCCTCTAGGGCATATTTCCAACAGTCTCCCACTTGCACTAGAGTCAATAATCTAGTTTACATTGTGATGAATCGAACACCCATAGAGTTACGGTGTTGATCATGTTTTGCCGCGGAAGAGGTTTAGTCAGCGGATCTGCGACATTCAGATCCGTATGCACTTTACAAATTTCTATGTCTCCATTACGAACATTTTCACGGATGGAGTTGAGCGGCAACTTGATGTGCTGGTCTTCTTGTGAAACCTGGGCTCCTTGGCAAGGGCAATAGCTCGGTGTTGTCCGGAAGAGTTTGATCGGCCCGACGCATTGGGTATGACTCCTAGGTCGGTGATGAACTCCTTCACCCAAATTGCTTCATCGCTGCCTCCGAGGCTGCCATGTACTCCGCTTCACATGTAGATCCCGCCACGGCGCTCTGCTTGCAGCTGCACCAGCTTCTTGCTCCACCATTCAACATATACGTATCCGGTTTGTGACTTAGAGTCATCGGATCGTGTCGAAGCTAAGCGTCGGCGTAACTGTTCTGACGAGCTCTTCGTCACCTCCATAAGCGAAACATGTCCTTTGTCCTTTTCGGTGCTTTAGGATATTCTTGACCGCTGTCCGGTGTTCCTTGCGGGATTACTTTGGTACCTTCCTACCAAACTTACGGCAAGGTTTACATCAGTGCAGTACACAGCATGGCATACATAATAGATCCTATGGCTGAGGCATAGGGATGACACTCATCTCTTCTTTATCTTTTGCCGTGGTGGGGCATTGAGCTGAGCTCAATCTCACACCTTGCAATACAGGCAAGAACCCTTTCTTGGACTGATCCATTTGAACTTCTTCAAAATCTTATCAAGGTATGTGCTTTGTGAAAGACCTATGAGGCGTCTCGATCTATCTCTATAGATCTTGATGCCTAATATATAACAACTTCTCCAAGGTCCTTCATTGAAAACACTTATTCAAGTAGGCCTTAATGCTGTCCAAGAATTCTATATCATTTCCCATCAAAAGTATGTCATCTACATATAATATGAGAAATGCTCTGAGCTCCCACTCACTTTCTTGTAGCATGAGGCTTCTCCATAAGTGCATAAACTAAGCGCTTTGATCATCTCATCAAGCGAATGTTCTAACTCGAGATGCTTGCACCAGCCCATAAATGGATCATTTGGAGCTTGCATACTTTATCGACATTCTTAGGATCGACAAAACCTTCCGGCTGTATCATATCAGCTCTTCCTTAAGATAACCGTTAAGGCAGCTGTTTTGGCGTCCATCGCCATATCTCATAATCATAGTATCGGCAATTGCTAACATGATTGGACGGACTTAAGCCGCTACGGGAGAAAGTCTCATCGTAGTCAATCCCTTGAACTTGCCGATAACCCTTAGCGACAAGTCGAGCTTTATAGATGGTGACATTACCATCGCGTCCGTCTTCTTCTTAAAGATCCATTTGTTTTCTATCGCTCGCCGATCATCGAACAAGTCGGTCAAAGTCCACACTTTGTTTTCATACATGGATTCTATCTCGGACTTCATGGCTTCTAGCCATTTGTTGGAATCTGGGCCGCCATTGCTTCTTCATAGTTGAAGGTTCACGTTGTCTAACAACATGATTTCCGGGACAGGGTTGCCGTACCACTGCAGTGCGGGCGTGTCCTAGTGGACCTCTGAGTTCGGTAGTAACTTGATCCGAAGTACCTTGATCATCATCATGAATTTCCTCTTGGTTGGTGTAGGCATCACGGAACATTTTCTGAGCTGCACTACTTTCTGTTCAAGAGGTAGTACTTCATCGAGTTCTACTTTCCTCCACTTACTTCTTTCGAGAGAAACTCTTTTCAAGAAAGATTCCGTTCTTGGCAACAAAGATCTTGCCTTCGGATCTAAGGTAGAAGGTATACCCAAAGGTTTCCTTAGGGTATCCTATGAAGCGCATTTTTCGACTTGGGTTCGAGCTTTTCGGGTTGAAGTTTCTTGACATAAGCATCGCATCCCCAAACTTTTAGAAGCGACAGCTTAGGTTTCTTCCCAAACCATAATTCATACGGTGTCGTCTCAGCGGTTTAGGCGGTGCCCTATTTAAAGTGAATGTAGCTGTCTCTAGGCGTATCCCCAAAATGATAGCGGTAAATCGGTAAGAGACATCATAGATCGCACCATATCCAATAGAGTGCGATTCTGACGTTCGGACACACCGTTCTGTTGAGGTGTTCGGTGGCGTTAGTTGTAAACGATTCCACATTTTCTTAAGTGTGTACCAAATTCGTGACTTAAATATTCTCCTCCACGATCCGATCGTAAGAATTTTATCTTTCGGTCACGTTGATTCTCTACTTCATTCTGAAATTCCTTGAACTTTTCAAGGTCTCAGACTTGTGTTTCATCAAGTAGACATACCCATATCTACTCAAGTCATCTGTGAGAGTGAGAACATACGATATCCTCCATGAGCCTCAACGCTCATTGGACCCTTTTACATCGGTATGTATGATTTCCAACAAGTTGGTTGCTCGCTCCATTGTTCGAGAGAATGGAGTCTTGGTCATCTTGCCCATGAGGCATGGTTAGCATGTGTCAAATGATTCATAATCAAGAGACTCTAAAGTCCATCAGCATGGAGCTTCTTCATCGCTTGACACCAATGTGACCAAGGCGGCGATGCCACAAGTATGTGGGACTATCGTTATCAACTTTACATCTTTTGGTATTCACGCTATGAACATGTGTAATACTAAACAAAGATTCATTAAGAATAAACCATTGACCATGAGACATGACCATAAAACATATCTCTCATATAAATAGAACAACCATTATTCTCGGTTTAAATGAGTAGCCATCTCGCATTAAGCGAGATCCGGATACAATATTCATGCTCAAACTTGGCACCAAATAACAATTATTAAGGTTCATAACTAATCCCGTGGGTAAATGAAGAGGTAGCGTGCGGCGGCGATCACATCGACTCTGGAACCATTCCCGGCGCGCGCCGTCACCTCGTCGCCGCCCGATCTCCGCTTATTCGCAGCTCTGCTGTGAGTTACAAATATGAACAGCGGCACGGTATCAAATACCGGGAGTTACTACGATTCTTGGTAAGGTACACATCAATTACATGTATATCAAATATACCTTTGGTGTTGCGGCCTTCTTATCCGCTAAGTATTTGGGGCAGTTCCGCTTCGGTGACCCTTCCCTTGCAATAAAAGCACTCGGTCTCGGGCTTGGGTCCATTCTTTGACTTCTTCCGGCAACTTGCTTGCGGGCGGCAACCTCCTTGCCGTCCTTCTTGAAGTTCTTCTTGCCCTTGCCCTTCTTAAACTTAGTGGTCTTATTGACCATCAACACTTGATGTTCTTTCTTGATTTCAACCTCGGTGACTTGACATAGAGAACACTTCAGGAATGGTCTTTACCATCCCTGCATGTTGTAGTTCATCACAAAGCTCTTGTAGCTTGGTGGGAAGCGGCTGGAGGATTCATCAATGACCGCCTCATCGGGGAGGTTAATATTCATTTGGGTCATACGGTTGTGCAACCGGACATCTTGAGAATGTGCTCCTTGTGAGAACTGTTTTCCTCCATCTTACAACTATAGAACTTGTCGGAGATGTCATATCTCTCGACCGGCGTGAGCTTGGAAAACAAGTTTCAGCTCCTCGAACATCTCATATGCTCCGTGGTGCTCAAAAGCGCTTTTGGAGCCCGGTTCTAAGCTGTAAAGCATGCCGCCTTGAGCGAGGAGTAATCATCGAGCACGAGACTGCCAAGCATTCATAATGTCTTGGTTCTGCAGGACAGGAGCTTCACCTAGCGGTCCTTCTAGGGCGTATTGTTTCTGGCAGCTATGAGGATGATCCTCGGGTTCGGACCCAGTCCGTATAGTTCTGCCGTCATCTTTCAGCTTGGTTTTCTCTAGGAGCAGCGTTGAAGTTCAAGTTGACATGGCGTTGGCCATTTGATCTACAAGACATATAATTCAAAAGTTTTAGACTAAGTTCATGATAATTAAGTTCATCTAATCAAATTATTAATGAACTCCCACTTAGATTAGACATCCCTCTAGTCATCTAAGTGTTACGATCCGAGTCAACTAGGCGTGTCCGATCAACACGTGAGACGGACTAGTCTGCGTCGGTGAACATTCTCATGTTGATCGTATCTTCCATCGACTCGTGTTCGACCTTTCGGTCTCCGTGTTCGAGGCCATGTCTTCACATGCTTAGGCTCGTCAAGTTAACCCTAAGTGTTTACTGCGTGTGTAAATCTTGCTTACACCGTTGTATGTGAGCGTAAGAATCCATCACACCGATTAACACGTGGTGCTTAGAAGCGACGAACTGTAGCGGTGCACATTTAGGGAGAACACTTCTTGAAATTGTTCTAAGGGATCATCTTATTTACTACCGTCGTTCTAAGTAAACAAGATGCATAATCATAATAAACATCACATGCAATTATAAAGTAGTGACATGATATGGCCAATATCATATAGCTCCTTTGATCTTCATCTTGGGGCTCCATGATCATCCTGTCACCGGCATGACACCATGATCTCCATCATCATGATCTCCATCATCGTGCCTCCATGAAGTTGTCACGCCATAGCGACTACTTCTACTTCTATGGCTAGCAGCGTTTAGCAATAAAGTAAAGTAAATTACATGGCGTTCTTCAATGACGCATGAGTCATACAAAAATAAAGACAACTCCTATGGCTCCTGCGGTTGTCATACTCATCGACATGCAAGTCGTGATTCCTATTACAAGAACATGATCTCATACATCACAATATATCATCATTCATCACAACTTGGCCATATCCGTCACATGACAATTGCTGCAAAAACAAGTTAGGCGTCCTCTAATTGTTGTTGCATCTTTTACGTGGCTGCAATTGGGTTCTAGCAAAACGTTTTCTTACCTACGAATAACCTGGCGTGATCTTGTCAACTTCTATTTACCCTTCATAAGGACCATGTTCATCGAATCCGCTCCCACTAAAGTAGGAGAGCGGACACCCGCCAGCCACCTTATGCAACTAGTGCATGTTAGTCGGTGGAACCGGTCTCACGTAAAATGCGTGTAAGGTTGGTCGGGCGCTTCATCCCACAATACCGCGGAAGCAAGAAACAACTAATAGCGGCAAGTAAGTTGACAAGATCACGCCCACAACAAAATTGTGTTCTACTCGTGCAAAGAGAACTACGCATAGACCTAGCTCATGATGCCCTTTGTTGGGGAGCGTTGCAGAAAATTAAAATTTTTCCTACGGTTTCACCAAGATCCATCTATGAGTTCTACTAAGCAACAAGTAATGAGAGAGAGTTTGCATCTACATACCACTTGTAGATCGAATCGGAGGCGTTCTTGAGAGTGGTGATGATGAAGGCGTTCCCAGCGTGATTCCGATCACCGATGACCAAAAGTCTTGAAAGGACAGCACCTCCGTGTTCAACACACGTGCGGGACGATGGCGTCTCCTCCGTCTTGATCCAGCAAGAGTGAAGGAGAGGTTGAAGAAGACAATCCCAATGGCAGCACGGCGGCGTGGTGCAGCTGGTGCAGTAGTTCTCGTGAGGCCGCCAAGCTTGCGTGGAGAAAGAGAGGTGTTGGGAGGGAGGGCTGCGCCTACAAGCTGTGTTGGCAGCCCTCCCCCCCCTCTATTTATAGGAGGAGAGGGTCAGGGGCCGGCCTCTGGGGAAAACCCTAGGGGGCGGCGGCCAAGAGAGGAGGAGGGTGGCTTGCCCCCAAGCTGAGGCGCCCCTTTGGGTTTCCTCCTCCCCAAACCCTAGGCGCATGGGCCTGGGTGGGGGGCGCCCAGCCACCGGGGCTGGCTCCCTCTCCACTTAGCCCATGTGGCCCCAGGAGAGTGGCCCCTCGGTGGACCTCCGGAAACCTCCCGGTGGCCCGGTACTTTACAGTATACCCCGAAACTTTCGAGTCCGTTTAACCACTTTCCATATATAAATCTTTACCTCCGGACCATTCCGGAACTCCTCGTGACGTCAGGGATCTCATCAGGGACTCGAACAACATTCGGTAATCACATACTTGTCTTCCTATTAACCCTAAGCGTCACGAACCTTAAGTGTGTAGACCCTACGGGTTGGAGACATCTTGAACATGACCGAGACTACCTCAAGTCAATAACCAACAGCGGGATCTGGATACCCATGTTGGCTCCCACATGCTCCTCGATGTTGTCATCGGATGAACCACGATGTCAAGGGTTCAAGCAACCCGTATTCTATTCCCTTTATCGGACGGTATGTTACTTGCGAGACTTGATCGTCGGTATCCCAATACCTCGTTTAGTCTCGTTACCGGCAAGTCACTTTACTCGTACCGCAATGCATGATCCGTGACGGACACTTGATCACTTTGAGCTCATTATGATGATGCATTACCGAGTGGGCCCTAGTGATACCTCTCCGTCATGCGGGTGACAAATCGATCTCGATCCGTGTCAACCCAATGGTCACTTTCGGAGATACCTGTAGTGCACCTTTATAGTCACCCGATTCGTTGTGACGTTTGATACACCAAAGCACTCCTACGGTATCCGGAATTGCACGATCTCATGGTCTAAGGAAGAGATACTTGACATTGGAAAAGCTCTAGCAAAGCGAACTACGATCTTGTGCTATGCTTAGGATTGGGTCTTGTCCATCCGTCATTCTCCTAATGGCGTGATCCGTTATCAATGACATCGATGTCCATAGTCGAAACCATGACTATCTGTTGACCAACGAGCTAGTCAACTAGAGGCTTACTAGGGGCGTATTGTAGTCTATGTATTCACCGTGTATTACGATTTCCGGATAATACAGTTATAGCATGAATAAAGACAATTATCATGAACAAGGAAATATAATAATAATGCTTTTATTATTGCCTCTAGGGCATATTTCCAACATTCTCTACTGATGTGCTTTCATGGCGGCGAACCAGGGCACAATCGCGATAGTTCTCCTGGTGCCGCCTTAGCCGATAAGCGGGCGTAAGGCAGCAAAAGCAGGGCGGGCAAACCCAACTTTTGACCAAAGACATGATTCGGAGCTGATGCATATAAGGCCAAACTCGCGACACCGAACACTCCCTAAGGTATCCGGTCTTTATGAAAACGGGCTGAACAATGCCCTTATTAATAAGCCCCTAGTGTCCAGGTACGCGCAAAGTTCTGACGTGGCCGATGCCAAGACGCCAGCCTCTACCTCGGTTATAGCAAGAAACCGGGGGGATGTGTATCAATAAGAGACAGTAAAAAAGGTCTACGCAAGGTCTTAATCTGAAAAGAATCCTTGCAATGGGTCCCTACTGCACGTCTGCGCCTGTGTCTCTGTTGTGCCGTATCCTGGACGGGTGTAGCACGGTGTTCATCTGAAAAAGAGAGGAACTTAGTTGAAAAAGATCGTGCGAAAATGTACGTTACATTAAATAAACAAAGTACATTTTTAAAAAAAATGAATAAGATTGAGCTTTATTGTCTCTTGTTGTACATGTGCCGAGCCCCTTGAACGGGGTGTGCGGCTAGTAAGCCCTTACGCGGACTCTTCTAGCCATGTCAGAGTCTGAGCGACCTGTTTAGGTGCTTTGCCTAATGAGGCGGTTTAGTGTGTGGCTGTTAATGCAGCCGCTGATCTTCGTGCTCGAGGAACACTCGATATTTCCCTTTAATGAGATGATGCCTCGTGGACCGGGCATTTTAAGTATAAGGGATGCATAATGCGGTATTGCGTTAAAGCGGGCGAAAGCTTCACGTCCTAGTAGTGCTTGATAGCTGCTTGTGAATGGTGCGATGTGGAAGGTTAGCTTTTCACGGCGAAAGTTGTCGGGTGAGCCGAACATAACTTCTAACCGGAGAGAGCCCATACAATGGGCATCTGGGCCTGGCGTCACCCCTTGAAAGGAAGTGTTGCTTTGGCGAATTGTTGTTGGGTCTATCCCCAGTTTGCGGATTGTGTCCTGATATATCAGGTTTAAATCACTGCCGCCGTCCATTAGGACTTGTGTAAAGTGGAGTCCGTCAATTATCGGATCTAATACCAAGGCAGTCCAGCCTGCGTTTCGGATACTTCTAGAGTAATCCTCATGGTCGAAGGTGATTGGTTTTAACAACCCGATGGCGGGACTCCTGCAGGATAGGCCGTGTGGCGCGTATCTCTATAGGCGCCACTATTTTCTCCTTTTGTCACGTGAAGTGAATTTACTGTTTTGACTTCTTGTGGGAAGTTCTTTTGTTTTCGGTGCTCTGCTTGTGGGGTTCGTCATCGTCCTCGCTTGGTGTGTTGAGCCCCTTGTGTTGGCGTTGGGTTTGCGGATTGCTTGAAGACCCAACAATCTCTGTGGGTATGGTTTGCGGGCTTCACAGAGTCTTGTGTATTTGACATATCTTGTCCCAGATTTTGTTTAAGTTAGCTAGCTCGTCCCTGTTATCTTTGGGGGGCAGCTTTTTCTTATTCTGCCGAAGGCTTTTGAATCCATCGTTGACTGTTGTGCTCTTCGGGCTGTTTCCTTTGGTCCGGCGCTGGTCCTTGCTGCGTCGCGGTTTCCCGTTTCCATCCCTAACTTCGGATGTACTTGGGTTGCTGGTACTGCATCTTGCCAACCAGCTGTCCTCTCCTACGCAAAAGCGGGTCATGAGGCTTGTTAGTGCGGCCATTGTTCTTGGCTTTTCTTGGCCGAGGTGTCTGGCGAGCCATTCATCTCGGACGCTGTGTTTGAAAGCTGCTAAGGCTTCGGCGTCCGGACAGTCGACTATCTGGTTCTTTTTAGTAAGAAATCTGTTCCAGAGTTTCCGGGCTGACTCCCCGGGTTGTTAAGTTATGTGCGGAGGTCGGACATAAGTCCCTTGAAAATTTGCCCAAAAAGCATCCTCGAGCTCTTCCCAACTTCCGATAGTGTTTTCGGGAAGGCTTTTGAGCCAACGCCGGGCTGGCCCTTTGAGTTTGAGTGGTAAGTATTTTATGGCGTGGAGATCATCTCCTCTAGCCATGTGTATGTGGAGGATGTAATCCTCAATCCAGAATCCAGGGTCTGTTGTTCCGTCGTATGCCTCTATGTTTACGGGCTTGAATCCCACTGGAAATTCATGATCCAGCACCTCATCGGTGAAACATAGGGGGTGTGCGGCGCCCCTATATCTGGGCGTACCGCGATGTTCGGATATTTGATGTGTTGCATTGCTTGCTAGAGCTTGCTTTCTTGGCCCATAGATAGATCTGGCTGGGCCAAAATTTTGATGCGAATCCTTGTGCGGATCGCGTGCCGGCTTGTGTGTGGCGTCCTTTGCCGCACTGTGTTGGCCATGGGGTCGTTTGTCCGACCGGGTGGCTTCCTTATTATTTTTTGATTGCGGAGGCTCTAAGGCCTCATCATCAAATTCCGGCAATAATTTTCTCTTCGGATAGCTCTTTGTGTGGCGACTGTCGCCGTATTTGTCTGCGGTGCTGACTACTTTGCTCCATCTAATTCTGAGTGCATCTTCCGCTGTTTTGAGCTTCCGCTTTCGCTTTTTCAGGATACGCACAGTGGCGACGAGCCTTTTTTGGAGGTTCTTCTGCTCCAGCAACTTGTCCGGCGTGACGTCGTACGGACTGTTGTCTTCGCCGGGGACGGGTTGTTTATCAAGTTGCCCTGTTGAGGCGGTTGCTCGATGGCATGTTCTTCGTCCGCGGTTCGCCCTGCTCAATGGCTGGAGTGCATATGGCTGCTTTCTCTGTCGAGGTGGGGTTTGGGCGGCGCTTACGCGCCGCTTTGATGCTTTTAGAGAGCGGTCCCTCGTTCGTCCCTTGTTCCTCGTCGTCGTTTCCTTTAGGTGTATCAACCATGTATACATCGTGAGATGGGGTGGTTGTCGATGGCCTATAGGTGCTGGTTCTGTTAAATCTCCTACATAAATCGTCCATACCGTCGATGTCTTCGCGATCGAGGGTTAAGCATGTCGGTTAAATCATCGGCGGGGCTACAAAGTGGGTGGTGGGTGGGCATTGAATTTCTTCGTCGTCGCATCCCAACCTTCGACCATAGTCCGGCCGGGGCTCTCCTGATAAAGAGAGAGACTTTAGTGAATTCAGAATTTTGCCGAAAGGAGAGTGCTGAAAGATGCCCGCGGCGGTGAACTCCATTATCGCCGCCCAATCAGATTCGATTGGCAGGGGCGCGGAAGGTTCGGAGTCCGGAAAGGAGTCCGGCACCTTGGAGTCATGAGCGTCGCAAAGGACAGGTATGGTGTTCGTCTCAATCGCCATAGAGATTGCAGCCCCCGAGGCGGTGTCCAGCCACCCATCCTTGATTGGCGTAGTCGGCTCCGAGCTAAGGGTCGGAGTGGACACGGGTGCGGCCTCCAGGACACTGTTCGGCGGCAGAGCTAGATCACGCCCATCGTAACAGTGTGGCGCGCATGGCTGTGGCTCGAACCCGTCGAAGATCAAGTCTCCGCGGACATCGGCCGTGTAGTTCAAACTTCAAATCTGACACGATGGCGGGCGTAGCTTTCAATATGCTCGGATGGCCAGCGAATTGCCCGCGATGCAAAGCCGCCCGAATATGAAGATCATGCGGGAGAAATGTCTCACCACGGACCACGTCATTGTTGATGATCGAAGGAGCCATCGGGCCTAAAGGTGGCGACACGGAGGAACTCTCAATGAAAGCACCAATGTCGATTGTCAAAACCGGCGGATCTCGGGTAGGGGTCCCAAAGCTGTGCGTCTAGGCGGATGGTAACAGGAGACAAGGGACACGATGTTTTTACCGGGTTGGGCCCTCTCGATGGAGGTAAAACCCTACTCCTGCTTGATTAATATTGATGATATGGGTAGTACAAGAGTAGATCTACCACGAGATCGGAGGGCTAAACCCTAGAAGCTAGCCTATGGTATGATTGTTATTAGTCCTCGGACTAAAACCCTCCGGTTTATATAGACACCGGAAAGGGTTAGGGTTACACAGAGTCGGTTACAATGGAAGGAGATCTACATATCCGTATCGCCAAGCTTGCCTTCCATGCCAAGGAAAGTCCCATCCGGACACGGGACGAAGTCTTTAATCTTGTATCTTCATAGTCCAGGAGTCCGGCCAAAGGTCATAGTCCGGCCATCCGGATACCCCCTAATCCAGGACTCCCTCAAACGTTGATAGAATTTCTCTTGATGCTTATTCTTTGAAACTGAGATCTATTCCTCCTAAGCATGATATCAATGAGTCTCTCAAAGCCATGAGAATTTCCATTGATGAGTGCAAACAAAGAACCGCTAGGATGTGTGCTAAGAAAGATTGCTTTATAAAAGCGTGTTCTTCAAATTTCTATGAAAATAAAGATGAAGATCTAAAAGTTATTGATGTGTCCCCAATTAAATCTTTGTTTTGCAATATGAATCTTGATAATGATGGGACTGAGTATGATCCACCTTTAGCTAGAAGGCGTTCCAAAAATTCGGAGTTTTTAGATCTTGATGCTAAAATTGATAAAAGTGGGATTGAAGAGAACAAAACCCTAGATATTAATGAACCCACTATTTTGGTTTTCAAGGAATTTAATTATGATAATTGCTATTTGATAGATTGTATTTCCTTGTTGCAATCCGTGCTAAATTATCCTCATGCTTATAGTCAAAATAAAGCTTTTACCAAACATATCGTTGATGCCTTGATGCAATCTTATGAAGAAAAACTTGAGTTGGAAGTTTCTATCCCTAGAAAACTTTATAATGAGTGGGAACCTACTATTAAAATTAAGATTAAGGATCATGAGTTCTATGCTTTATGTGATTTGGGTGCTAGTGTTTCCACTATTCCCAAAACTTGTGATTTGCTAGATTTCCGTGATTTTGATGATTGCTCTCTAAACTTGCATCTTGCGGATTCCACTATTAAGAAACCTATGTGAAGAATTAACGATGTTCTTATTGTTGCAAATAGGAACTATGTGCCCGTAGATTTTATTGTTCTTGACATAGATTGCAATCCTTCATGTCCTATTATTCTTGGTAGACCTTTCCTTAGAACGATTGGTGCAATTATTGATATGAAGGAAGGGAATATTAGATTCTGATTTCCATTAAAGAAAGGCATGGAACACTTCCCTAGGAAGAAAATAAAATTACCATATGAATCTATCATGAGAGCCACTTATGGATTGCCTACCAAAGATGGCAATACCTAGATCTATCCTTGCTTTTATGCCTAGCTAGGGCGTTAAGCGATAGCGCTTGTTGGGAGGCAACCCAATTTTATTTTATTTTTTGCTTTTGCTTCTGTCTACAAATAAATATTTGTTCTAGCCTCTGGTTAGATGTGTTTTATGTTTTAATTAGTGTTTGTACCAAGTTAAACCTATAGGATCTTCTTGGATGATAGTTATTTAATCTTGCAGAAATTTCCAGAAACTTTCTGTTCACGAAAACAATTGTTAAAAATCACCAGAACATGATAAAATACTGATTCAATTGCTGCTGATCAATAAACAAATTTTCTAGGTCTTCCTATTTTGGCTGATTTTTGGAGTTACAGAAGTTTGCGTTAGTTACAGATTATTACAGACTATTCTGTTTTGACAGATTCTGTTTTTAGTGTGTTGTTTGCTTATTTTGATGAATCTATGGCTAGTAAAATAATTTATAAACCATAGAAGTTGGAATACAGTAGGTTTAACACCAATACAAATAAATAATGAGTTTATTACAGTACCTTGAAGTGGTCTTTTGTTTTCTTTAAGCTAGCAGACTCACGAGATTTTCTGTTAAGTTTTGTGTTGTGAAGTTTTCAAGTTTTGGGTGAAAGATTTGATGGATTATGGAACAAGGAGTGGCAAGAGCCTAAGCTTGGAGATTCCCATGGCACCCCCAATATAATATAAGGACACCATAAAGCCAAAGCTTGGGGATGCCCCGGAAGGCATCCCCTCTTTCGTCTACTTCCATCGGTAACTTTACTTGGAGCTATATTTTTATTCACCACATGATATGTGTTTTGCTTGGAGCATCTTGTATGATTTGAGTCTTTGGTTTTTAGTTTACCACAATCATCCTTGATGTACACACCTTTTGAGAGAGCCATACATGATTTGGAATTTGTTAGAATACTCTATGTGCTTCGCTTATATCGTTTGAGTTATATAGTTTTGCTCTAGTGCTTCACTTATATATTTTTAGAGCACGGTGGTGGATTTGTTTTATAGAAACTATTGATCTCTCATGCTTCACTTAGATTATTTTGAGAGTCTTAAATAGCATGGTAATTTGCTTGAAATAATCGTAACATGCTAGGTATTCAAGATTAGTAAAAAATTCTTATGAGTGTGTTGAATGCTATGAGAAGTTTGATGCTTGATAATTGTTTTGAGATATAAAGATGGTGATATTAGAGTCATGCTAGTTGAGTAGTTGTGAATTCTAGAGATACTTGTGTCGGATGTGGGGTTCCGTCAAACCCTTAAGGTTCGAACACTGGGGTGCGCAAGAAGTCTTTCCCTCCTACCGATCTACGCTCTAGCTCGCTAGGATCTTGCGGACGAACTCAACGAACTCGCAACACAAAGAGACACGGGATTTATACTGGTTCGGGCCACCGATGTGGTGTAATACCCTACTCTAGTGTGGTGGTGGTGGATTGCCTCTCGGGCTGATGATGAACAGTACAAGGGAAGAACTACCTCCTGAGGTTGAGGTGTTCTTGTGTGTATGAACTTGAGGGTTCAATGGACTGCTCGATCCCCCTCCCTCACTACTGTGGTGGCTAGTCCTATTTATAGAGGCCCTAGTCCTCTCCCCAAATATCGAGTGGGAAGGAGCCAACAGCGGCGGGGGAAAATTTGAAGGGGGCAGCTAGTACAAGCTATCTCGACAAAAGCGGTCTTTACTGCGAAAAGCCCTAGGGTGGCCTTCGTCTGGGCTCCACGATGACCTCCGCCTAGCCGTCCTCCTGGTCTTAGTCTTGTTGCACCAATATGGCAACCTTTGCACGATGCCTTGGTACTCTTAAATGCATGCTTGCCTCCTTAGAACCAAGAGAAATGAGGGCGCTGCCTTGCGGCGCCCGTCTGGCGCCATTCATCATGGCTCACGTCACGAGAGCCTCGTGAGGTTTGCCCCGCCTTGATATCTCCGCTCCTCGTGAGCCTGCCTGGCTAGACCACTTCAGAGGAGGTCTTGCGTCGTCCGCCTCGCGAGGCTCAGACCCTCGCGAGGGTCTTGGATGCCTTGTTGACAAAGATGGGCCATACGACCCGCTGCTTAGCCATGCCGTGGGCCGCAGGCAGGCAAGTCTGGGGACCCCCGTTCCCAGAAGCCGATAGTAGCCCCCGGGCCCAAGGTGCGCTCGGGCTTGGCTTAGCAGCGAAGCCAAGGGTCAAGTCCGGAGCACCGCGTGCCCCAAAAAGCCTGCGGCCTTGGTCAATGCGTGGCGGTTGATTGGACGTGGGCGTCTCCGCTTCCCCACGCTTCCTTCGAATCCGCCTGGCAATGTGGCCCCTGAGGCCTACACAGTTATTCCTCCGCCTCTTGCGCCTTGCTTCCCCAGTTCCTCTACTTCTTTGCGGCTCTGTTTCTCTTCCCGAATCTGACTCGCGCTCCACTTGCTCCATAGCCATGGCGCCTAAACAAGCTGAGAAGGGGAAGAGTCCTTTGCCTCTTTCGGCCGCGCCTCCGCCCTTTGCGCCGGCGGTCGGCCAGTCTCGGGTGCTTAACGACGAAGCCATGGACAAGGTGCGCCCGATGCTTGCCCCCAGCTTCAATGAGTGGGGAGGCGGTGGCAGCCCGCGTCTCGCGCTCGCCGCAGTCAGAGCGGCCACCGAGATCCCAATCTTCATAGATGCCCTCAGGCAGGCCTGATTCCTCCTTCTCCGCCTTCTTCAATGCTGTGCAGGCATTATCAGATCCATATCTGCATCTCGATCCTCAATCCGTCACACTTCTTGCCGTCTTACGCCGTAATGCGAAGCCATGGTGGGCATCGCTCCTTCGTTGGCTCTCTTCCGCCACTTCTTCTCATTGCATCTGGCCGACCTTCAGAAGTGCTTGGGGTGCGTGAGGTTCCAGGCTGTGGCTGCGACAGCAGGCGAGGGGATCGATTTCGCGCTTCCTCCATCCACGAGTGACTTCCGGATATGATGGGTGTTCGTTGATGCTGGTGTGCTCAGTCCTCTGCTTCAGGCTTCGTCGGGGCCCGCTATTCCCAACCCCGGCTGGGGCCATCAGCTGACTCATGAGCCCGGCCTTGCTAGATGTCGGCTCGAGGTTGAAGTTCTTTGAAGGATCACGGCGTAACTGCACCGATGGTGGTGAAGGAATTCGTCCGACGCCGGGTCGCTCCACTCTAGTGCCATTATCGCCCCATGTGGACCTTGCTCAGAAGCCAAGACCGCGTGAGGTTTCAGGAGTCCGGGCTCCTCCTTGGGACGCGGGGGACAGTGCTCAAGGTCTTGACGGGTGTCTCTCTGCCGGCCGAGCTGCCTAGGAATAGTTGCCTGCTGTACCGCTGCGAGAATACGGACGAATTTGTAAAGGTCATGCCTCTCTTCGATGAATGGGGGCCGCGACCAGTCGGCCTGGAGGGGCCTCGGGAGAACCCTGTCATCGTGGTTCCCTTCCTCGCCCACGACCTTTGGGCTCGCCCAAGTGATGTTGCGGCGAGCCCAGCGGAGACCGGCGGCTCAATCTTGAGAGCACGCGCAGTGGTGATCTGGGGCATCATCCTCAGGAGCTTGTCACCCCCCTCTTGAGGCATCGGTTGTTGAGGAGACGTTGCATGCGGATCCCGAGGCCAAGGCTCCGGGAGCCTCGGGAGATCGTAGCGAAACAGTGCTCGGCTGTTCACATGATCGAGCACCCTGAACATTCTCGAGCTCTTCTTGGTCCGCTGCGCACGGCTGTCACGTCAGCGTTACGGTCATCTTTGTGTGGACTTCGAGGAGCTCCTTAAGAGGAAAGGATCCCCCAGCAGCAGCAACATCTTCAGACCGCTGAAGCGGAGGAAGTACATCGCCATTGACGTGTAAGTATCGCGCGATTGTGGCTTTACGTGTGCTGCTCTCTTCTCGACGGCCTTGATCTTTGAGGTTCCTTCCACTTTGAGGCTGTTGGATCTCCGAAAGCGGCCTCCTCCTTCCTTAACTTGATCCGCCAGCCTCGAGCACTCGAGACCTGCCACAGGGTAGATTTGGTTGGAGGGGCACTCATGCCTTCCTGGCGTGCTGATCCTGCTGCCTCGTGACTCCTCCCCATTGGCCTGGCGTGGAGCTTGGCAGGCGTGCCTAAGACTCCTCCGTTGATCTTCGGTGGTAACTTGTTGGCTTCGATCCCCGGCTCCTCCTCGAGCAGCAAGCCCCAGCAGGCTTGGGCTTCTCGCGAAGACGGGCTGGTGTCGGGTGCGGCGCTAGCCCCTAGCCTCCAGCCAAGAGGTGGCGCACCGCGTGGCGCCCCGCCTGCAGCCCCCGAGGCGGAGGATGAAGAAGGTCAGGCGCTTGAGCTTGAGCGTGGGCGGAGCGTGGTTCGCCATGAGCTCTTTCAGGAGGCGATGACTGCAATGGGCCGGCTTGGTGAAGAGCTCATGAGTGTTGATTCGCGTCTTGAGACTGAAGGTCTCAGGCTAGTAGAGGAGCGGCGCAAGCTGAGGGTGGCCATCAACCTCGGCCCTTATCAGCGTGATCTTGAGAACGTGAAGGCTGAGGCGTCTCTCAAGATTTCCTACGAAGCCCGCTCTCGGGCCTTGGAGGAGGCTCGTGAGGCTGATCGCCGCCGCGAGGCTGCGGAGGAGCGCGTGTGGGAACTCCAGGCCTGGAGCACGTCTCTTGAGCAGCAGGTGGAGGCGCGCAGTGCTGCTCTTGCATCACTGAGGGGGACGCCTGCGGAGGAAGAGGGGTCTGTGCAGCGTGAGGCGCTGGACTTGGATGCCATGGAGCGTACCCGCGAGCTCGAGCAACAGGAGACGAGGGAGCGTCAAGTTTCCCAGGCAGAAGACGCAGTCGGGGCTCACAAGGCTGGAGTTGAGGAGGTGGTGAACCGCCGGGTGGCCGAGGTTCGCGCTGACCTGGTGGGCAGGTACAACCTGAAGCTGAAGCTCGTGGGCGTGGAGGATGAGGGTAGGGCTGCTGCCCTCAGGCCTAGGTTGGACGAGGCTGAGAGGCGCGCGGAAGCCACGGCCGCTGCCCTGCTCCCGGCACAAGCGGACTTGGCCTCCGCCCGCGCCGAGCTGCGTTCTCTCCAGAGATGGGTTCATGATGCGGAGGTCGTCGCGAGGCAGAAAACGGAGGAGGTGCTCCGACGCCGAACATTGGAGCGCGAGCATGCCCCCATGCTTCAGGATATTCGGAACAGGGCCAACATCGCCCTGGGCCACATTTGCGATGTGGAGCCGCTGACTCCTCACTCAAATGATTACGCCAGCCACCTGACCTTCTTCACCGAGTTGATGACGCGCCTGGAGGCTTGATCTGCGAGCTTCGCCCAGCTTGTGGAGAGAGAGGGCGCGGCTTGCTTGAGCGCGCCTTCTCGCGTGTCTTCACCACCTTACGAGCGCCGACCCCAACCCGATTTTGGTGCCGCCATTGCCCCGTACACCACGACTGTCCGGAAAACCTAGCGTCTTTGGGTCGAGACAATGTGGGCCGCGTTAGTCGGGGCCTTTGCCCGGAGGATGGCGGTGGTGGTGCGCGGATGAAGGCGGCGTGGTCGATGATGGCGATGGGGCGTTGCAGATGGCGGCGATGAGGCCGATGAAGATGATGTCGGCGTGGTGGTGGCGTCTGCGGGTGGCGCAATGGCGACATTCTGGCTGATCCTTGTTCCCTGTCATTTCTTCCTGCGCGCAAACTTCGGGCGTGGCCCTTGGAAACTTGTGAGAGCATTTTGGGAGGAGCCCTCATGTAAGCAAATTGCAGTTTTACTTTTCCATGCGATGTGAGTTCGTGTCCTCGTGAACTTGTGAATCCTGATGCGAGTTTTCTGTGTTGGTTTACCTTAGCCAGCGCCAGCTTTGAGCTGGGCTACGACGTGTCGAGTTCCTGAGAACCTTGCAGGGCTCGTTGCCACATTGGAAAGGGCCTACGTGAGGTGAGCACCAATTGTAGTGCTAGCGCGTGCTTGATGCGCGCGTGCTTCACGCAGTCCCACTCGTGAGGGGCTCATGAGGGAAAGGCGACGGACATGAGTCCCAGACAAAACGAGATCCAGAAGGCAAAGAACTGCTCAAACGAGAAAAGGCTCCCCCCGCGCGCATCAATAAAAATCAGTTTCAACTCAAATCCAAATCCAGAAAGCAAGGCTACGGAAGGAGAGAGATCCAAAGAAAAAGGCTGCGTCTGGCACCTAGTCTAGTCTTCTGGTCTTCAAGTCTTCTCACCAGCACGAAGCTAAGTGTTGTCCACTAGGCGTGGGAGGGAGCCCCAGGGCCTGAGGCCGGCACACCTGAGACTCCGGGGCATGTACATCCCCAACTCATTATTACGTGAGAGTGTCACGGGCGGCGAGCTTCACAAGCACCGGGCCTTCTTCACAGGTACCGGCCTTGCATCATATCGCCAGTCGAGGGCCCCGCCTTGCGCCACTCTCGACCTCCTCTGAGTCGACCGGTCACGGGATGAAGCAGAGGAGGGAAAGGGGACGCCAGTTCCCTCGGCGACCACAGGTCCTCTGCCGGGGAAGGGTCGTGAAGCCTCCACAGTAGAGGGCCTACCTCCGAGTGTCGTCGGGCGTCGTGGCGCCCAGGGGGAGGGCCTTGCTCTGGCTCCCTCTCGGTGGCCCCAGTAGCCTCTCCTTGTTGGAGCGGGTGCTGCCGCGCCTGGGTCATCGATCGATGCGGCAACCAGGTTCATCTGTAGTCCATGGTTAGCGTAAGCCTGTTCTTGAGAAACCAGCGGTACCCTATAATTGCCGCTGTTGGCGCGATCGTCATGGTTCTCCATCGGCTCTTGGAAGGCTCCAGCTCCTAGCGCCCCTTCTCCCCAATCTTCTCAAGTGAACGAGCCGATGTCGTCCTCTGGTGCGTACCCCTGGTCCACCATGCATGGCACGTAGGCTTCCGGGGCCGTCACCCCGAACACCTCGCCGTGGTGCCCCACGCTCCACGTTGCTCCGCCCATGATGGCGTCCTGGGAATGACCGTACGACATCCGTCCTGGACCATGGGGGGTGGCGCTTGCGCTCGTGCTTGCCGAGGGCGGCATGGGGGGACTGGAGCCCCTTGCGCCGCCGGCCGTGCTGATGTTGATGAAGCCCCCGTGCGTAGTTGGTGGCACGCAGATGTGGTGAGGCTCGTCGCGCGACCCTGCAGTGGCCTGGGGGGAAGTCGATAGCAGAAGGGTGGTGCTCTCGACACCGCTGCGTCCAGCAGCTCAGCGACTCGCTCAAGTAGCGTGTCCCGGCCGCTTTCCATCAGCCTGCATCGCAGCAGCTCCCTTGCCACCATGAGTGCCGCCCGCATGTTTGCTTGCTCCCGCCGCGAGTGCGGTGCTGTTGCTGCGGCATGGCTCGCTGCTCTCGCCGCGGCCCGTACTTGCCGTGGGGAGAGGGTGGATGACACCTGGCCGCGCTGTCCGTGCCCGGCGGAGCTTGGTGGTGCCCGTGCCGCTTGGGGTGCGGGGTCGAGACCTCCATGGGCAGGTGACACCATCCGGGCCGGCCAGGCTGCCCAGCGGTCAGAGCCGGCCCTTAGGTCGCCAGACATCGTAGCCGGTGAACGTCGAAGAGATGGTTGGCGGAGAAGAAGCTCCAGCGCACCCCTACCTGGCGCGCCAAATGTCGGATGTGGGGTTCCGGCAAACCCTTAAGGTTCAAACACTGGGGTGCACGCGAAGTCGTTCCCTCCTACCGATCTACGCTCTAGCTCGATCTTGCGGATGAACTCAACGAACTCGCAACACAAAGAGACACGGGATTTATACTGGTTCGGCCATTGATGTGGTGTAATACCCTACTCTAGTGTGGTGGTGGTGGATTGCCTCTCGGACTGATGATGAACAGTACAAGGGAAGAACGACCTCCTGAGGTTGAGGTGTTCTTGTGTGTATGAACTTGAGGGTTCAATGGACTGCTCGACCCCCCTCCCTCCCTACTGTGGTGGCTAGTCCTATTTATAGAGGCCCTGGTCCTCTTCCCAAATATCGAGCGGGAAGGGAGCCAACAATAGCGAGCAAATTTGAAGGGGGACAGCTAGTACAAGCTATCCTGACAAAAGCGGTCTTCGCCTGCGAAAAGCCCTAGGGTGACACCGTCCTGGGCTCCATGATGACCTCCGCCTGGCCGTCCTCCTGGTCTTGGTCTTGTTGCACCAATATGGCAACCTTTGGCTAATGCCTTGGTACTCTTCATCTGCGCTTGCCTCCTTAGCACCAAAGAGGAAATGAGGACGTTGCGTGCACCGGCGCCCGCCTGGCGCCGTTTGTCATGGCTCACGTCACGAGAGCCTCGTGAGGTTTGCCTCGCCTTGATATCTCTGCTCCTCGTGAGCGTGCGTGGATAGGCCACTCCAGAGGAGGTCTTGCATCGTCCGGCTCGCGAGGTTCAGATCCTCGCGAGGGTCTTGGACGCCATGGGCCGCAGGCAGGCAAGTCTGGGGACCCCCGTTCCCAGAATGCGGACAACTTTTGTTAAAGTTTGTGATTCCCGTAGCATGCACGTATGGTGAACTGTTATGTGATGAAGTCGAAGCATAATTTATTTATTGATTGTCTTCCTTATGAGTGGCGGTCGGGGACGAGTGATGGTCTTTTCCTACCAATCTATCCCCTAGGAACATGTGCGTAATACTTTGCTTTGATAACTTGTAGATTTTTGCAATAAGTCTATGAGTTCTTTATGACTAATGTTGAGTCCATGGATTATACGCACTCTTCTTCCTTCCACCATTGCTAGCATCTCTAATACCTTTTACTTTTAGCGATATCATACACCCACCATAAACCTTCCTCAAAACATCCACCATACCTACCTATCATGGCATTTCCATAGCCATTCCGAGATATATTGCCATGCAACTTTCCACCGTTCCGTTTATTATGACACGCTCCATCACTGTCTTATTGCTTTGCATGATCATGTAGTTGACATCATATTTGTGGCAAAGCCACCATTCATAATTCTTTCATACATGTCACTCTTGATTCATTGCATATCTCGGTACACCGCCGGAGGCATTCATATAGAGTCATATTTTGTTCTAAGTATCGAGCTGTAATTGTTGAGTTGTAAGAAAAAGTGTGATGATCATCATTTTTAGAGCATTGTCCCAAGTGAGGAAAGGATGATGGAGACTATGATTCCCCCACAAGTCGGGATGAGACTCCGGACGAAAAATAAAAAAGGAAAGAAAATAGGCCATAAAAAAGGAGAGAAAAGGCCCAAATAAAAAAATGAGAGAAAAACAGAGAAGGGACAATGTTACTATCCTTTTACCACACTTGTGCTTCAAAATAGCACCATGATCTTCATGATAGAGAGTCTCTCATTTTTTTCACTTTCATATACTAGTGGGAATTTTTCATTATAGAACTTGGCTTGTATATTCCAATGACGGGCTTCCTCAAAATGCCCTAGGTCTTCGTGAGAAAGCGAGTTGGATGCACACCCACTTAGTTTCTTTTGTTGAGCTTTCATATACTTATAGCTCTAGTGCATCCGTTGCATGGCAATCCCTACTCACTCACATTGATATCTATTGATGGGCATCTCCATAGCCTGTTGATACGGCTAGTTGATGTGAGACTATCTTCTCCCTTTCTGTCTTCTCCACAACCACCATTCTATTCCACATATAGTGGTATGTCCATGGCTCACGCTCATGTATTGTGTGGAGATTGAAAAAGTTTGAGAACGTCAAAAGTATGAAACAATTGCTTGGCTTGTCATCGGGGTTGTGCATGATTTAAATACTTTGTGTGGTGAAGATAGAGCATAGCTAGACTATATGATTTTGTAGGGATAACTTTCTTTGGCCATGTTATTTTGAGAAGACATAATTGCTTTGTTAGTATGCTTGAAGTATTATTATTTTTATGTCAATATTAAACTTTTGTTTTCAATCTTTCAGACCTGAATATTCATACCACAATTAAGAGTAATTACATTGAAATTATGCCAAGTAGCACTCCACATCAAAAATTCTGTTTTTATCATTTACCTACTCGAGGACGAGCAGGAATTAAGCTTGGGGATGCTTGATACGTCTCCAACGTATCTATAATTTTTTATTGCTCCATGCTATATTATCTACTGTTTTGGACATTATTGGCCTTTATTATTCACTTTTATATTATTTTTGGAACTAACCTATTAACCGGAGGCCCAGCCCGAAATTGATGTCTTTTGCCTATTTGAGTTTTGAGAAAAGGAATATCAAGCGAGTCCAAAGCGGAATGAAACCTTGGGGCGTGATTTTTAGAGCAAATATGATCCGGAGACTTGGACCCTCGTCAAGAAACAAAGAGGAGGCCACGAGGTGGGGCACGTCTACCCCCAGCGTGCCCTCCACCCTCGTGGGCCCCTGTTGCTCCACCGACGTACTCCTTCCTCCTATATATACCTCGTACCCCAAACAATCAGATCACGGGCCAAAACCTAATTCCACCGCCGCAACCTTACATGCCCACGAGATCCCATCTTGGGGCCTGTTAGGA
This sequence comes from Aegilops longissima, assembly GCA_021605205.1. NCBI lineage: Eukaryota > Viridiplantae > Streptophyta > Magnoliopsida > Poales > Poaceae > Aegilops > Aegilops longissima. Next base: position 501,521,898 of record CM038676.1, read on the forward strand.
GCTCCATGGGAAGGAATCGATCACGGAGGCTTCTACATCAACACCATAGCCTCTCCGATGAAGTGTGAGTAGTTTACTTCAGACCTTGGGTCCATAGTTATTAGCTAGATGGCTTCTTCTCTCTTTTGGATCTCAATACAATGTTCTCCCCTCTCTTGTGGAGATCTATTCGATGTAATCTTCTTTTTGCGGTGTGTTTGTTGAGACCGATGAATTGTGGGTTTATGATCAAAATTATCTATGAACAATATTTGAATCTTCTCTGAATTATTTTATGTATGATTGGTTATCTTTGCAAGTCTCTTCGAATTATCAGTTTGGTTTGGCCTACAAGATTGATCTTTCTTGCAACGGGAGAAGTGCTTAGCTTTGGGTTCAATCTTGTGGTGTCCTTTCCCAGTGACATAGGGGCAGCAAGGCACGTATTGTATTGTTGCCATCGAGGATAACAAGATGGGGTTTTTATCATATTGCATGAATTTATCCCTCTACATCATGTCATCTTGCTTAAGGCGTTACTCCGTTTTTATGAACTTAATACTCTAGATGCATGCTGGATAGCGGTCGATGAGTGGAGTAATAGTAGTAGTTGCAGGCAGGAGTTAGTCTACTTGTCTCGGACGTGATGCCTATATACATGATCATACCTAGATATTCTCATAACTATGCTCAATTCTGTCAATTGCTCAATAGTAATTTGTTCACCCACCGTAAAATACTTATGCTCTTGAGAGAAGCCACTAGTGAAACCTATGGCCCCCGGGTCTATCTTCATCATATTAATCTTCCAACACTTAGTTATTTCCTTTGCTTTTTTACTTTGCTTTTATTTTACTTTGCATCTTTATCACAAAATACCAAAAATATTATCCTATCATATCTATCAGATCTCACTCTCGTAAGTGGCCGTGTAGGGATTGACAACCCCTTATCGCGTTGGTTGCGAGGATTCATTTTTTTGTGTAGGTGTGAGGGATCGCGCGTAGCCTCCTACTGGATTGATACCTTGGTTCTCAAAAACTGAGGGAAATACTTACGCTACTTTGCTGCATCACCCTTTCCTCTTCAAGGGAAAACCAACGCAGTGCTCAAGAGGTAGCAAGAAGGAAATCCTTGATCCATACCGCGGGGTCTGTTGTCCCATCATATGACTCGATGTTCACGAGTTTGAACCCTTCTGGGAATTCGTGTTCCATTACTTCATTGCTGAAGCAAAGGGGGTGTGAGGCATCTCTATATCAGGCCACATCGCGACGTAGCTCAGATGAAGTCCGTCTGCGGTTTTCGGCCCGGGCGTGATTATGCTTGTCGCGTCCGGCTAGGTAGCCGTCGCCGCATGTCGGGGCACGCCCCCTGCGATCCATAGATCGATCTGGTCTGTCCTGCTCTACTGTCCAGGTCCTGCCTAGGTCATATGTATGTCCCCGAGCTGTTTTATCTCTGCCTTTACGACGAGGTGGTATGAGCTGGTGTCCGGCTTGAGTTGCCGCTTTGTCCCGGCCATGTGGTGGTCGATCAGCCGCATTACGCGCTGATGGTACGGGCTCAAGTGCCTCGTCATCGAATTGAGGTAGCAATTTGCGCTTCGGGTAACTTTTGGTTCGGCATTCGAGGCTGTATTCCTCAGCTGCCGGGGCGTTGGTCCATCTGTCATTGAGTAGATCTTGATCAGCTTGAAGTTCTTCTTTGCTTCTTTTCGAGCTCCTAGCGATGGCAATTATTTGGCATTTAAAGCGTTCCTGCTCGAGAGGTTCCTCAGGCACGATAAAGTCTTCGTCACCGAGGGTCACCTCATCCTCGGAGAGTGGGGGATAATTACTGTCCTCCGAGTCTTCGTTTGCGGCTTGTTCCTCAGGGCTGACTCGCCCATCTTCCTGTTCGTCCTGTTCGGAGGTTGGCTCGATGGGGTCTTCATTGTCTTCGGCATTGTCTAGAGTATTGTTTTCTCCTGTGCCGGTATTGATTTCTTTTCCACGGCGTGACTTGGAGCGGCGCTACTGTCGCCGGTGCTTTGGCTGTATCTCAGGAGGTTTATCCTCAACCGGGTCTTCCTTGTCATCGCTGTTATTCTCTTTGCGTGTACCCACCATGTACACGTCATACAAAGAGGTGGCTGTCCAGCGTCCAGTAAATGGCGGGTTCTGGGCCTGCTCTTCTCCTGGATCGCCATCCATACCGAGGGAGTCCCGGACTAGGGGGTGTCCGGATAGACAGACTATCGTCAGGGCCGGACTCCAAGACTATGAAGATACAAGATTGAAGACTTCGTCCCGTGTCCGGATGGGACTTTCCTTGGCGTGGAAGGCAAGCTTGGCGTCTGGATATGTAGATCTCCTACCATTGTAACGAATCTGTGTAACCCTAACCCTATCCGGTGTCTATATAAATCGGAGGGTTTTAGTCCGTAGGACGAACAACAACCATACCATAGGCTAGCTTCTAGGGTTTAGCCTCCTTGATCTCGTGGTAGATCTACTCTTGTACTACCCATATCATCAATATTAATCAAGCGGGGTAGGGTATTACCTCCATCGAGAGGGCCGAACACAGGTAAAAACATCGTGTCCCTTGTCTCCTGTTACCATCCGCCTAGGCGCGCAGTTTGGGACCCCCTACTCGAGATCGCGGTTTGACACCGACATTGGTGCTTTCATTGAGAGTTCCTGCGTGCGCGTCGCCATCGAATAGGATGCCTCATCTCGTCTTTAAAGGCGATACCATCGCCAAAGAAGCCACAGCCGCAGGTGGACTCTTGACTAAGCGGTTTCTCATGACCGCTAGTTGGCTAGACTCTCCGATCCTTGAAACCAATCTCCATGTTAGTTCAGAACTTGCGAACAGTTAGATCGATCGAGCTCTCCTCCGTAAGCGAGCTCTTGGATCGCATCGCCGCCACAGGAGTCGCCACGATTACGGCCGGATCGGGCCTAAACCCGATCGAGAGATCAACTCTCCAGGCTACCCATCATGTTCTGTGATAGAGGAGCAATGCGGCGACTCTTCTCCTATCTTATGGACTAGCTTCGTCCGGATGCCCGATCCCTCCATGCGGATTCATGCGGAGGGGCGGATGTCGATCAAGCCACGAACTTAAAGTCGGTGGCGGAGTGCTATAACGCCCGGATTCGATCTGACAGTGTACGCGATTATTCGCCGTCGTTGCCATGTCATTTGCTTGCGTGTTGCACTTTGCCATGTCATCATATGCATTTCATATCAGGTCATCATGTGCATCTCATTTTGCATCGTGTTAAGTCTCATGCATCCGAGCATTTTCCCGTTGTCCGTTTTGCAATCCGGCACTCCTATGTCTCCGGCACCCCTTTTACCTCTTTTCGGCGTGCGGGTGTTAAGCGGTCTCGGAATGGACCGAGGTTTGCCATCGGCCTTGGTATAGCACCCGTGAACCCGCTGTCAAGTTCGTGCCATTTGGAGGTCGTTTGGTACTCAGCAGTTAAGCGGGTAACGCAAAAGCCCTCTTTTGTGTGCAGCCCAACACCCTTTTCGAAGTGGCCCAAAACCCACCTAACTCCCCTCCATTCTCTCGGTCGTTCGATCACGATCGCGTGGCCGAAAACCTCTCCTCATTTGGACTCTCCTAGCTCCCAGAAACTATATATAAGCCTCCCCCTCCGAAATCCCGGGTCTTCTTCCTCCCGAAACCCTAAAAATCATCCCGCGCTTCGCGGACCGTCCGCCGCCACGGACGAAATCGCCGCGCCGCAGCCCTTTGGCGTCGCGCCACGTGGCGCCCACTCCCGCCGCCACGCGGCCTTGAGCCAACCCGCCGCGCCCGCCGCCGCGCCCATGAGAAAGAGCCCGCGCCCGCCGACCGCCCTCGCGCCGGCGCCCACCTCCAGCGGGCCGTCGCCGCCGAGCCTCACGCCGGCGCCCTCCGGTCTCCGCTGCCGCCATCGCCCGTCGCCGCCCCTTGCAGGTCCCGCCTCCGCCGCCGCCGGCAGGGGCGCGCCGCCGCGTCCCTCGCTCGACCGGCGCCCAGCTGCCTCCCGGACCTCGCCCGGCCCCAGCTCGGCGCCGCCCTCCCGTCCGCCGCCGACCGCCGTTGAAGCTCCCGCCGCCGCCCGGAGTCCACATCTCCGCGCCGCCTCCTCTGCCGTGCCTCCCCGCCGCCCCCTCGTCGCTCCGCGGAGCCGGAGCTCGCCGGAGTCGCCCGCCCTCGCCGGAGTCGGATCGGTCGGATCCGTCCAGTGGGGCGAGATCCACGAGGATCGATCCAGCGCCCTCCCTGCGCCCCGGATCCCTCCGTCCCGGATATCCTCGTCCCGTTGACTTCCGGAGGGTATAAATTTTGCCTAAGTCCCCGAGTATTTTACATTTTTATTGCATTTTCATCATGCCATAACTCTGCATCCGTAGCTCCGTTTCGTGCGTGTAATATGTCAAATTGTTCGCCTCGACGAGTACACCATTTTATCTCATTGCATCATTTCCATTTGAGCTCATCTTGATGCCGAAATGCTATTAGAAGAGGGCTATGTGATGTTAGTTTTGATTCTTATCGAACATGCACTTTTGTCATTTTGCCATGATTGGTGTGTGCATCCTATGAACTTGAGTCCTACATGTGTTTTGTAATATGCCATGCCATCTTTATAGGGGTGTATTCCATGTATTTTTGTGATCTCTGTGGTGACTAGCACAAGCATGCAAACTAGACTTCATGATGTTGCTGATTTCAGCTCTGTTACTGCGATATTTTTATGCCATGTAAACTTGATGCTACGAGAGTTCCATGCATATTTTAGATACTTCAGTAAGGATGTTTTGAACATATGGTTATTATCTATTCATCCATGCCCTTTTTGAAATTATGAAGTGCCATAGCTTGAGTCAATCGAGCTCTACTTTTGCTATAAAATGTTTCCTGGCAGGTTGTTTACATGTTATTCAATTTGGCCAAGGTTGTTGTAGTTGATCCTTGCATGCTATGATGTTGCTCTTGCCATTTATAGCTTCTATGCCATGTCTTATTACTGTTGGTTGCCTTGCCATGCCATGTATTGCTCTGTGGTGAGTGGTTCAAGCTCACCAACATGCCTACTTATTGTTGTTCCTGCCATGTATGAATCTGTAATATAACTTGCCATGTTTACATGGGTGCCATCATATTTTATGATCCTTTTTGTCCCATGGCCATTAAGGGACTTTTGTTCTATGCATTTAGTAGTTTCATGTCATGCCTTTGTTTTCCATGATAAGTTCCTGTAGCATGTTGTTTGATAGCTCTAAACATTGCAACTTTGATGTTATTTACGCCAATGCTTGAAACTATTATTATTTGCAATCTTGCCATGTGTTTTTGAGCATGTTCTAGTGATATCTGGAGATAGTTCAGTGTTCATGTTTTGTAATGATTTACCTGTACATCATTCCCATGTCTTTTGTTTTCATGTTGAGATGCTGTAGCTTGTTGTTTTGATGCTTGCAATATGCCTAGTTGCTGTTTTGGACAGATTGTTGCCATAACTTGTATTGTGTGTATGTGTTGAACCGTTGCTCCGTTTTGAGTGTGCTCTATATGAAACTTGCTTGATTTTGCATGTAGATTCATATTATCATGTTGCATCCATGTTTTGAGGTGTTTGCTTGATGTTTGTATGCATTTTGCATCAATGCCATGCTTAACTTGTTTTGCTCATATCTTCTAGGCCGTAGCTCCGAATTAAATGAACTTTATATGTAACTTGACTAGAATTTCGTGTAGATCATCGTGGTGCATCTTAACTTGCTGTTTAACAACTTGAACATAAGGTTTATTCAGATCTGGACCAATTTCGAAATTTGCATATGAGGACTTACCGGATTTGTTATATGTTGTTTCCGGCCTCATTTAAACTTGCCTTGGTGTGTTGCTTTTGTTTGCATCATCTCTTGCCATGAGTAGCTTCATGTAGTCTTGTCATGCATCATGCTTGTTGTGCATCATGCCTTGTTCACGTGTGGTGTGTTTACCTTGTTGTGTGCTTCTTCTTGTTAGTTCCTGTTTGGTTGCGATCGTGAGGATTCGTTCGTTTACGCTTGGTTCGGCTTCATCCGTTCGTCTTCTTCATGGACTCGTTCTTATTCCTTGCGGGATTTCAGGCAAGATGACCGCTACCCTGGATCTCACTACTATCATTGCTATGCTAGTTGCTTCGTTCTATTGCTATGCTGCGCTACCTATTACCCTGTTTATCAAGCCATCCCAAATTGCCATGTCAGCCTCTAACCTTTTCACCCTTCCTAGCAAACCGTTGTTTGGCTATGTTACCGCTTTGCTCAGCCCCTCTTATAGCGTTGTTAGTTGCAGGTGAAGATGAAGTTCGTTCCTTGTTGGAACATGGAGATGTTGTTCCTTGTTGGAACATGCTTACTTGTTGGGATATCACACTATATCTTATTTAATTAATGCATCTATATACTTGGTAAAGGGTGGAAGGCTCGGCCTTATGCACAGTGTTTTGTTCCTCTTGCCGCCCTAGTTTCCGTCATATCGGTATTATGTTCCCAGATTTTGCGTCCCTAACGCGGTCGGGTGATTTATGGGGCGCCCTTGACAGTTCGCTTTGAATAAGACTCCTCGGCAAGGCCCAACATTGGTTTTACCATTTGCACGACCTATTACCTTTTTCCCTTGGGAGTCGCGCATCCCAAGGGTCATCTTTATTAGCCCCGGGCCAATGCTTGTCTAAGTGTTGGCCCGAACCGAAAGCTCTCTGGGGCCACCTTGAGGCAACCCGAGGTTTGGTTTTACTCGTAGCTAGTCTCATCGGTGTTGCCACGAGAGCGAGATATGTGCAGCTCCTATCGGGATTAGCCGGCGCATCAGGCGGCTGCTGGTCTTGTTTTATTCTTTGTCGAAATTTCTTGTAGCAGGATTCGAGACTGATCGGGTCTTCCGGGAGAAGAATATCCTTCGTTGATCGCGAGCTTACCATGGGCTAAGTTGGGACACCCTGCAGGGTTTAAACTTTTCGAGCCGTGCCAGCGGTTATGTGGCAGATGGGAATTTGTTAATATCCGGTTGTAGTAAACTTGAAGCAAACTCCTCTAAAATACACCAACCGTGTGCGTAACCGTGAGTGTCTCTTTTGGGGTTGATCGAGAGGAGAACACGGTTTACGGGTTATGTCGGCGTAAGTAGGAGTTCAGGATCACTTCTTGATCATTGCTAGTTAATGACGTTCCTTTGTTTCTCTTCTCGCTCTCATTTGCGTATGTTAGCCACCATATATGCTTAGCGCTGCTGCAACCTCACCACTTTACCCCTTCCTTTCCCATTAAGCTTTGCTAGTCTTGATACCCATGGTAATGGGATTCTTTGAGTCCTCGTGGCTCACAGATTACTACACCACCAGTTGCGGTACAGGTTTTGCGATGATCATGATGTGAGAGCAATGTTTACTTGTGTTGGAGTTCTTCTTACGCTTCTTCAATCGGGGATAGGTTCGGTCGGTGCTTTGGGCTAGCAGAGGTGGGCGTCGTTTGAGCTTCTGTTTATGTTTCATCCGTAGTCGGATGTTGATCTTATATATGATGTTGATGTATTCTTGTGGCATTTGTGCCTTATGTATGCATCCCACTATTATGTAATGTTGATGTAATGATATCCACCTTGCAAAAGCGTTTCAATATCGGGTCTATCCTTGGTGGGACCGTCGAGTTCCTTTGGATAGGGTCGCATATTAGGCGTGACGAGTCGGACTCATTGGATAGCACTCAAAAATCCAAACTTCGAGTTCGAAGCTTCCGACCCTTGAGTCCTAAATTGGGCGGGGTTCGGTTAGTGCCACCGCCCACCCAAACATTAGCAATCTCTCGAATTGGCAAGATCCATGAAGCGATTACATCATTCTTGGGCGATTCCTCCTGGTTATGAGCAGGATAAAGGACTGCCGAGAGGAGGACACAATACCAATCTTCGCAATAATTGCATGGACAAGGGAATCCTAAGCGCCATAAGTAAATCGCAAAATTTACGCTTTGCTGACTTGGTGACCATCGTACAAAAATCTTGTGCGATGGAGGCGCTGGAAAACCAGTAAATTTTGGGATAATCCGGCCCCGAATACATCCCTAGTCCGGAACAAAAGGGTGCATCATTATCAAGCACACAGGGTGAATACCAAAAACCAAAACCCCCTAAAGTGCGGAACCGTACTAGAGGGTTGGCTAAGCGGACCTGCAAAATTCATAACACGAGGCGCCACTCCAACTCATAGCCTTGAGCATGTTGGATACTCGGCGGTGGCCAAAAGTGGTGAAGAGCTTCTAGCGAATCCAGCCCAGCAACACCGATGCAGTGTTAACAGTCTTGAGACTTTCGCATCAAATAACATGCAAGCGACAACTCCATAACCTTGCGAAGTCTACCAAGTAGCAACAATAAATCCATGGGTGACACGGCTATTACCTTCAATGCCGGTGATGAACCTAAATTCCGAACTGCCGGGCACCGGCCGCATTGATCCTTAGCCCGATAGTAGAGCGGCTTTCACCTTACTAAGGTACTCATGGATGGCGGCAGCGAACTAAACCTCATCTCTGAGAAACCCTCCGAAAAATGAAATAGGTGGAACCGCATTGGCGAAGCAGCACAACCTTTAGAGGAATAATCCCGGCGGGAAGCATGCTGCAGGGAAAAATCACGCTGGGCGTAGTGTTATTTCGCGGACAATTACAGTCGAGGAGGTCACATTCAAGTGGCCTGTTCAATAACGGATATCATGCTTTATTGGGGCGAGAGGCATTCACAATTTTCAAGCCATACCCCATAATGGGTACATGAAGCTTAAAATGCCGGTCCCAGCGGAATCATCACTCTAGCTAGTGATCCGAACATAGCACTCTGCTGCCGAAAATAAGACAGCCGCACTAGCCCTCGAGGCACTATCCAAAGCCCTAGCGGCGAGGAACTCACCACGATCGCTCCACGGTGAGCAGGGACGATGTGATACTTGATAAAGATCCAAGTCCACCTCTTTTAAACCAGCGGATGAAATAGTCAAATTCCAAGTCCACCCAGCGGACCCTACAAAGGCGGCCTCCATCGGGCACAATTAAACCCGATGTAGGCGCGCTTTCGAAATTTCTAGAAAAAGCGGGACATCTTTGCTGGCACCCTTGGACATGCCGGGAATCCCTCGTCGGTTGGTGAGCACAGCCTAAATATCCTAAAAAGTTCAAGCCGATCAAACAAGCTCTTGGCGCTTTTACGAACCCAAGAGGCAGGCCATGGGAGAGGAGCTAGCCAAACTTTTGGAGGCGGATTCATCGGAGATATAAAACATCCGGACTGGCTAGCGAACCTGGTGATGGTACCAAGAAGGATAAATCCTGGCGCCTATGTGTTGATTTCAAAGACCTTAATAAGGCTTGCCCAAAGGACCCCTTCCCCTCCCTCGAATTGATCAAATCATCGGCCTACAGCAGGATAAGACTCATTGTGCTTCCTCGACTCGTACTCGGCTACCACCAAATCAAGATGGCGGAGCAGACCAAGCTACAACAGCATTCATCCTCCATCGGCCCGTTACGCTTCAACACAATGCCCTTTGGGCTCAAAAGCGCCCGGCGCAACATATCGGCGCATGATTGAGACATGTCGGCAAACCCGGATCGGCAAAATGGTGGAAGCATATGTAGATGGCGTGGTCGTCAAAACCAAGCACATCGAAACCCTAGTAGGCGACTTAAGGCTCACATTCGACAATCTTGAAAATATGACATCAAGCTCAATCGAGAAAAATCGTCTTGGCGTTCAGCGGAAAGCTCATGGGCTTCATCGTGTCCGGTAGAGGAATTGAAACAAACCCAGCCAAGATTGAGCTCTGTCACAATTGGATATTCGAAGACCTCAAACAAATACAAAAATTGGCCGGGATGCGTGGCGGCTCTAAACGCTTTATCTCCCGTTTAGGAGAAAAGGCATTACCTCTTTACGGCCTCCTCCGCCGCACCGAACACTTGAGTGGGCCGGATGCCGCCCACAACGGACTCGAAGAAATAAAGGCCATTTGGCAACAAATCCGGTCCAGCCACGTAGCGTGGGCGAACCAATGCTATTATACATCTCGCAACACATCAAGTTGTCGGTAGCGGTGCTCGTTGTCGAGCGAAATGGGCGGACACGGTTCCCTATTCAAAACCGGTTTATTATGTGTCCACTTTCCTAACTCCATACAAGTCCGGTACCCACACTATCAAAAGATAGCATCTGCGGTGTTCATTGCATCCGGAAGCTGCGGCACTACTTTCAAGAGTGTTCAATAACGGTAGCCTCGAAGTACCTCTTAATGACATTATAAACAACCCATGACAGCGACGGGCGGATTCCTAAATGGGCCATAGAGCTCCTCCCATTCGACATAACTTATAAGCCACGACGAGCTATTAAGTCACAGGTTTTGGCCGACCCGTGGCGAATGGACTGAATCCGAACTCCCTAAAATCAGGCGCATACTCAATTGGATCATGCACTTTGGCGGCTCCAAAATGTTGGCTGGCACGGGGCTGGCGTCGTCTGGCGTCCCCAATTGGGGACACAGTCCATCGTCCTTGAGATAATGTATCGGACTCCAACAACGCGGCGAATCTGAGGCCCTTCTACGGCCTCCGGATGGCGGTCTCCATGGGCATTAAATGCCTAGTGGTGTGAGGATTCAAACCTCGCAATATCCCAAATTAATTGAGACTTTGGCGCCAAAGATCCGAAAATGGCAGCATACTGCAATGCGGTCCTAAAAATGTCGGCCGCAGTTGAAGGGCTCGAATTTCATCATATAGCCGGGATAACAACCGGTGGCGGATATATTAGCGCGCCGGTGCCAAGCGATGGCGTCCCACCCAATATCTTTTGGAGCGGATGTTCAAGCCATCCGTACTATGGGAAGAAGTCGGCAATAACAATCCGGACCCAACGCACCGCTGACGCCGAACACTCGACACAACGGAGGCTCCGCCCGAGATAACACCCTCGCTCACGAAATAATGGCGATTATCGCCCGTGGGCGGAACCATTCCTAGCCTACCTAACTAGGCAGGAACTCCCGAAGACCAAAATGAGGCTCGCTGCATAATACGGCGCTCTAAAGCCTATAAAGTCCATGAGGAGAGCTTTATAAGAAAAGCACTACGGGGTCCTTCAAAGGTGCATCTCCGAAGAGGAAGGCGAAACCTCTGGCTGAATTCATGCGGACTGGGTGGGCACCACGCGCAGCCACGGGCCCTTGTAAGCAAGGCCTTCCGTGCAGGATTTTATTGGCGACAGCCGGGCGAATCTTGAGGACTTAGTCAACGCTGCGTCGGTTGCCGACTCTTTGCTAACAAAGCCACATGCCAACCACCGCCCTTAAAACTATACCCATCACACTGGCGTTCGCGGTGCAGGGGCTTGACATGGTTGGACCCCTCAAGGGAGGAACCCACAAGCAAAAATACCTATTGGTCATGGTGGACAAATTCACTAAACGGATAGAGGCCAAGCACGGTAAGGCGGCGAATCGGACCAGTGATAGACTTCATAGCAGGGGTAGTGCACCATTACGGTGTCCCCCACAGCATCATCACTGACAATGGCACCAACTTCATGGCCGATGAGGTCAAATCATGGTGCAAAAACATGGGCATCAAGCTCGATTACGCCTCGATCTATCACCCTCAAACCAGCGGCCAAGTCGAGCGGGAAAATGGTCTAATCATGGCGGCGATAAACCCGGACTAGTGCGGTCCCTCAAGGAATCTAACACGCCTTTGGGTGAGGAGCTCGACTCCGTACTCACGGGGGCTGCGGACCACGCCGAATCGCACCACAGTTCACACCATTCTTCATGGTGTGCGGCGCGAAGCAGTCTTGCCTGCGACATAATACATGACTCACCTCGGCGTGCGCATGTATGAAGAAAGAAGCCGAGCTCGTCGGCGGGGACAGTTGGGCGCATTGGAGGAGGGCGTGGCGTGGCAAAAGCCCGTTCGCATTCTATCAATAGCAGGCCGAAGATATCAAAGCGAGAATGCGGGCCAAAGCTTAGAGCGTTGGCGAACTAGTTCTCGCAGCCGGACAAGAAAAGGACAAACTCAAGCCCAAATGGGAAGGTCCCTTCATCATCGACCAAGTCGACCGGCGAGACATACCGTCTGCGAAATGCATCGGATAAGCGACTCAAGCGAACCCATGGAGCAGCCCGTTTACGAAGATTCTCGCCTAAGCGCGGATTACGAGTTCGTCTCCTTCCTCTGTCTATTTTTACACATTAGTTGTCTTATATTTCTCTGCTTCTCCCTCTTTTTCTCATACAGCCTTTAAAGGCTCATTCGCGCATTGTTCGCACACACTTGACGCGCTATCTACGCTCATTATACCTAGGGGCTTCTTTAATAGAAGCTTATTTTATGGGCTCTATGCCTAACACATGTGTAATGCTTCCGCATGTACCTTTTATTCACCATTATATGCATCGATATGACTTAAGTTTTGGCCAAGCTGGGTTGCCTGGCTCCTGTGCTTACCCCTACGTTCCCGATTGTTGGCTAGGTGGTAAAGGAGCACCTCTGCGATTATTACCGCTGGATCATTGGATGTGTACCTCGGTAGGTGAAGCGAAAGCTAAGCGTTCTTAAGGGAATATTGATTCGGTGAACTAAAGATGATTCCTCACTTATTTATTTATCCGCCCCAGATGCTTTTACGCTTTTTCCGCAGCCTGGACATGCACTTTAAGGCATGCCTCGAGAAAGGAACCCCTAACGAACTATTCTCCTGGAAGATATTTCTTACTAACCATGTAATATAACATAACTAGTTGGGCACTTATGCATTAAAGCACTAATGACCCCTCTTTGGTCTCCGCATACCCGGTTCTTACATAACCGTGATGGTATTCGAACACACTCGAACTATAGGGTCCCGAGGTTGAAGCGAAAAGGTCGTCCATGACAAACGATCTACAATCCGGCTAGAAGGTATTTTTACATGTCATCTTAAATTACATAGTCAAATTGATTGGGTGTATTCCTCCTCAATACCATCTAATAGGCTGTCTAGTTTTGATCTGTTAGGAATACTTTGCGGCCAATTCTACTTGGCGTACACTAAACTCACGAGGATCTCCTTCCCATCGGCCCCACAGGTCCGACCTCGGCCATGTGGTTTGGGTCAACAACCGTGTACAGCGTCTTCACCATGGCCCGAGGCCTCCTGGCGCCTTGATGGCAGGCGATATCTTCCATAATCGGAGCGCGCGCGCTCCCTTCAGCCTCTGCAAGCTCTCCAAGGCCTTGGGCGGGGAGGCAGATGGCCACAAGGCACAGGCGGCGCCCTTCATCACTGCTGAACTTGTTACGTGCGGTTGTAAACTTCGGGAAGAAGGTCACCCATAGAACCGGGCATTTCCTCTGCAGGACGACCTGTGAGCATACCTATAGACATAACTCTGTTAGTCGACTTCTTCGCCGAACTCTTTTTTCAAAGTTCGTTCAAGCACTTACTAAAAATGCCGCGTCGAAGCCGCCGATTCTCCTTCATGGAGTCCGCCAGCTGGGCACGAACATCTTTGAGTTCCTCTCCCAGCTGGGTATTGGCATCTTGGAGATTATTCTTCTCCTGCCTCACCCTCTTAAGCACGCTCTCCCTGGATTTTAACCGGCGCAAGAGTTGTTGCTTGTCTGGATCTACGGCGGCGCCATCTGCAATGATATTGTCAGTTACACATCGCCGCGCCATAACATACTTATCTTTGAGCGTATATTACGGAGGGGTCTCCTTGGCCTCCCCTGCGGTGACTAGTCTTGACCTCAAGTTGGGCTTTGCACTCTTCTAGCTCTGGGATAGTTGGGTATTCTTTTTGTAAGATCCTGCATAATAAATGATCCTTAAATCAGTTATTCTAACTATTTTAAGTCTCGGGGACTCTTGGTATATATAACCATCAAATTTTCACACCATTATGTCTTTCACATCTTTGCTCTGTGGCTCTGGCTAGACCATTTTGAGAGCCGCAGTGCGCATCTCGAATTGAAGGCATCCAATGCCTCTTGGGAAAACATCGTCCTGAAAACGATCTGGCGGCCTTTGTGATTCATGGCACTCTCCACCTCGGAATTGGTGGCGAGATAGTCCGTCGGCATCCTCTGTTGGAGGAGTGTCCGGCCTTACCTCGTGTTCGACTCCGCCTCTGGACTGGCCGGAGCTTGGCTGGTGGAGGCTCGATTGGCAACCTCTCCGGATATAGTCCGCGGCGCTCTTTTTCTGAAGAAACACGGCGTTAGTATACCTTCGGGAATAAAACACTGGGAAAAAGCGGCATGCCATACCGTGGCGCGGCGTCTCAATCCGGACCGCACTTCTTTTCAGCCTCTTTGAGCCTTGCTGCCTTGTTGATTAGCCACATGGTGCTCGGCCTTCCGCCTCAAGGGCTCCTGTTGGGGATGTAGCTCTGAATATAAACCATACGGAGGCCGGTTCACCCTCAACCATAATTGGAGTCACGAAGACTTCGGAAGGTGGCGATTAAGCCATAGAGCTTAGAGGCCGGAGCCGAGGTAAGTGGGGCCCATAATGGTAAAACCGCCATAACCATGTAACTTGTGTTGTAAGATAAGAGAAAGGAGAGCCGAGCGGACACTTGTATGGCGGCCTCGGGACTCTGTGAAACCGGCGGACGTCAACCCGTGTATATAAGGGGATGACCCCGGCGGTTTAGAGGCAGAACAACGACAACTCGAGGTTAGGAGAAGCTATTTGCTCCCTAGCCGCCGAGATCACATCAATCCATCTCAAACTAGGCGTAGGCTTTTACCTTCATCGAAGGGGCGAACTAGTATAAACTCTTGTGTCTTTCGTCGCTTTAACCCCTCTAATTTAACCCGTCACGATGGCCCGACTAAGTCCTTTCATGAGGACATCTGCGTGACAATTCCACGACGGTTGGCGCCCACCGTGGGGCTATCACATGATGGTTTGATGATCTTAGAGGGCAAGTTGAAGGACTTCGAAGGCTATCTTGTGGGCGGATGACCAAGAGTCGTCGCGGCAAGCTCTACATCGGCGATCGGGCTGGGGCCCGAGGCGGCTCGATTAGTCTGGTGCGGGTCCCCTTTGGTGGCATACTGCGTGTTCATCGGCAAGATCGGTGAGCGGGGCTGAGCGGATATCAGCACCGACCTCATCGAGGGCGACTCGTGAATGAAACCTGCCACAGCTAAACCGGCTATCAGCGTGCTTTCGTGGGAGTCATCGGCGGAGGAAACTATGAGACGGATCGACATCGGTGGCGAAACCGTTGTCTACTCGGATGGCGAGTCGTCATTGGGAAAGCGAATCTATGTACCGGTGCAAGATGGCAGTTGAGGGCTGTTCAGCGGTGGCGATATTCGGACCCCTTTGATCCGCCCAACCGGGTTGGAATATTCATGGCCGGTACACAAGCGTCGCTTCATTCTTCGACCGCCGCGACAATGGTCGCCGGTTCAACAGCGGCGATGGAAGCCGGGGCAGGATGCCCTGTGCGCCCGCCGGCTCAAATTTTATCAGAACTACTTGATGCATTGGCTGCGCTCATGGCAGAGGCTAACCCGGCAGATCAAGATCTGCATAATGCAGAGATTGCAAAGGTGAAGGAGCAAATCACTCAGGCTAAAGCGGATCTGGCGATTCTGAGGCGCTAGGATGGTGGCTGGCGGGCGCTTTGGATCTGTGAGCTTTTAGGCTCATCTTTGGATCGAATCGTCGCATGAAGTCATGAAAAAAATCTGATCCGTTTGCCCTCGGTTTTGAGGAAGAGACCTCTTCAACACCCTAGGAGCGGGGACGAGTAATCCGCGGTGGTGAACGGGCGGAGCTTACAGGGACGGTAGCGCCCGATTCTGCCTGTGTGGTAGATCTCTTGTGGCCTGGATAATTAAGCTCGGTAACCCTCTCTTGATGATGCCACGTCACCTCGATTCTTGTTGTTAAATCTTGCGTTAGTTGAAACGATTCAAATTCAAATTCAAAATCGAGTCAAGCGGTAGATTTTCAAGCGTTAAAACTAAGATGTTCAAAATGGGATAAATAAATCCTAAGTCATAATGGTGGAGGAAGCACATCTTTGTAGAAGGATTAAATGCACTAAAATGATTCAAGCAGTAGCAAAACAACTATTTAAGCGCAACAGACGATGGAGCCAGGGCTAGGCATACCGTCGATGGCGACTACTACTTTGGAGGTGCCTACTACTACGTGCAGCCGGCGGCGGCGACCGAGGAGTAGCTAGGAGGATCGAGCGGGAGGCTGTTCCTCTTCGATCTGTATCCCGGTTTGTGCTAGCCTTCTTAAGGCATACTTGTTTAACTTATATGCGTACTCGAGATATTGTTGCTTCGCTGACTTCGTCTATGATCGAGCACTTGTATTGAGCCCTCGAGGCCCTGGCTTGTATTATGATGCTTGTATGACTTATTTTATTTGTAGAGTTGTGTTGTGATATCTTCCGTGAGTCCACGATCTTGATCGTACACATTTGCGTGCATGATTAGTGTCACGATTAAATCGAGGCGTCATAAGTTAGTATCGAGCGGACTGCTGTAGAATCCCCTTCCACACTCCTTGGCGAAGTCGAGTCTAGACTTTACAAAACTTTTACTAACATGGCTATGCGGCCCATGGGCCACGTCGCCATTAGGTGGTATTAGGATCTTTTACTCCTCGATCTTTACTCGGGATTCGAACTCTCTTCTATTCGGGATAAATGGTTTTGCTAACTCTAACTCTAGGTTCTCGTAAATACTTTCTCCCGGAGAGCCCCTTCAGTCCAGATGATCACCGGCTGCACCAGAAGATTTCAGAGATACTCTTTGATATTCTCTCGAGACTTTGTGCCCATCATTTTTGCTATTCCCGACCACCGATAAATCCGTATGGATAACTACTTACACTTGCCATTCATACGATCATCCCCATTGATCTTGTTATTACAAGATACCCGAAGTTTTGTTTATTGTTCGAGAATACCTTGTGCCTCTTGCCTAGCAGTTCTTTGCCACATGAATACCCCTTCAAATAAATCCTCGCACTTGTCGGTATCCGCTCATCCTAGTTGTTCATGAGTTTCACAAAAGTCTTCAAAATACTATTCGATCTTCGAAAATCCTCTGGAGCCTTTGGCTCTTGAAATTCTTAACTTGCTCGCATTATGGTTAATCCCATAAGTCTCGTAGTCTTATTGACATTCCTTTTCATTATCATTTTGGGTCTATTGACTCAATATGTTTGCGAATACCATAATCATCATTGATCCTTATAAATTACCTTTACGGCTGAGCTGCCATTCTTTTAAGCGGAATTGGTTCTCGACCAATCCGGTTGTGATTGATGTACCCTAAGGCTATTCAACTTATCCATCCCTAATCGAGCATTGCTTCTGATCCCTTGATTTGAAAATCATAATTACTTAATAATTAAGCGTTGAACTATTCAGCTGTTCTATAAACCGATGCATTTGCAATCTTCTTCCTCTGATTGGGTATCGATACTCATAGCAGCCCCATCGTGGATCGCCATATCCTTTGTTGGGTTATTATCCAACGATGTCCTTCATAATTAATCACTTTGTGAGTTCCTTCTCCGATACATAATGCCTTTGGTAAATTGTATCCTTTCCTTTTGTCAACCATGCTCTGCTTTCGAGCTGGTGGCATTTACTACTGAAGCTTGTGGTATATGTTTCCATGATACCCTGACGGGTTGAACCTATGCCTTCCCTTATATGTGTGAACTCGGAAGTTTTCACGAGTCATACTCATCTGGTATTTCACCAGGTAAAACTTTCAACACTAATGCCTTTATCAAAGCGAGAAGTGCATGGAAGGTTATGCATTGGAGAAGTGGGAGTCGACCTTGTACCTTTGTGTTCATGCCCATGGACACGATATAGATCCTATCATGGAAGCTTCTTGTAATAATAACTATTTTCTTGGTAAATATCATCTGGTATCTGTGAATTGATCCTACGCAACCGTGGTTCCGACCATGTTGTTCTCCCTTGATTCTATTTCTCAGAAAAGTTAGAGTACTTGTCTTCTGAGAGCATTACAGTCCAACCTCTACTTTGATCGTCGTTGAGTTTTACCCCTGGTATCTCGAGATTATCATGGGCTGCATAACTTCTTATGAGTTCTTCATCAAGTGCTACCTTCCCTGATTCCAATTTTTCACGGGCTCTGAGTTATTAAACACTCAAAGACACGATAACTGAACCGAGTCGCATTACGGTTCAGCGACACTTGATAATCTTCTTTAAGTGCGAGTTTGTAACCGATCCGCCATTCCTAGCCTGTTTGACTATATCCTTGTCGTGCAGATTTTAACTGTGCTACCTGGTCCTTATCCCAGGAGAACAACTTTCGACGATTAAGCTAAGCTTACGTCGATTTCCTTGTCTTATCGTTCCATCTTGAACAACAGACTTGATCTCGAGTTTGTGTAGTAGCGTGGATCAATAACCTCTTGCTTCATCATTCCTTTGACTTGATGTAAATCGTGATTGATTACATCTGCATGAAATCTCTCGACAATTGTGTCGTGATCATCGTCAACATTCTGAGCTCATCCAGGATATCAATTGAATTCATGATGAGAAATACCCTCCTTGCCCTCGATGAATTGTATTATCAGCGATCACTTTATTGCCATTCCCCCCCAACACAAGCTTGTTCATGTTTGGTGTTATACCTTGAGTTCCTTGCTACCCAGCAATTGTTCTTCTTTACCTTGGAGTATTACCATCCTTTATGTCAAGAATGTTACGAGATTTGTTCCACCTCTTGAGGATTGTTGACATAGAAATATTCTCACCATCACCATTCTTTCTTGGTCCCGTGTTAATTCCAACAAGTGGGCGGTGTTGTTTGGATTCTTTCCTTCTAGCAACCCTGTTTTTTGAAGTTAATGGTCGATGGTTCATTCTTAGGCTATCGATTATTGAATCACCATTACGACATTGGTCGTGCAACCCAACCCATCAGGCGCACCTTTCAACCAATGTTTACTTGTGTATGTTTTCCTCGAGCATACTTCCGTATATCATTTGATCGACAAATGTTATCTCCTTGTTCATAAATGTGGAAGTCTATCTTTTGGGAATCTCGGTGAATTGCCGTTGAGTTCACGAGACACCTCCTTGTCCTCTCCTTGGGCTAATGATGGACTCTTGTTAGCGGAAATCACTTCATAGTTCATTTCCCGAGAATCTTACAATGTCATCTCGTCAATTTCGTTGCACCTTTTCTTCTCGGTACCCTAAGTCGAGGTATCCGACACCAATCGGATCTGAATCTCGGTCGATTATGATGGTTGGGACAACTTTCAAGAGTTATGATGATGATCCTTTGATGACCGGTAGCATGATGTCATGCCTAGCACCCCCGGTGGAGGACCTATCATTATAGATTCCTTTTCGGCGAGGTTATCCATTCATCCATGAGGAATTGTATCTGTTTCTACAAGTTATTCTGATGGATCGCCGTGATTCAAAGTCGATCTTCACGAAGACCATGTCAATGCTATCTCGAAGCATGTCGTGATACTCTGATTTTCAACAAGAACATTGAAGCCCAATGTTAAATGTTTCTTGCTCAATTATCAAACACCGTTGTATGGGTAATGTCATGAAATTTCTCTCCCCTTACCTAAAGGGTTTTCTACATTATCTCTGTCGTGGATATCTTGCTCTGCTTGTCCTTGGTAAGGATATACCCTTGAAATATGTGTTTAAACATATTTTCCTTTCCATTATTACGATTAATCGATGATCATATTTTCCATCCATTGGTTTGTTTAAACCTTTTCTATGATCTTTATGATATAAGCAGTAATAATCCTTGCTTGTGCAAACACCTCGATGTACAACTCTGTCGGTAAGACCTTGTTACTATTGTGATGACATTCCGGTAGCCACCGATGGGCGAGAACCTTGCCTATTGGTCCGCCTCGTTCAGCGAGCGGAAAGTGGCTCTCTTAGTCCCTCGCCCTTGGTACCAACGTTGATGCCGACATAAGCGACATGGTACTCTCGACATGCCTTGCTATCATGACCGTGAAAGATGTCACTTGCTCCTATTAAAAAAAACCCACATGGTGGGCCCATAACCACAGTTTCACGGGATCGAAACCTGGTATCTGTACACCCCTATTCCCAAAGTTATTCCTGCTACGTGGCCTCGTATGTAATTCACGGGCCACCGTCATAGTGATCTATTCTAGTATCGGGGCTAATGCTTACTCTCGCTACTCTGAACCCCTTTCTCACTCTGGTTCGGGCTTGAGCAACTATCTATCCGCTTGGAGCCTATTATGGTACCTTCGTACCTTACTCTCGAGTATTTCATATGTTCAACTCGAGATAATCTTATACTAATTCATGGGTTAACCCAGATTGTTTCCCTCAAAAGCATTATGTCGTAGTGAGCTGCCCTTATCTTTCGTAAATCGATGGAGTTCGAAGAAATGATGACCGGTTTATCATGATGCATCGGAATAAAGTTGAAGCCATCAGCGAAAGGATTAACTTCTTGAGAAGATCCGTTAGATTATCTTAACGAACCTTCCCTTACTCCCTCTTAAATCTGGGGCCGAGATTTCTTGTAATGGAGGAGAATTGTGGCCTTGGGATAATTAAGCTACAGTAACCCTCTCGATGATGCCACGTCACCTCGATTCTTGTTGTTAAATCTTACGTTAGTTGAAACGATTCAAATTCAAATTCAAAATCGAGTCAAGCGGTAGATTTTTCAAGCGTTAAAACTAAGATGTTCAAAATGGGACAAATAAATCCTAAGTCATAATGGTGGAGGAAGCACATCTTTGTAGAAGGATTAAATGCACTAAAATGATTCAAACAGTAGCAAAAACAACTATTTAAGCGCCTTTGGTATTTTATAAAATAATAAACTATTTTATATCGGGCTAAAGATTTTTACTGATGAGTGGATTGTTCTTAAACCTTATCTTATGGGTTGTAGTCATATTTTACTCAACTAAAATTAATATGTAACTAAAATAAAATAGAAATGAAAAATAACAAAAAGTAAAACTAAAAAAAAAAAAAGACCAAACCCTCCCCCGGGGCCAACAGCCTTGGTAGCCTTCAGGCGGCAGGCAGGCCCACCTCTCAGCCTCTGACCCGCTGCTCCAGCCAAACCTAATCCCCACCTGATCCCCCCCCCCCAGCGCCACTCCATCTCCCTCCCGATCCAATCGGGATCGCCTAACCCCCCCCCACTCCTCTCGCTCCCCTGACCATCCCTCGCGCCGCCGCACGCATAGAGGCGAGACGCCTCGTGCCTGAACCCTCCCTCACAGCCTCTCCTCCCTCCGTTCGCTCCTGCCTCCGTCGAGCCGCGCCTGCCTGTGACCAGCGCCTACCCGACCTCGTCGCGAACCCCGACACCGCCCGGCGCTGCCCGCGTCGCGGCGCCCGCCTCCTCAACCCGGCTCCCGTCCTCGACCTCTTCTTCACCCGCTCACCGGCGCCGTTCGCCTCGCCCGCGCGGACTCCAGCCACCCCAAGCTGCCAGCGCCGTCTCGCCGACCAGAGTCACCTCGCCCTCGTTATCGCTACCCAGCCCGTCACCCTCGTCTGCCGTCTGCCGTCTCGGCTTCGACCCGGCGAGCCACCTCGCCCTTCGCCCGGACTGCCCGCCCGCCTCTCCGTCACCGGACCACCCCAACACCTCCTCGAGCTCGCACGCGACCCTCCTGTGAGCTCTCGGTCATAGTGACCTTTTCCCCCCTCGCGTCTTGTATCTCCGTCGCCCGGCGAGGCGTGCCTCGGCCGTCGCCCGCCACGCCGTTACGGCCGACTCCGTCGTTTTGCTCAAACAACGGCGCCATGTACGTGCCTCTGCGCCCGGTCTTACGGTGGGCTCGGTTGCCCGTTTAGTCACGAAGCGCCGCCTCGCGTCGTCTTGCGTCGTCATCGGCGCTCGCGAGGAGCCCCGGCTGGCAGCGCTTGGGCAGCGCCAGCGCTCACCCGCTCTCCCCTGCCGCTACTACCGCCGCATCCTCCTCCTTTGGTCCATCCGTGGCTCCCCTCGTCGCCGGCGACCACGCCTGGCGGCGCCCGGCGCCTGCGTCCGCCTCGCTCGGGTTAGCCCCCTCACCGAATGCAGGCGCCCACTTCACGCCCGCTTTTGGCGCCCAAACCCACTAACCCACAGGGGCGATAGCGACGAGAGGCCCGCCCGAGCGATTAAAAAAGAAAAAGAAAAAAATAATAATAATAATAAAATAAAAATAAAATAAATAGGTAATAATGATTAAAATATTAATTAATTAATTAAGTAATTAATTAAATTAATTAATCCTGATTAGATTAACCTAATCACTAATTAAACTAATTAATCTGTTTTAGTTAATCATAGAGAATGACAGGTGGGTCCCCCTGGACCAACTGGCCAGGTTGACCAAGTCAACTCTGTTGACTGCTGATGTCAGCATGACCTCATGCTGATGTCATTAATCTATTTTTCGGATTCATTTAAATAATTAATTAAATTCTAGAAATTAATAAAATCTTTAGAAAAACATATCTTTTAATCCGTAACTTCGGTTAAAATATTTTCAACATGAAAGTTGCTCGAGCAGCGAGGCGAATCCGGATCGTGATCCGTTCGTCCGCCACACCCCTAACCTATTGAACCCGCAACTTTCCCCTCGGCTCCTCTTGCGAAAGCGAAACCAGGGATATTTTCCGGATGTTTCCCTTAACCGGTACCACCTCATACCACGTTAGGGCACACCTAGCACGCGTATTGCCTCGTTTATTTGTGATACTTTGTTGGCTCCATATTTACTGTTTCTTCCCCCTCTTCTTCCCGGTAGACCCGAGACCGTGCTGATGCCACCGAATGCGACTACATCGGCGACCCCTCTCTCTTGCCGAGCAACCAGGCAAGCCCCCTTGATCACGGATATCGCCTATTCTACTCTATCTGCTTGCATTAGAGTAGTGTAGCATGTTACTGCTACATTATACCTATCGATGCATAGCTTTGTCCTTGTTACTCTGTTGTTGTTACCTTTACGCAAACATATATGCTTAGTATAGGATGCTAGTATTTTCATCTGTGGCCCTACATTCTTGTTAAATGCCGTGCTATACTATCGGGCCGTGATCACTCGGGAGGTGATCACGGGTATATCTGCTCTTATACATGATACGTGGTGACTAAAGTCGAATTGGCTTGTGGAGCACCAGCGAGTGATTCACGGTTGGGGGCTGAAAGGACCTTTGTCGGCGGCCCTCTGGATGGATCTTTGTGGCGGAGGCGGCAGGGCGGAGGTTGAGACCGCCTAGGAGAGGTGGGCCTGGCCCGTTCGGCGTTAGCGGATACTTAACACGCTTAGCGAGGTCTTGGTATTTGATCTGAGTTGGCTCTGAGCTTATCGCACTAACCATCTGGCAGGGAGTAGTTATGGGTATCCGGCGTCGTGGTATCGGCGAAAGCACCGGGGCGTTAGCGACGGGCGGCGCGCGGATTGGGCTGGAGCGCTGCTAGGCTAGAGTCGCTTCCGGCAGCGTCATAGCGTCTTGGCGTGCTCGGGCGATGGGCCCGGACCCTGCGCTTAGGTTTAGACCGGCGTGTTGGCCTCTCTGTTGTGCCTAGGTGGGGTTGCGGCGTGTTGATCTTCGCGGTCGGGCATGACCGAGGAAAGTGTGTCGGCCAAATGGGATCAAGCGTCTTTGGGTAAGTTGGTGCACCCTGCGGAAGTTAATCTATTGAATAGCCGTGATCTTGATAGCAGGGGCGACTTGAGTTGTACCTTGAGCTTATGACAACTAGAACCGGATACTTGATAAAACACACCCTTTCAAGTGCGGATACAACCGGTGGTCGCTCTCTCGGGGATATGAGGAGGATCGCGGGTAGGATTATTGCTATGTGATGTTACTTGGAGGACTTCAACCTACCCTCTTCTACATTGCAAGACAAGTGACCAAGCGTAGTCTTGATAAGACTAGCTATCCCCCTTATACGGCATTCTGCAGTTCAGTCCATGATATGGCCCTTTACACATATATCCATGCATTTGTAGTGTAGCTCCTTGCTTGCAGTACTTTGGATGAGTACTCACGGTTGCCTTGTTCCCCTTTTCCCCCTACCTCTACTCGATTGCTGCAACAGGCGATGGAGCCGGGGCAGGCATACCGTCGATGGCGACTACTACTTGGAGGTGCCTACTACTACGTGCAGCCGGCGGCAGCGACCGAGGAGTAGCTAGGAGGATCCGAGCGGGAGGCTTGTTCCTCTTCGATCTGTATCCGGTTGTGCTAGCCTTCTTAAGGCATACTTGTTTAACTTATATGCGTACTCAGATATTGTTGCTTCCGCTGACTTCGTCTATGATCGAGCACTTGTATTCGAGCCCTCGAGGCCCCGGCTTGTATTATGATGCTTGTATGACTTATTTTATTTGTAGAGTTGTGTTGTGATATCTTCCCGTGAGTCCCTGATCTTGATCGTACACATTTGCGTGCATGATTAGTGTACGATTAAATCGGGGGCGTCACATCTACCTCGCCATCATGCCGGCGCGCCTCAGGCCGTGCAAACACCTCCAGGTCACTACTCAACCCGATGGATAACCTTGTTGCGGCTGCGGCGGCGGTTGGGCGATTCAATCGGTGACTCACCACGGCGGTAGAAACACGCGGGTCAAAAACTCCTTAGGGCGGCTCTGGTCCAGCGAAGCGTATTCATATAGCCGTGATCAGATCCACTCCACCCCCGCCCGAGCGGAGCTATAGCGAACGCAGATGAAGCTGGCGTGTCAAGTGTCGCAGCGCGGTGCACCCCGCGGCAACAACCCGGCGGGTGTTTTCGAAAACGCTCAGGAGGTGGTGGACCGGGCCAGGGCACGTAGGGAGGCCGAGTTAGCAGTACATCATCAGGATTATCCGCTTGCGCCGGTTCGTCCGACTATCTTCGAGCCTGGAGTTACATCTAGCTCTTTAGGGGTACCTTGCCTTGTCCCCGCTTTACGCAATGTCGCTTGCCCAAAAGATTTCAAGGGGCCCGCAAGGTGCCCAATTATACCGCCGATCGGCTCGAAGCATGGATAGAAAGCTATGAGATGGCCATGGAGATGCTGGATGTGGATGAAGCTGCGTGTGCGAAGTATTTCACCATGATGCTTGAAGGCCGCGGCCCGTGCTTGGTTGAAAAACTTGCCGCCCAATTCCATCAGTTCATGGACCCGATTCGCGGACCCGTTTCATTCAGAATTTCAAAGATACCTGTAAGCAGCCCATATGCATGGTGGACTTGGTGGCTTGTGTCGAGCGGAGGAATCCACAACCCATTGGAGTGCGCGCGTTTGAAGTTCTACATTCTTGAGACGGATCAACGCTGATTCTACAATCTTAACCCTAGAGGGCAACTGCCGGTTCAAACCTTTAAAATTGAAGCTGGGTGCATGAAGCGTTTTGCAATGACATGGGCACTCTCATGGGCGCTTTAGTGAAGTATGCTGATTACGATAGTACCAAGGATCCGAGTCCGAGGAGGAGGATGAAACGAGGAAGGGAAAGCGAACAGCAACTCGAGAGGCCAGCAGCATCACTCGGCGGGTAATGGAGGAAACAAGCGTAAAGCGAATGGTAACATGGGCCGTAGCCAACACCAGTAGCAGGACAAGGGCCAACAGCGCAAGGGTAAACAGCCGAACGAGGTGGTGCGCTAATCACAATCCGGACGGTTGAATTATCTGTTGAATCAACCTGTCGAAGCATGGGACGAAGGCGCCCGACAAACCACCTCTGGAAGTATTGTTACATTATGCAGGAGTTCAAAAGTTCTAATGCTTTCGGTATGATCAAGGCCCGGCGGCGGTTCGAGTCGGCCGGATTACGGTGGAGAAATTCGGTCGAGGTTTAATGGTAATCCGGTAGGCGAGAACAATCGAACAATCGAATAATCAGAACAACCAAAGGTGGTTACAATCAGCCGCAAGCAGCAGCGATCGGGTTATCGAGCACTCCAAAGCAGTTGAGCGGTGGGCGGTATCACGTCTTCACCACTAGCTTGGACAAGCGGGACGGAAACTTGAGCGGGCGATCAACGTTGTTGAACGGCCGTGCCTCATTACCTCGCCGGTCGAGCAGCCTATTGTGTGGAGTAGAGAGGATCATCCTCCCCGGGTTGACAATCCGGGTCAGCTAGCCCTAGTGGTGGCACCTCAGGTGGGAGGATACAAGTTCACCAAGGTGCTTATGGACGGAGGGAGCAGCATCAACATCCTGTACTATGAGACCTTCCGTCGTATGGGGTTAGCAGATAAACATCTCAAGCCGTCCAATACAGTGTTTCATGGTGTGGTGCCTGGCAAGTCAGCATATCCGGTTGGTAAAATAGCTCTGGAGGTGGCCTTTGGGGATGAACATGACTCCGGATCGGAAACATTGGCGTTTGAAGTGGTGAAAATTCAAAGTCCTTACCACGCCTGTTTGGACGGCGGCTTATGCCAAGTTCATGGCACGACCTTGTTATGTCTATTTGCAGCTAAAAATGCGGGTCACAAAGGGGCGATAACGGTTCATGGGAGCCGCAAGATCGCTTTAGAGTGTGAGGAAGGTGATGCGGCTTCGCGAGTCGGTTTGTGCCCGAAGAGCTAAAGTACTATAAAGATAATGTTGATCCGGCGGATATGACCCCGTTGAAGAAGCCAACTACAGAGCACGATCCGGCCCTGAAGTTTAAATCGGCGGCTGAAACTAAACTTGTTGACTTCGTACCCGGTGATTCGTCCAAACAGTTCATCATCAGTGCCAACTTGGATCCTAAATAGGAAAGCGCGCTCATCGAGTTCATCCGTGAGAATCGGGACATTTTGCATGAAGCCTTGACATGCCGGGTGTACCGAGGAACTCGCTGAGCACACTCTTAATGTTGATCCCAAGTACAAACCAGTAAAGCAGTTCCTTCGCCGGTTTAACGAGGAAAGGCGAAAGGCCATTGGAGAGGAGGTTGCCAGGCTCTTAACAGCAGGTTTTATCGTTGAAGTTTTCCATCCAGAGTGGCTTGCTAATCTGGTGCTGGTCCTTAAGAAAAACGGCACTTGGCGCATGTGTGTGGATTACACAGATCTTAACAAGGCTTGTCCAGCAGATCCTTTTGCCCTCCCCCGCATTGACCAAATTATTGATGCTACGGCGGGTTGTGAGTGTTTGAGCTTTTTGGATGCATATTCTGGATATCATCAGATCAAAATTGCGGTTAAGGACCAAGAGAAGACAGCGTTTATCACTCCCTTTGGAGCCTTTTGCTATGTGTCTATGCCTTTTGGGCTCAAGAGCGCCCAAGCAACTTATCAGCGTTGCGTACAGAATTGCTTGCATGAACAGATCGGCCGTTACGTGCATGCTTATGTGGATGATATTGTGGTTAAGTCAAGGAAAAAGGAAACACTGATTGAGGATTTGAAAGAAACCTTTGACAACTTGCGGGTGTACAAGATGATGCTTAACCCGGCCAAATGTGCTTTCGGTGTTCCGGCAAGCAAGTTATTGGGTTTCCTTGTGTCCAACAGGGGGATTGAAGCTAATCCGGAGAAGATTACGACTATCACCTCCTTGGCTAAGCCCAAGTGTATTAATGATGTCCAGCGTTTGGCGGGCCGGATTGCCGCGCTAAGCCGGTTTATCAGCCGCCTCGGAGAAGGCCATTCCTTTGTACCGATCTTTGAAGAAGGCGGATCAGTTTATGCAGAGTCCGGCCGCCGATGAAGCATTGGAGGACTTAAAGCGGCAATTGGCCAACCCGCCCGTACTCGCCGCTCCCATCGACAAGGCATACGCTATATTGTTGCTAATGCCGAGGCAGTTAGCGTGGACATTGTGGTAAGCGGAAGGAGGCGGGGAAGGAGCATCCGGTTCAACGTCCGGTTTATTATATCAGCGAGGTGCTTATTGAGTCAGCGAGAGATATCCGCATTGGCGAAGCTGGTGTATGGAGTTTTTATGGCAAGCGGAAGCTGAAGCAGTATTTTCAAGGGCATCCCATCACGATGGTCGATTCAGCTCCCTTAGGTGATATCATCTGAGCCGGAGGTGACTGGCGGATTTCTAAGTGGGCTATAGAGCTTGGGCGCCACGGTTTAAAGTATGTGCCTCGGACGGCGGTAAAATCCCAGCACTTGTGGATTTCATTAATGATTGGGCGGAGTTACAAGCGCTGAAGAAAAGCGGATCATACCTATTGGACCATCCACTTTGACGGGTCGAGGCAGTTGGAAGGCTCGGGGCTGGAGTCGTGTTAACTTCCCCACGAGGTGACAAGTTTTATTCGTCCTCCGCTTAATGTTCCTTGTACTAACAATGCAGCTGAGTATGAAGCCTTGCTCCATGGTCTTGGATGGCTAAGGAGATGAATCTAAGCGGGTTAAGTGCTTGGTGACTCGGACTTGGTGGCCCAACAGTGTCGGCACTTGGGATTCATAAGACCCACTCATGGCCGCATATCGTCGGGAGGTGGATGTTGTTGCGGGTCATTTTAAAGGCTATCAGGTGGACCATGTGGATCGTCGGAAGAACGAAGCGGCGGACGCTTTAAGCGGTTGGGCTCTCAGCATAAACCGGTCCGCCTAATGTCTTCCTTGATGTCTTGCACAACCCGTCGGTCAAGCTCCCGATGAAGCAGATTTGGCTATTCTGATCCGGAGGCTCGATTGGTGGCAGCCCTGCATGTCATTCGGATTGGGCGCTCCCTTATTTGGCGTACATGACCGGGCGAGTTACGAAGATGAGGCGTTGGCCCGACAGCAGATAGTTCGGCGGTCTAAGTCTATGACCATTGTTAATGGCGAGTTGCATCATTGCGATTGTGTCGAGGCGTTTCAGCGCTGTGTTTCCCCGAGGAAGGTTGTGAAATATTGCGTGAGATCCACGAAGGGGACTGTGGTTACCACGCGGTTCAAAATCCTTGGTGGCTAAGGCGTTCCGCCATGGTTTTTATTGGTTGTTGCCCATCTTGATCGGAAGATCTGGTCGAGGCGATGTGATGGTTGCGAAGTTTTCTAGGCGTGCTCATATACGGCCCAAGAATTGAGGATGATTCCAATTACTTGGCGTTTGCGAGTTGGGGTTGGACATGGTTGGACCTTTTAAAGGTCCAAGGACAGAAAGACACACTTGTTGGTGGCGGTTGACAAATTTACAAAGTGGGTCGAGGCGAGCACTGTTAGCAAGTGTGATCTGACCACGGCGGTTCAGTTCATCAAAAGGGTGATCTTCGGTTTGGTTTTCCTCATAGTATCATCACGAGATAATGGTACCAATTTGTCCAAAGGTGCCATGAAGGAGTTTTGTGAGCGTGAGCACATCCGGCAGCGTTTCTTGATAGCTCACCCACAGTCAATGGTCAAGCGAGCAGCTAATCAGGAGATCTGAGAGGTATCAAGCCCGGCTTATGGTCCCTTCTACGAGGGCGCCGGGCTGTTGGGTAGAAGAGCTACCATCGTGTTATGGAGTATAAATACTACCCCTAACAGATCCTTTGGATACACACCGTTCTTTATGGTCTATGGAAGCGAGGCGGTCCTCCCAGCGATATCCGTCATGACTCACCTCGTGTGGCAGCCTATGTTGAGGCGGATAACGAGACAAGACGGCGGGGCGCTTTGGATCGATTGGATGAAGAAGCGAGATATGGCGGCTGCTCGCTCGGCGATTTACCAGCAGGATCTTCGTCGGTATCACGGTCGATGGGTCGAAACAGAACCTTTCAAGAAGGAGACTTGGTGCTTCGGCTCATTCAAGACCAGACAGATATGCACAAGCTATCCCCACCTTGGGAAGGGCCTTTTGTGGTCAGCAAGAATCTGCACAACGGGTCATACTATCTGATCGATGTTGGAGAGCATAAAGACTCACGCACGTCAGAAGAGGAGACCAACTGGCCGTGGAACATAGCTCATCTTCGGCCTTATTATACCTGAGCCATCGGCTCTCCTTATGTACATATTATGACAATGTATATATTATGAATAAAAGCAATAAACCGGAGCCTCGGCTAAAGCGGGGTATCGTTCTGTAAACATCCGGTTTGGGTACATGGAGTTGTTGTCTTAAAACGGCCTCCGGTTTACCCCTTGAGCTTGCTTCTCAGAAGCTTTTAGATGTCACTTGGGGGCTTGGTCGTATCCGAACCAATGCAACACCTCTTGATGGGCGAAAGCCACCAGATCATTTGGGGACATGGTCAAATCTGAACCTGTTACGCCTCTTGATCGGCCTAAGGCCATAGAGTCACTTGGGGGCTTGGTCGAACCCGAACCATTGCCACGCCACTTGATCGGCGTCATGCCACGGTTTCAGTTGGGGACCTGGTTGGCTCGAGCCATAGCTACACCTCATTGGGAGCTTGGTCGTGTCTGACCATGGTAACACCATCTGATCGGCTCAGTAAAGCCGCTTTTTTGCAAATGGTTTTATCATTGCCTTTGCTTCCATATTTTTTTCATAACTGTTATTGGATTTTTTGTTGCACTTTTAAACCAATAACATTTTTAAAAAACCGGTTCAACCAGTCCATTGACGGAATTCGGTCTATTTTTAATCCGGAGATAACTTTTCCGGTTTTACATTTTCTGTTAACATCCCATTGTGGAGTAACAGGGGGCTTAACATGACCCGGCATGGTTTACATGGTAAACCGGCATTCTAAACACAGGAGCTGTTTTCTCCTTTGACGGTAATGGTTTATACAACCTCCGCTTCAAGATTGGCTAAACCAACTTCATGCCCGACAGCTGGCAGGTATTTTTGTATCACAACATTTTGATCATATACCTCAATATTTCATTATATATAAATATGAACGTCACAAGCCGCCGTGGCAGTTTAAGAATTTGTGACTGCAGGTGATATAGATTGAAGGTTTCGATTATTCAATCAAAAGTATCAGCACCTATGCGCAAAGGTTGCAGATTGAAGGCACAAAGGCATATTCAAAACAAAAGTGATGGCTATTCTATTACAAGGCATTCAGAGGCCCAACATTTGAATGGCGTCATGACTAGCAACTTATGATGCATCAACCGGCAGACGGTTAAGCTTCCTTGCTGGGTTGATGTGAAGAAGATGGGTCGTCAGCGTCGGATCAGCTTCTTCCTCCTCATCACCCAATGGCGGAAGTCATTGGTGGACCATCAATCGGGTTAAATCACGAAAGACAGCCTCTTCACTTATAAGCTCAGCGGATCAACGTCGAGGGCATAAGTGTGCTTACGGATTGGGGAACAAGGTTCTGCACTTCCGGAATGACAACTTCCACCCGCCTGTTGTTTGCATCATAGAAAGAGCGGTAAACCGCCAGGTTGGCTTCTGCTGCCAGTTGACTCGCCAGAGGACGCATCTCCTTTGTTATCCGCTTGAGGGCATCATTATCAAAAGCTTCGCCATTTTCTTGAGCGCTGGGGAAGCCCTTGGCTATGTCAGCCGGATCAAGGTCCGCTATCCATGCTTTGGCACGAGTTAGAGCCAATAAAGTGCCACCCCGGGCCGCAGATCGTTTCAACTCTTCAAGTTGTGCCGGGATCATGGATAGCCGGTCCAACGTATCTTTGATCAAAGACGGAGCTGTGTTATCATACGACGTCGCACATATTTCTCGCTGGGTGCGGTATACAGTTGCTCAATCAGTGTATACGCGGCCTTGAGCTTCTTTCGCATGTCCGTGCCCAGATGAGCAATACGCTTCCCTATACCGGTTTAAGAAAGTTCAGGTTAAACCGGTGGAAATGTCAAAACGGAATAGTAATCACAAACCTTGGTGAAACATCTCTTACCAAAGATCGCAGAGGTCATGGCATTAATTTGGCGCCTTAGTCCGGTGAGCTCTTCTGTCACCGGTTTAAGAGCTGCTTCAGCATCTTCCACCCGTTTAAGTAACCCGGCCTTCTCTGTCTCCCAGTTGGCCTGCTCAGATTTAAACCACTCCTTGAGCTGCTCCATAGTGGTCAAGGCGGTTTTCAACTCATCCTTGGCCTTGGAGGCTTCTGCTTGTTGGGTCTTCAGATTGGCACGAAGGTCATTGAGTTGTCCGGTTTGTTGGCATATCTCACTCTGATAAAAAAGGGATCACGTTAATTGTTTCATCATGAAGTCCCAAGCTCAATACAGGTATTCAACTTGGCACTTGGGGGCTAATGGCTAATTGCTCAAACATGTTTTGCTACGGTGATACAACTTATAGTCCCGGTTTAACTATGCTAAGTTAAACCGGCCCTTGGGGACTACATCAATAAAGTTTGAGACGTTTGAGTTTGATATTAAGTCCCGGTTTAAGCTAAGCTATGTTGAACCGGCCCTTGGGGGCTACTACATAATAAAGGTACAAGAGAGGCATAACTCCTTACCTCATAGCGCTCCTTCATAAGATTCACCGGACCAGCTTGAAATCACGGCTTGTGTAGAGCCGGTTCGAAGCTGGAGTGAAGTTCTTAGGCGAGAAATTGTCATAAGGTGACGGATCAGTTTTTCCTTCTCCTTACTCATGGCAGTAAACTCTTCCTTGGCGCTGTGTTTTGATAGAGCGACCGGATTGCGGCGGTATAAGCGGTGCCGTCACTACGACATCATCATCTTTGGCGGGCTGGCGGTTGGCATTCTTTCACGGGCTTGGTGCTTTCATACCGGGCTCGGCGGATCAAGCAATGAAACCTGTTACGCTGCAGGACTCGGTGGAGCAGGATGTGATGTTTCCACTTGGACATCGGTTCAACCTCTGGCGGATTAACCTTTGTTGTTTTGGTTAAACCCGCGAGCTGTTTTTAGCGACTTCAGGTTTTCGCCATGATGCTCTGGAGTCTTCTCGGATCAACGTCCTGATGGGGTCAAGGGTTTTGCCTTCTTACTTAAGCGAGCCTTGGTGCTGCAACATTCAGAGTTAGAGTATGATAAACCGACAAATGCAAAGAAGAAAGGGTAATATGCTTACCCAGCAGCAACTTTAAGAGGAGGCAATTGAGTGGTTGATGAACCGCCAGATGAGTTGGAAGAGGCCTGATAATTCGGATCAGACGGATTGAGAGGACATCGGAAGAAACCTTTCAAAGGATAGCGCTTTTCGGAGAACAAATCACCTCACGGGCGATGCTTCCGGGTTGGGGTGTCAGGTAAACCGGACGACGTAATTTGTTGATCGTTGTGCCGGGTCGTACGGCGTTCTTCAGCTTGCTGTGTCTTCAAAGAAAGATTTGGATTCAAATGAGCATGCGAGTGAGATTTTTTCACTTTCCGGACTGCGCGGCGAATTCTTTTAACCGGTACAAGATCAGAATCGGAAGAAAGAAGGATTACCTCAACAGGATCGGCATGGCTGGCCTCGGCATCATCACTCGGGATTATGGCATCAATAGGATGAATGATAAAAAGACAAAGTAAATCAAGCTTTACCTCCGCATCTGAATCTTCATCTTCCGTGGTTCGAAGACTCGGCGGTTTTCCTCTTACCAGCCTTCTTGGTGGTCTTGGACTTTACGAGGAACCGGGCGGTTTAGTTCGTTTCCAAAAGGAGCTGTTAGCGACAATTAACAAGGATTAATATATATCAATAAGGCATTACAATCGGTAGAGCGATGGCGAAGCCTTACATGAGCGGTTTGTTGGAAACGAGCAGGGCCAACCGGTTTGGCTGCATACGGAGATCGGTTCATCGAGCATCCTCTTCCTTATCTCGGTAACTTCAAGCTCAGTTATTGGTAGCTCGTGGCGTCGTTGATGGTCTTTGGCGCTACCGGTGTATTCATGCATCAATCCGGGCGGCTTAATGGCAAGATGCCCCAAGAAACCCAAACATCGAACAAGGTCAATACCGGTTAAGCCGTTGGCCATTAGAGCCGGAGCTTGATAATTTGGGGCACAAAATTCTTCCGTTCTGCGGCGGTCAAGCGTAAAGGCAATGGGTGATGGTTGCTAAGCCGGTGAGGGCGGTAACCCGGTAAGGGGTTTTCGCCGTTAGGAGCGGTATTCCGGCAATAGAACCAGGTTTGGTTCCAGTCTTTCGGATGGCTATGGTGTTTTGCGTGAGGAAAGTCTACTTCCTTCCTTTTCTGGATTGAAACGCCACTAAGCTCCGTGTTAGGACCATCCGAAAACTCAGTACGGTGGTTCAAATGAAAGAAATCCCGAAATAACTCCACAGATGGTTCTTCTTGAAGGTAGACTTCGCAGAAAACTTGAAAATTGCATATATTGGACACAGAGTTCGGACCAATATCTTGTGGATGGAGTTGGAAACTTGCGAGGACATCCCGGAAGAATTTTGATCCGGGCGGGCTGAATCCCCGGTCTAAGTGTTGCATAAATACAATTACTTCTCCCTCTTGAGGTTCAGGAGGGCATTCAGAATCCGGAACACGCCAATAAAGGACATTTTTGGAGGCTAAAGCGCTGGTGGTGACATATCCATTGAGTTGTGTCTCAGTGATCTTGGACCGAACCCAATTACAGGCAGAAAATTGTTTGGCCATTCCGGAAGAAAAAGCTGCAAAAGGAAAAGTAAAGACCGGTTTACCGTTCTCGGTTCAGGCATATTATTCAATGCTAAACCAGCAGTTTGGCATTCAGTTCCAATTTCCGGTTTAACTGAGGACTAATGGAGTATGGCGGATTACTGTCAAAAAATTAAACCGCCCTTAGGAGGAAGGGACAGAACTGGAAAATCTGCTAAGTGTTGAGAGAAACAGGTTTCACACATGAATGGAATTAATTTGGATCTACCGAAGAGTTAGTAAGGAAAAAATTCTGCGATCCATACAAGCTTTATAAAGAGCAGGGAAGTTCGTGCGTTCTATCAAGAGGGTCTGAACAAAAAGAAAGATTTGCAAAGTGCTAAACTGAAGGCGGAGCAGCTACTACACAGGATATATGCTACGGTTGGATTAAAAAGCCATGGCAGAACAGGTATGAAGAGACTAGGGATGAACGCCTATGAACGACAATATGAACAGGAGCCTTAAGATGCAGATCTAGGGTATGAGGAGGAGCCTTACCCGATGCAGGACAGCGGAGGCGCCGAGAGTCTCTGGTACAACCAGGTTGATCTGCTGACCTTGTGTTGGTGCGGCGTTCGAGGTCGGAGGCGACGGCGGAGCTTGAGCTGAGGCGTCGCGAGGAAGAAGAAGTGCGGAAGGGGAAGAAGAAAGGGCCTTCGGTCTATTTATAATGAGACGAGTAATTGTGAGTGCGAGAATCGAGGAGTTGAAAGCGGCGGATGGCGCGTGGTCGCCTCGATTTCGGGATAGTATTAAATGAAGGAATCTTATTGTTTGGGCTTCTTTAATGAAGATGCGTCAAGATGCTTTCTGTTCTTTGGGGTCGGAGGATAGCGTCACGGCGGTTTAAGCAGATGGCGGTTTCTGAAATATGAAGGAAGATATTGAGTTTTTCTAAGATGTTGAAGATTAACATGAACAGGTTCAAGTCAATCTGGGGCCTAATGTTGGGGATGTAACTACTGAATATAAACCGCCCTCGAGGGGCCGGTTCACCCTCAGCCATAATTGGAGCCCACGAAGACTCAGAAGGTGGCGATTCGCCATAGAGCTTAGAGGCCCGGAGCCCAGGGGCGTATTAGGGCCCATAATGGTAAAACCGCCATAACCATGTAACTTGTGTTGTAAGATAAGAGAAAGGAGAGACCGAGCCGGACATATGAGCCGGCCTCGGGACTCTGTAGACCGGCCGGACATCAACCCGTGTATATAAGGGGACGACCCGGCGGCGGTTTAGAGACAGACAACGACAACTCGAGGGTTAGGCGAAGCTATTTGCTCCCTAGCCGCCGAGATCACATCAATCCCATCTCAAACTAGACGTAGGCTTTTACCTTCATCGAAGGGGCCGAACTAGTATAACCTCTTGTGTCTTTGCGTCCGCTTTAACCCCTCTAAGTTAACCCGTACGATGGCCCCGCGACTAAGTCCTTTCATGAGGACATCTGCCGTGACAATTCCACGACACTCCCCGTGCAAAACACCATTGATATACGGTTATCAAAGATAAGCACAAGTGTATCATCTCCAAAGTATTGGGACTTCGGTCTCAGTTACCTGTGAGGCTGGAAATATTCCGAGGTAATCGGCCGTAATGGCAACCAAGGCATTGTCGATGCTCAGTTGGTAAAATACCCCATCGATCAACTCCAAGGATATGTCCGGATCCTCTTAGGAGGCCGGATCGAGGGACCTTTCCGGATCCTCTGGTTGTGGAGGAGGGCTGTTTATATCCTTTACAGCCCGGTGCAATTCCTGCGTCGAAATCACAGAATAAGGTACCTAACTACGGGAATATGGAACTGATGGGCATAAAGAAGTGTCCGCTTACCCAGCTTGAAGGATCGTACATAGAAAATCCGGCCTGTGGATTGACGCGGAGGAAATCCTCCTCTTCTCCCTTATAT
The DNA here is from genome assembly GCA_021605205.1 of Aegilops longissima. Taxonomy (NCBI): domain Eukaryota; kingdom Viridiplantae; phylum Streptophyta; class Magnoliopsida; order Poales; family Poaceae; genus Aegilops; species Aegilops longissima. Next base: position 501,558,333 of record CM038676.1, read on the forward strand.
AATGCGGACAAGGCCTTCATCAGAGCAGCAACTGAACCCGGCCCCTTACGGCCGCAGCAGGTGGCATCATCCTCCCCGTTGAAATCCCACATGGGGTGGCCTCTATACTGAAGCGGCTGCACCCCCCGCATGATGCACGTGGCCATGACCCCGATCATGGTCAGTCCGGAATGAGCTAGTAATCTTATCCGGCTCATCGGGTAAGGGCGTCCTGTCATTTTCCTTACGAGGGCTCCGTGGCGCCAGCTTAGGCGCTTCTTCAAAGCAGCATTATTGAACTCAGGAAGGCCGATCCGCACAGGGTCCGGCAGGGGGACATCTTCTATATAAAACCATTCTGAAGGCCAGTCTTTAGATGCCTTCTTTGGGGTTCAGGATAGATACCCGGTCCCTGCGATGCGCCATAATTTGGCTCCGCCCACTTGATATATCGACCCCTCCTGAGAATGGGGCACAAGGCAGAACAGCTTCTTCCACAGCGCGAAGTGAGCCTCGACGCCCAAGAACAGCTCGCAAAGGGCTACGAAGCCCGCGATATGCAATATGGAGGTAGGCGTAAGGTTGTGCAGCTGGAGGCCATAGAACTCCAGGAGCCCCCGGAGAAACGGATGAATTGGAAATCAGAGCCCTCTTATTAAGTAAGGGACAAGGCATACCCCCTCTCCTTTGGAGGGATTGGGAACGCTCTCCGCCTGCTTTCCGCCATTATAGGTGGCGAGTCTGGCTCGAACCGGGACCATGAAGGCTGGGGGAAGAAATCCCTTGGTTTGGAGTGTCACTAGCTCGCTGTGTGGGACGGAACATCTCTCCCAATCTCCAGGCTGAGGGCTGGCAGGGCGAGAGGAGGAGTTGCGTCGACTGGCCATGATGGAATGGATTTCTGTCAGATGCGCTCTGATGAATGCTCTCGAAGGGGAGATGGTGTGATTTGGATCTAAATCCTCATCTCTTTTATAAGGCAGCTTATTTGCGTAGCTAGGGGTAAAATTAAAAACACCCTGGCTTTTCGCATTCATTTGACACATGGAAGACGGCCATTATTGGGCGTGGAAGCCAAGGAGCGCAATATTCACGAAAAGCCAGACACTATTCAACAGGTACACAGAATTTGGAGAAGAACCCGCCTTGCAATGCCGAAGACAAATCTGCACGCTGGACTCATCGTCATTGAAGCCTGGTTCAGGGGCTACTGAGGGAGTCTCGGATTAGGGGGTGTCCGGATAGCCGAACTATAACCTTCGGCCGGACTCCTGGACTATGAAGATACAAGATTGAAGACTTCGTCCCGTGTCCGGATGGGACTTTCCTTGGCGTGGAAGGCAAGCTTGGCGATACGGATATATAGATCTCCTTCCATTGTAACCGACTCTGTGTAACCCTAACCCTCTCAAGTGTCTATATAAACCGGAAGGTTTTAGTCCGTAGGACGAACAACAATCATACCATAGGCTAGCTTCTAGGGTTTAGCCTCTCTGATCTCGTGGTAGATCTACTCTTGTACTACCCATACCATCAATATTAATCCAACAGGAGTAGGGTTTTACCTCCATCGAGAGGGCCCGAACCTGGGTAAAAACATCGTGTCCCTTGTCTCCTGTTACCATCCGGCCTAGACCCACAGTTCGGGACCCCCTACCCGAGATCCGCCGGTTTTGACACCGACAGTGACCATCCGGTGAGGGAGTCCCAGGCCATGGGACTACACCACCGTGGACCAGTAAGTGCCTTGCGCTGATTTCGTCCTTGCTCTTGATGCTGCTCCTGACGTCCTTCCTTGTTCTGCCAGGCCAATGTCGACGGCGAAGAAGAAGAAAGAGAGAGCACCTACGCCTTCTGTGACCCAGCAGCCTACCGTGGCCACGCCTCCTCCGGCGCAGAAGGGTGGCGACGGCGCCGATGCTTCTCCAGCCCGATATTCCTTGCGAGGCCCGGTGGACCAGTCTCAGGAGAAGGCAACCTCCACCGCCAAGTCGGCTCCGGAGGCGCCTACCCCCAGCTCGCCCGTCGATGTTTCAGTGGTTCAGGAGCCCCCAGGTTCTTCTTCTGCTGCCGCTAGCGCGTAGGTCGCGGCGATAACACTGCCTCCTCCTCCTCCTCGCATCATGTCGTTGGCCCATGATCCTTCCGCTGCGCCTGATGTCCTGGGGGAGGCTCTATCCACGCTGACCCAGCTCTGGGACGACCTCCAAGGCCCTGACCGCCGCTCGGCGTCAGGGCGCCTGGAGCTGATTTCGGGGTGCCTGCGTTCCGACGCGTCCGTGGTAGCTTCCATGGAAGGGGAGCGGGCCATCAGCCTGGCCGCTGCTGCTCGTGACGCGGTGGAAAAGGATGCCGAAGTCGCCAGGGAACGCTTCCGGCTGATGGGGGCCGAGCTGGAGACCATGCACAATGAGCGCGCGACTGAGGCTCGCGGTTGCAAGGCGGAGGAGGAGAAGATGAAGGTCCAAGAAGATGCAGTCACCAGTCGTGACGTAGAGCTGGAGCAGTCGGTGAGGGCGCAGGCCGCAGAACACGGCCGTCTGGAGAAGCTAGAGAAGGAGGTGGAAGTGGAGAAGACTCAGCTGGAAGCCAAGGCGAAGGTTCTAGCTGAGGATCACGCGGCCTTCAGGTCTCTCGAGCAGAGGTCCCGCAAGTTACTTCATGAGCTCTACGAGAAGGGTTTGGAGAATTCGCTGGCGACTGATGATGAGGGCCCCTCCCAGCTGCTCCCTCATCTCGTCACGACGCTCGAGGGGGTCGTCGACGGGATCGTCCCCATGGTGGAGGGGGATGCCAGCGTGCTTTCTTCCTCAGCTCTGACGCACGTCTTCAGCCATCTTCACCTTCGCGATCCCAATGCCGACCTTGGTGTCCTGCTCGAGCCTGTGGATGAGGAGCGCTGCGCAGCTGCTGCCAAGGCCGTGAAGGGCCAAGTGGAGGCATTGTTGAAGAAGTTCCTTGCCATCGACCCTACACCTCCAGCTGATGGCGCCGCCGATCCCACGACCAAGGACAACAACACGACTGACGGCGACGCTGCCGACGGGAAGACGCTCCCTGACAATGGTGCCCAAGGCTGAAGAAAAGGCTTGCTGGTGAACAATGGCGCTCCTTCCCATTTTACTTTGCTGCGAACTTTCCTGCAACATGCGGCGTGCCTCGTGGAGGCGTTAAAACTTCTTGTGGGTGCTTAAGGAACAGTATGTTTTGTAATGTTTTATTGGGATTCCGCGACTTCCTTCCTGTTTGCTTGATGTTCTACGTCGGCAGGGCCCGACCCCGCGCATACCTCAGCTGTCGTTGGGCCGTCCGGATCACCAGGACGGGACCAAGGGGTGAGGGGCTACGTGATCAGTTAGGCTCCTGAGTCAGGATGCTCAGGAGTCCCCCTTGACGCGCAAATGGCCTACGGGAAGGAGATGCGAAGGTAGGCCTTAGTGTTCTACGTCGGCAGGGCCCGACCGCGCGCATACCTTAGCCGCCGTTGGACCGTCCGGATCACCAGGACGGAACCAAGGGGTGAGGGGCTACGTGGCCAGTTAGGTGAGGGAGTCCTGGATTAAGGGGTCCTCGGGCGTCTGGCCTATTGGACATGGGCCGGACTGATGGACTGTGAAGATACAAGATCGAAGAATCTCACCCGTGTCCGGGTTGGTCTCTCCTTGGCGTGGATGGAAAGCTTGGCATTTGAATATGAAGATTCCTTTCTCTGTAACCGACTTTGTACAACCCTAGTCCCCTCCGGTGTCTATATAAACCAGAGGGGCTAGTCTCTAGGGACAATCATAATCATATAGGCTAGACTTCTAGGGTTTTAGCCATTACGATCTCGTGGTAGATCAACTCTTGTAATACTCATATTCATCAAGATCAATCAAGCAGGAAGTAGGGTATTACCTCCATAGAGAGGGCCCGAACCTGGGTAAACATCGTGTCCCCTGTCTCCTATTACCATCGACCTTAGACGCATAGTTCGGGACCCCCTATCCGAGATCCGCCGGTTTTGACACCGACATTGGTGCTTTCATTGAGAGTTCGGCTGTGACGTCGAAGACAGGATTGATGGCTCGCCTTGTTATCAAGGACAGTATCACCTCCGGAGGAGCCCTGGCCTCAGGCCAAACCCTCCGGTTGGGCGGCTTTACCATGACTGCCCGTATGGCCGTCAAGCCGATGATGACTTCTCGGGTCATCGAAAATCACCTCCGTGTTGACTCCGAATACTCCAAACGGATGGATCTGACGGAGTTGTCATCTTTAAACGAACTCCTAGATCACATCGCCACCTTGGGGCTCGCTACAGATTATGATCGGATTGGGCTTAAACCCGATCAGACAGAAATTAAATCTCCACGGATCACCCATCAGATAGCGATAGTAGAGGAGCAGAACAACAACTCTTCCTCTATATTGAGGATGAACTATGTTCGGATTTCCGAGCTCGAAGAGCCGGATACCTGTCCGCGGAACGACATGCCCTGTCCTCCGAACCTAGAGTCGGATGATGGGCCTGAAAAAATCTGTTGATATCACGGAGCCCGAACCATTAAGCTCGGAGATTTCCCAAACTCCGGATCCCAAATTGGATCAGGGTTCGGATTTAAAGCCACCCACCCACCCAGATATACGCGATCTCATGTACATACGGCAGCAGTCTTAGGAACCAGTCCACCACTTTTGGGCCAAATTCCTCCTTGTCAAAGACAAGATTAAAGATTGTCGTGAAGAAGACGCGACCTCAGCATTCTGCTATAATTGCACGGACGTAGGAATCCTCAAGCCATCAACCGCCGTCGCGTATTACATTTCGCTGACTTGGCAACCATTGTACAGAAGTACTGCACAATGCAAAGCGCCTGGAAAACTCAGGCAGCTCTCTGGGAACCACCGGTTTCCACTCAACCCTTCGTCCGGGCAAAAAGGATGCACCCTCGCGGGGCACTCGAACCAATTGTAAATAAATCTAAGCACATTACGGGGCTCGGAACCGTTCTGGAGGGATGGCTCGACATGCCATGCAAAATACACACAAAACCGGATACCATACCAACCCACAGCCTTAGAGCATGTTGGATACTCCAGCAAGTGGCCAAGAGCGGCGAGGATATCCTCACCAAAAATACCCCAGAGCAACACCCCCCGGAAGATGATGACCTCAGCGTATTGACAGTCTTTGAGACTTTTTCTTCAAACAATCGGCGCAAAAGGGCCCTCCGCGACCTCACCGAAGTCTGCCAAGTCAAGACAACAAACCATTGGAACGACACGACCATAACTTTCAATGGCAGTGATGAACCAAAATTTTGGACAGTCCGGGCACCGGCTGCCTTCGTCCTCAATCCAATTGTGGACGGTTTTCGGCTCACCAAAGTGCTCATGGACAGTGGCAACGGGCTAAACCTCATCTACGAGGATATACTCAACAAAATGGAAATAGACATGAGCCGCATCGAGCAAAGCAGCACGACTTTCCGAGGAATAATTTCAGTCGGGAGGCGCGATGTGTGGGAAAAATCACACTTGACGTGGTATTCGGCACGCCGGACAATTATCGGTCTAAAGAGATAACCTTCCAAGTGGCCCCTTTCAACAGCGGATATCACGCCCTATTGGGGAGAGATGCATTTACATGCTTCCAAGCTATACCTCATTACGGGTACATGAAGCTCAAGATGCCTGGGCCCAATGGTATCATCACACTTCCCAGTGATCCGGACATAGCACTCCGCACCGAAAACAAAACCGCATCCCTGGCCCTCAAGGCACTATCTGAAGCCCTCCCGGTCGAAGAGCTAACCGTGTTGCGCTCTACTCTGGATAGGGATGACGTAATACTGGACAAGCGACCCAAATCCACCTCCTTTAAACTAGCAGATGAAATAGTCAAATTTCAAGTCCACCCGAGGGACCCCAAGAAGACAGCATCCATCGGGGCACGGCTCGACCCAACGGTTGACGCCGTGCTACGAGAGTTCCTGCGCGAGAACTAGGACATATTCTCCTGGCACCGTTCTGATATGCCAGGAATCCCACGCAGGTTGGCCGAACACAGCCTCAACATATTGAAGGGATATAAACCGGTCAAGCAAACACTGCGGCGCTTTTTCGAACCCAAACGACAAGCCATGGGGGAGGAGCTAGCCAAGTTAATCGAGGCCGGATTCATTAGAGAAATAAAACATCTGGACTGGCTAGCAAACTTGGTGATGGTGCTAAATAAGGATAAATCCTGGCGCCTATGCGTCGATTACAAGGACCTCAACAAGGCCTGCCCTAAGGATCCCTTCCCCCTCCGTCGCATCGATCAGATTATTGATGCTACCGCAGGACACGACTCACTGTGTTTCCTCGACACATACTCCAGATACCATCAAATCAAAATGAAGGAGTCCGACAAGGCCGCAATGGCATTCATGTCGGTGTTCTGGGAACGGGGGTCCCCAGAATTGCCTGCCTGCGGCCCACGGCGTGGCTGTGCTAGCGGGCCTGTACGACCCATCTTCACCAACAAAGCATTCAAGACCCACGTGAGGGGCCAAGCCTCGTGAGGCGGATGATGCAAGACCTCTTCAGGAGCAGCCTCTCCAGGCAAGGCTCGCGAGGAGCGGAGATATCAAGGCGGGGAAAACCTCGCGAGGCCCTTGTGACGTGAGCCATGACGATCGACACCAGGCGGGCGCCAGCGCGCGTAGCGTCCTTGTTTCCTCTTTGGTGCAAAGGAGGCAGGCGCACACACGGAGTACCGAGGCATCAAGCAAAGGTTTCCATATTAGTGCAACGAGACCAAGACCAGCGGGACCGCAAGACGGGGGTCACCATGGGGCCCAAGACGGCGTCACCACCAGAGCCTTTTGCAGGAGAAGACCACTTTTGTCAGGATAGCCTGTACTAGCTGTCCCCTTTCAAATTAGCCCGCCATTGTTGGCTCCCTTCCCGCTCAATATTTGGGGTGAGGACCAGGGCATATATAAGTAGAACTAGCCACCACAGTAGAGGCATCTGATAACTCATCGAGCCCTCACCACACAAGCTCGACAACCACAAGAACACCTCAACCTCATGAGGCTGTTCTTCCCCTTACATGGAATATATACGCAAAAGATATTGCAGACCCTTTACACACCCCCATGGGGCACTTCGTGATTCTTCGCAGGAAACAAAAGCAAGAACTAAGAGGAATCCTATCTACACCCTCCCGTGGCAGACGCCATCATCAACAGTGGGCCACGGGAGGCCGGCGATGACCCCATCCAGATCAGCGGCGGCTGGACGCCGCGGCTCTGCTCTGAGCCCGGCGAGAGCTCAGGGGCACGTAGCTGTCGCCGCTCGTCTCCAGAGTCACATAAAGCTTAGGAGAGTCGCTAGACTCCCAGGGGCTGCTGCTGCTGGAGTAGCCGCGAGCGGAGCACGCGTCAGCCTGGCGCTCCCCTCTAGGGCAACACTCCAAGCGGCGGCCCTCCGCGTCGAAGACCTTGAAGAAGAGCATGGAGACGCCGTCGTACTCAAATTGGATCGTGAGGGCGCCTTCCGTGCGGCAAACCCAGGCAACCTCGCCCCAGCTGCAGGTCAAGAAGATCTTGCCAGCGGGGACCGCTTCGATCTCTGCTTCGGTCGCCGGAGCGTCGCAGTTGGCATGCTGCAGCCAGAGCTCGAGAGGCCCCTTCGGCGGCATCACGTCGGAAAAGAACCGCGGGAAGCGGATCCAGGAGCTTGGAGGCATCGGCGCCCATAGCACGAGCTCGCGCGAGGAATCCGCGGCTTGGATTCCGGGAGCAACGATGCGCATCACCATCGCACGGCGACCACGGGCGCGGCGCGGGCGGCGCCGCTCGTTGGTCCGCCCTTCTGAGCCCTCGGCTCGGGCGTACAAGGGTAGCGGATACCCTGGAGGAGGCCGCTCGCACCAAGGCCTCGTCACCACCTGCATCACTGCTTCGTCGCAGCGGTGAACCGACCTCTTCTTTGGCGGGAGTGGCCATGGATCATCGCGGGGGGCCTTTCCTTTCTCTTCAGTGGAGAACCTTCGGATGGGCGCCATTGCTACCAGCGGTGGAGCAAGGGGGAAGAAGCAAGTGAACGAAGAAGAAATGGATGACGGGGGCTCCGCCCCCCTCCCCATTTATAGCGGGAGAAGGCCAACCGGCGCCTCCCACGTCGCAGGTAATGATGACTCTCCTTGGATGTCACAGGGACTCGTCAGGTCGGGCAGTTGCCGAGGCAGCATGGGGAAGTGGAGACGCCCACGTCCAATCAACCGCCACGCATCGACCGAGGTCGCAGGCTTTTGGGGCCCACGGCGCTCCGTACTTGACCCTTGGCTTCGCCTCGAAGCCAAGCCCAAGCGCACCTTGGGCTCGGGGGCTACTGTCGGCGTTCTGGGAACGAGGGTCCCCAGACTTGCCTACCTGTGGCCCACGGCGTGGCTATGCTAGCGGGCATGTACGGCCCATCTTCATCAACAAAGCATTCAAGACCCACGCGAGGGGCCAAGCCTCCACTACAAAAAAAATACACTTCCATGATGATACGTGTTTGTCACAGTAGGTTGCGTTTTTTGTCATGCATGTACATCCATGACAAATTTATGATGAATCAAGATAGTCATACGTCTTTGTCGTAGAAGTGTTCCATGACATTACCAAAATTATCATCACGGAAGTGTCCACTTCCATGACGATAAATCGCGCGTCACAGAAGTGCTTTCGTCAAGGGTGACCGACATGTGGCATCCACCGTAACGGAACGCCGTTATGCTATCGGGTTGGGTTTTGGATCCGATAACCCGTTAACAGCCCCGACCAATGGGAAATTTCCACGTGTAAAATTCTTATCGGCCGGACGAAACACGTGTCAGCTCGTCAGTGGGTCAGATAGGCGCCTATGATATGTCGACACGTGCCACGGCCCACCACTGGCCCATTTAGCTTACAAAGCCGGCCCGTTTGACTTGGTCAAAAGTTAACGGGCTGGCCCATGAAAAGCCTGTTAACGGTCTCTTCGCAAATAACCCATTTTACGACCCGTTAACTCACGGCCCGTTAGGCACTAAAGGAAATCGACCCAACAACGTCATGTGGGCCGTCGAATATAACACCAGCCCATTTCACTTTCGGCCCATGTATGGCCCACGACGTCTTTCGGCCCATATGAGGCCTTCGTATCTTTCGGCCCTTTACAGGCCCACGGTGACTCTAGCCCATAATGAACAGTAATTTTCTTTGTACCCATTAACGGCCCGTGATTTACATGGGCCGTTTCCAGCCCGTGTTAGCTTTTGGCTTATTGACGGCCCATACGTTCTTGGGCTCCTTTTCGGCCCTCGATTACTTCCGGCCCGTTACTGGCCTGTTCCCCTAATGGGCCAAATTCGGCCCATGGCAAGAGTCGGCCCGTTACTGGCATGTTCCCCAAATGGGCCAAATTCGGCCCATGGCAAGAGTCGGCCCGTTACTGGTCTGTTACCCTAATGGGCCAAATTCGGCCCATGGCAAGAGTCGGCCCGTTTCGCCGGCCGCCCTATATTACGGCCCATTAACGATCTGTTATGCCCGTGATGAATTAAGCTTTTGCATCCCACGGACGTTAACGCCCGTTACCATCTTGGGCCGATACCAATTACGCCCGACACGGCCCATGTAGACCCATTTATCCGATGGTCCGAGCCCACCGATTACAGGCCCATTTATCGACGGCCCGAGGCCCACCGATTACAGGCCCATTTATTGACGGCCCGTAGGAGACCCATGGATCCTACGGCCCGTATATGGCCCATGGGTAGTTGTGGCCACTAGCAAACCAGGGAAAAATAAGACTAGGAAATAAATAAGGCCGAAACTAACGCTAGGCTATTAAGGCGATTGCACAGATTACATCCACTAGGCATCAAAGATCGCCACCAGTGCAAATATAGGGAACACCCTACACTATACAAAAATGGCTTGCTGTTTTCTTCAGCCGGTGGCTGCACGTTAATAATAAATTTTGTATTGCACCAAAACAAATTACAACTATATAACAAAAGGAAGGTTGGCATAAAACTTACAGTCTAGCGAGATAAATGCACCACCGAAGTTGAAGCTCGGTTCATTTGACATGGTATTACGTTTTCATGTTGTATTGTCCGATGGAGCACCATAACCCTCGCCTTCATTTCCCTAGGCTCTGAACAACATAGCAAATGTCGATAGTCGGTTTCAAAACCATGCATATCTTGACGACATTGAGCAATGTTTCTCCTTGTTTCACAAAGGGCCTCTGTTAGGGAATGGACTTGTGTCTGGAGCGCAGATACAACATTGCTTTGAGCTTGCATATCTTGATCATGAGGCAGTTTGGACGATATTGCCTTAACAACCAACCCGGTATTACGCAGGCGTGCTTTTTGGCTTTGTTAGTGGACAGTCTTGACCCATCGCAGCAAGAGCCGACATTGCGGTTATAGTTGCCTCGCCACCTTGAGAAGGTGGCGGTTCCACCATTTTTCCATGGCTCGCTGAAAAGTTGAGGTTTTACATTAGTAGTACCGAGCGTAAGATATTAAGGAGGCAGCAAAACCAAACAAAATAGCTTTGGTCTATATACGTAACTTATTCGGTGAACCCATGTAAAATATTAGTTGTATTTTATTGCAAAGTACATAATAAAACCAGGTTCCAAACATATGACCATGTACCATCGCTAATGTATTGTCTATTTCTTCACATTGTATTGAGGGCTAAGGATAAAGAGATGAAGTTTATAATACGGTAAGCATAGTATGACATCATTCATATCACAAAACAACTGAGAACAGACAAACAGGCAATTGTAATGTTGTGTGGGCAAGTCCAGCACGGAACTAGATTACGGGTCAAGATCAAAGGATCATCACTCCTCCCTTTTAAACCTTGTAAGGTGCAATGATACGCTAAGAGAATTGTGTATAAAATTGAAAAGACTAATAGACATTGGCTGCAAACCATGCAGTTCAAGGCACAAGTGAGAGTAAGTAGTTAAAAGGCATGAGGATTAAGGAATTACAACAACGGCTTTGACTGGTGTAGTCATGCCCTTCTTCTTGCTGCAGTGACAGTCCTTGAAGATTTCCACAACATTTGGTTCAGGTACTTTATGGTCCTTGTGGGCTTTCCTCTGCATTTCGAACAAGTCAATATAGTCTGATAATATGGTATATTGAAAAGAGTGAAACAGCAGCTAATTACAAGAGCCTCGCAGTGTGCAATATAGCTACGAGATCACGTAAATGCTGTTGGAATTTCACTTTAAAGACGGTTGGCCTTGTTCTTTGAACAGTTCACCTACAAGAAGATAGATTTGTGTGGCACATGCGTCAATAGGACTTCAACATGTGATCTGATCACATATATATAATGTACCGATACTTGGATCGGACCAGTGTTTAACAAGGCCCTCCGGTCTTCATCCGATATATTTTCCATTGGAGATGTTTGGGAAAGTTCACCGTTAGCCTTGCCTTCAAAGTGAGTTTTCCTCAAGTTATACCGATCTTGTCATGAGCACACTTGAAAACATGGGTGCAAGCTTGTCAGTTGCATCATCTTGGCTATCCAACTTGAACCTCATCTGTTGAAAATTATGGGAGTCTCATTATCGCAACCTAGAAAGTATGGGACAGAGCAAGACGATATTACTAGTTTCCATACATAACCATACTTACAGATAAATGGTCGAGGAAGGTGTTGAACTGGGTTTCATCTTTGTCATTCCTGTATTGAATCCATGTTGGGAGGATACGTACATGACACCTAACAGCAACCGCTGCCTCTGATACTAACTTGGCTGACTCTATAGCATCACGTGGCCTTTTTAAACCTGCCTCAAAATGGATCTCCATTCTTCCTCCTCTAGATTTAGTTAACCTATCGAGCATTATCCCTGATGTTTGTTTCCTCTTGCGCCTAGGTGCTAGTCCAACAACGAACATAGGAAGTGTTAGTGTACATCAAACTGTGAGACTACATATAAAGAAGCATGCAACTGTAACTTGACTCCAGCAACTACCTTCTTGCTGTTGAAGCTCACAAGGTTCATCTGATATTGCCAACTCGTCTTGTGTCAAGAGTGCTTGGGAAGTAGTGTCAGGTGGCAAGGGAGCTTGAGAACGTGCTGCTAGCTCAGTTGATGCGCGAGTATGTCGTGCAGCTGGTAGTACTGTGGTAGGTGTTGCAAGAACTAGGGTTGTCTCTGCTTGTTTGGTGGCAGCTATTTGTTTCTGTTTGGCTTGTTTTGCAGCTCGTGTAGCATGGGATGTCGTGTTTGTAGAATTTTCTGCTGGACTTTCACCTTCTATTGCACCATCAGTACCAGCAGAATCTGCAGGATTCATCCGCTTCTCATTCCCTGCCATTATGTGTTTCTTCCTCTTTCTCGGTGCCATGTTAAGTCAAGCCGACAAGAAAAATGAATAACAATTTAGTTCTTCAGAACAAATTGATGCGTGATCTGCATTTAACTGAACTTTGATGTTAGACAACCACATGATAGGAGGATGTAATATGTATGAAAAACAGGACGGAAAAGATAACCGAACTATGATGTGTAAACTAAGAAGAAGACATTTCACCAAATTAGAAGCAATGCAATGGAAGGTAGACACCATATGAAAGATGCTACAAATATCACTCTGCCAAGTTAATAAAGTGTCTCGGCATAAATGGCGTTTAAACAAATGTGAAGCGAGAGAAGAAATAAATCATATGCAAGATGCAAACAACATCACACTACCATGTTAGAGGTCTCTCGTCATTAGTGCCATTGCATATTCACAGCATTGCATATTCACAGCTTATGATGTGTAAACTAAGGAGAAGGCATTTCAACAAATTAGAAGCAATGAAAGCTAGACACCATATGAAAGATGCAACGAATATCACTCTACCAAGTTAAAACTGTCTCGTCATAAGTGCCATTTCAACAAATTAGTAGTACAAGCTAGAAAAGAATGTGAGATGTAACCTATATCACACTCAAGTCAAGCGTGTCTTATGATAAGTGATTGTTGTAGGTTACACAACAGTAGTAATTTGATGTAAGAACATGGTGTGATAGACAGATATTGTATGTTCTAGAAACAGGAACACGTGTCTTATTCAAGTATAATGTGTAAAGTAAGCAGATGGAATTCAACAAAATTAGAAGCAATACAAGCTAGACATCACACATAACATGCAACCACATATAACAATTGCCAAGTTAGAGGGAGCACCGGTGATGCTGCACTAGGGGAGGCGTGCTCATCATAAACACAGCTTTGTTGAGTGTCTATGCATGTGTTGTCTTGGAAATCATCTTGGGGTGTGGAGGAGTAGAAGCTGTAGAGGCCCTCCGTTTGGAAGGAGCACCTTTATCCGCTGCCTTGCTAACTTCCTTCCGCTTTATTGATTTTGAATTGTCAAGTAAAACCGACAAGAAAAAGCAATAAAATTCTCTCTTGTAACTCATTCATGCATGATACTGACAATCACTACTTTGATGTAAGGCAAACACATGATACCAGGATGGAATATGTACGAAAAACAGGACGACATGGCATGTTCACAACTGTTTGTGTAAACTAAGCAGAAACCATTCCAGCAAATAAGAAGCAATGCAAGCTAGACACCACATGAAAGATGCAACCAATATGACTCTGCCAAGTTAAAAGCGTCCCATCATAAATGGAATTTCAACAAATTAGAAGCAGCGCATGCTATAAATCATATGAAAGATGCAACTAATATCGCACTGCATATACTAAAGGTGTCTCGTCATATTGATTGATGCGGGATAAAAAAACAATAGTTTTATGTAAGGACATGCTTAATAGACAGATGTACTATGTACTAAATACAGGAAGGCATGTCACATTAATGGTATAATGTCACATTTACAGGAGTATAAGCTAAGCAGACTAGCACATGCAGTTTAACAGATTGGAAGAATTACAATCTAGACACCATATGCAACATGCAACCACATATCACGCTGCCAAGTTAGAGCAAGAACCTGCGATGCTAGTGTAGGGGAAATGCTGTAATCAACTACAGAGCTACGTTCACTATCTTCATCTAGCATTTCGCATTTCTTGAGAATCATGTCGGAGGCCGACGCTGCATTCTTTAAATGAGGAGTAGTCCCTTGCCTGCCTGCCTCGTCATAAGTGATTGATGAGGGATACACAAGAACATTAGTTTGATGTAAGAACATGGTTAATACACAGATGTACTAGTATGTACCAAAAGCAAAAAGGCATGTCATATTCAAAGGTATAATGTGTAAGCTAAGCAGATGCAATTTAACCAAACTAGAAGCAATACAAGCTAGACATCCGGCTGGAGTGGTGAACATGATCATCTAGGACACGAGAGCCTGGTGGAGGCGGGCTGCTTCGCCACCATCGCGGCTTTTAGTTGGCTTCGGTGATGCCTGTCTTTGTTGGGCTTGTCACTGGCTCGGCCGATGCCACGACTAACTATTTGTCTTCTGGTGCTCACGGGATGGTGGTTCATGTAAAAATATCTTTCCTTATCTTAATAAAGACCGACTTCGGCCTTTCGAATACAAGCTAGACACCATATGGAACATGCAACCACATATGACACCGCGAAGTTAAAGCAAGCTCCTTGGATGGTGGTTCATTGCGAGCGAGGTCATCAACTCTAGAGCTACGTTTACCGTCTCCATCCGCTGACTCTGCACCCTTTATAGCATTGTAACGTGTCTTGCCTACCAGCATACGAAGCTGGAGCGACTTCTCTCTTTTCTTTTTGGCTTCTCTCATGGCAGTAGAGTCTGAAATACCCTTGCATAAAAACACAATAGTGAGAGTAAGGGTGAAGTGTGTGCAGAACTAGTGCATTGTAAAAGTAGCAGATAGCAGGTGGCTGAAAAATAAATGACAGGAGACATATGATAGCTCTACAACATTGCATGGCAAACAAAATTAGATTCTTCTCCGTATGATTTTGTAATATATGAGCACATGAAATGCAGGTACTCCTCCAGCACACCACCACATGTGGTCATATCTAAGATAACGATCATTGAAAATAAATAGGCGATCGATTTTTTAATGAACCGTCCGATCTATAAGGAACGGGCAGATGGCCTTCGTCTACCTCCCGCCAGTCACTGTTGATGGTCTTTCTCGAACCGCCAGCGACCACCGGCCCAGACCCGTGCCTCCGCCGCCCCGCCCTCCCATCGACCTCACACCATCGCCGTGCTTGGCAGCGCCCCCAAGCCATCCCTTTAATCCCGGCCGACCTCTAGATCGGGCGCTAGTAGCTCTAGGCCGCAGACGCCCCTAAGATAAACACCAAGGCGCGGCTTCCCCGGCGTAATAGTCGTACTAGCGCCTGTTACGCCGGGGAATGCTTCCGTTAATTGGGAATCAACTGGCCAGAAATTGAAATTCAGGGGGGTGACAGACCTCTAGCTAAGGTGAAATAGTATATGAGGAGAAACCTTGTGCATCGCGAGTTACTAGGAACTTCTAGTATCAAGAAGAAGCGGTCAACTAGTGTCTTCTGTGGGATGAATACCGTGCAAGCGAGGCGTAAGATTTGCACGAATAAGGGAAGAGGAGTACCTTCTTGATTGCGGTGTGGTCACCTCCACATGTCGCGGCGATCTTCTTCTTTTTACCGGGAAACCGATGTCTTTGGAGGGTGCAGGCTTGGACGAACCCATGGCCAAATTGTTGATCTGTGTTCCGTGGCGTCATGTCGGCGGAGGGGAAGCAAATCCGAGGCGGCGAAGGGCGGCGAGCAGGAACAACTCCGGTGCGGTGGAGGGTGGCGATGTTGGAGCGGCAGCGGTGAGGCGCAGGACGACGTGGTTGAACTAGCTCGGGTACGGATGGCTCGGCCTCGGCTTCAACTACTAGCCATGGAGGGCGTTGCGGTTGAGGTTGCGGTGGGCAGCGACATCGGGTATCGGCTCCGGCGTGATGGAGGAGGGCGGCGGTTGATGGGTGGGATGGGGTGGCGGACGGAGGACGCCGGGGTTTCGCGGCTGGTGGAGAGGTAGTTTTGGCGCCCATAGAGTACGAATGGGGAATCGGACGGGTGGGGGAACCATGTTTCGGTCTGGGACGCACTTGTTTTTGGCTTTTTTGAACAGAAGATGGGACGCGCTTGTTTGAAATTTGGGGAAAGTACAAACTTTGACCCCCTCTTAAATTTCGGACCTACTGGGTAGGATGGTAATCCCAGGTGTCCAAAATAGTGGGCGGGAGCAATTTCGACCGCGGCATGTGTGCTTAGGCGGCCATTGTGTATGAATGTTTTTCGGAGGCAGTTGTGTGGTGTCTAGATGAAGCTACAAACCTACCCCGGTTTAGACCTTTGGACGTCGGGCCGGTAGTTTTCACAGGTCGGAGTTATTAGAAAAGTAATTTCCTTGCACTACCAAACATTGGTCTCATGCGGTTTCGGGCGAGTAGAGGCTCTTTTGGCGCTTCGTTCAAAATTTTGAAACACAAGCATTCACGTTTAGACTACTCTTGAACTATGAGGATTGACCTAAATAGACAACGTTATATTTGACCTTGTATGTTTGAAAACCTCATTAAATTATCCGCTTCCTTTTGAAATTTTGACACTTGAAAATCCTATAACTACGATTATTTTGGAATGGAGGAGCTAAATTTGAATCTATTTTGTACACAACTACATATGCTATTATGTACAAAATCAGAGCAAAGATTGGTACCCCCATAGTTTAGGTATGGTTTACAAATGCCATGATATCAAATTCAAATAATTGAATGGACTTCATGTTGAATTTGATTTTTTAAACCACCTTAGGTGGAATTCAAATGTATGCTAGTTCATAGGTAGCTATTTATAAATGTCCATTGTGTAACTTTCGTATGTAAGATGTGCTTTACACACACAACATGAACTATACTCATGTTTATATTCGATTGCTAAAGCGATGCATTGTCTGGAGTTCAAAATACTAACTATGTGGATCAATTGTGTCGAATAATAACATAGACATGCTCAAATTCAATAGAATCTAGATGTCTGATGGATCAATGACTGCTCCTTACGCGAATTGCAAATATCATGATCCCATCTAATATTTGGATACAATTTATATCTTTAATCAATGTGTAGAGCAGTCTTTTATGTGTAGTTTCACTCTCCATCGGTGGTCTCTCACACATGCTCACACACTCTCCCGAGGTGTCTTTCTTGCACACATGCTCTAGATATAACCCTCCCTCCCTCTCGTAACCATTTACAACTGTTTTCACTAACCTTTATCACAAGCACTCTTCCTCTCGCAAACATACACACGCACAATCTCATCGACCCTTTCTATATACATGGACCTGCCTACGTGTCTCATGTACGCACATTATCTTTACGCCTATCTCTCACGCATTATCTCACACCTCTCTTCCTAATCGACGAGTATGATTCTAGCAGAGCATTTTGTAGGATGCCCCTTAAAGTTAGGTTGGATGTATAGTAATATCAGAGATAAAGGGGTTACCTTAGTCCAAGAACCTCGGGTTACAAATCCTAGCCGGCTTTGTCAGTGGACACAGAGTCTTTCACAATTCTGTTATCTTTGTCTTGTACGACTAGTCATCCATGGGTCTTCCTAAATGTGTCATGGGTCGACCAATGTGGCGCAGGACGGAACCGAACGAAGGGCCTCACCTCGACCCACCGAACCTCACGCGGTGACACACCCTCTGCCCCCACGTCTCATTATCTTCTCACACCCACACATACCAACACAAACATCACACACACAGAAAATTTCTCCTGGTGCCTCTATTCCCTCCCCCCTTGCATATACACACTCAAGGGAATGGAATCTCTTGTCGTGACGTCATATTCGTCTCTCTCTCTCTCTCTCTAGAGCACTCTCATTTGTCGTGCTATCCCCCCCCCCCCCCCGTCGGCCCCTCTATCCATGATGGTGTGCCTGCCATCCTGCAATATAGGCCGTCCGATTTATATCTGATGGATAGGAAAGAAACTATGGCAATTTTTCAAAAAGGTACCCACACACCTCTCCACATTTGCAAATAAGGCCTTCCCTCGTTCATCCTTTTCTCTCACAAGATAAACAAGTCATACAAATGCATCTTGATGTTACGTGCAACGCACGGGCATCTTGCTTGTAAGAATGAAAACAAACGACAAAAAAATATTTTGACGGTGGTTCAAAGTCATGACCGTGGGCACAGCGGACAAGTGGCCTTGTATTGGTATGCTGAGCCGTCTATTTTAACACACAAGAGCTGGTGTGGTGATTATACACATACGCACGCATGCACACGAACTCCATCCACGCAACACACACACAAACACATGCACCCACGCACGCACGCAACACTCACACATACACACGTAGCCATGCACGCACGCAACACTCACACGCACACACGCACACATGCATGCACACACCAGTACACCACATGGACAACACACACTCTCACGCTCAAGTGCTCAACCTACACGTGCATGCGCACACATCGAGCCCAGCAGCACACATACACAACCAAGTGATTCCAGCATGCACGGGTTGGAGCCTTGTCGCGCTGCTTAAATTTGTGTTTATCGACCTTTTCCCTATGCGAATCGACAGGTGGGACCCACAAGGAGCGTGGTCAATTTAACTAGTCAACATGGCGCCACGCAGACTATTTGGCGGTCAGCGAGTGCAATCCGATGCTGAGCTGTGAGCAAGTGACGGATAATGACCGCAAAAGCGTATATAGTGACCGTAATCAGCTTATTCTGAAGTTCGGTGATCGTATTACGCTTTTCTCTCTGTAGGCCCTCCAAAACTACATCTCTACATGTTCTCGCATGTTACATCTAACAACTATGCAATACAACACTACTACTACACTCTAACACAATAAATCATATGTGTTTTTAGTTTTACTAGATATCATATTGTTACTTACAATTATTCAGTTTACATACATTAAAACTGCCTTTGAAATGTATGGCCAGTATCATCTACCGCGCAGGAAAAATCCCGCCCTTTCCTGTTTAATCAGGTTTGTATCGATGGATCGTACGAAACAATAAAACTATAGTACTATACAGTACAAGTGATGGTTCACTGGGCCGTCGTGTCGTCTACTCCTCCGTCGTAAGAGTGGAGCCCTCGCTTTCATAAATCTTCTAGTCCCGTTTGCCGACATGTGGGACATCAAGCTACCGGGTCCACGTGCCATACCGGAATACAGTGCAGAGCAGCCGGGGTGAAGCACCCAAGTCATGGCGCCGGCGTAGTAATGAGCGATGAGGTGTCAAATCACAAAGCTGCACCTTTCCCGCAGTTAAGTTGGAGGGACGAAGTAATAATGCTAAAAAAGAAGTTGGAGGGATGAAGCAACCATCATTTCACTCGTTGCTGAATCCGCTTCTCCCTCATCTTCCTCAACTTAACCACGTGTTGCTTCTGCCGTTGTTCTGCCTCATGTGGGACACGGATCAGATTGGTAAAGCACTGACACGTGGGACCGCATGTTAGCAAACCGCGGGAGAACGTCCTCCGAAAATAAGAAACCTCCCCGCCATCCGCGGCAAAATCACCTCCTTTTACTAATCTTTGATTCTATAATTTTTTAGATCAATATAATTGAGATTTGTATAGATAGCACACAGGAGCAAAATCAAGTGGTACGGTTAAGGGCATCCACAATGTGTAGCCAAATGTGAAAATAGCTTTTGGCATCATGGGAACCATTGTGGACGGTGTTGCCAAAGCCAAAAAGATGGAACCGAAGCTCCCTGATTGATTGATTGAAGGAATAGAAAATTGCAACGTCTCTCCTCTTTCTCCC
This sequence comes from Aegilops longissima, assembly GCA_021605205.1. Lineage (NCBI taxonomy): Eukaryota > Viridiplantae > Streptophyta > Magnoliopsida > Poales > Poaceae > Aegilops > Aegilops longissima. The sequence goes on from CM038676.1 coordinate 501,578,137, forward strand.
ATGCTTGGACGCATGTAGTACAGTATAGAGCACAGAGTCTACTCCCCTATCCCTTCTATCACAAATCACAAAGCAGTGAGGCGTCAAATCACAAAGCATGGACGAAGCAACTATCATTTCACTCTTCGCTGACTCCGCTTCTCCATCATCTTCTTCGAGAAACCATCTCACTGCACTAGTACTCCTAGGAGTAGTACTAGTGAAGGACTTCCTGGATGCAAATAAGGCGGTTGTCTCGGCTTGCAGGCGGCACTTGCGAACGACTTACCGTGGTCTTCCTCAATGGCGTTCTCCGTCGAACGCACTTCGCCCAACCACAAAAAAAAAGTCGTCGACGTCACTGCAATGGGCAAGGAATTCAAATATAGTTACTACCTCCTTTTTTTTGTACACAAGGCCAGTATATCAAAAGTACAATTTGCAAAGGGCCACTAACACTAATCGAGGCAAAATTGATGGGGTTAGCAACCAAGGACATTAATATCCCCTGCATGCATGCGGAAGTGAGAAGGTTCGTTTGCATGGCGCTGCATTAATCAAGCGATGAGGAGTGAGATGGTTAGCTCTTTGGTCTTTTGAGAAAAAATACGCATTAATTGACACGTGAAACGAGGATTTGTATCGATTAAATCCCGCCAAGGAAAACCCGCCTTTCTTTTTTAACACTAGTACTCCTAAATGCACGCGTACTTATCCTGCTTGGGTCTAGGCCTTGCATTGCCAAACTTCGCCACCCATTTTTGCCAAGCTTGCCTAAAGTTTTCAAAATGATAAGGAGGTACACTTGCGCACTGCTGTCGCAGTCGCACCGCACCCTCACACGGTCGCTCCTGCACGCCACGGTCACACCGCACCCTCACACAGTCGCTCCTGCACACTGCAAACCCAACCAAGGGAACGCACCCTCACTGACACGTGTTGTCGCAAGTGAACAAACCAAACTCAGCCATCCTATCGCTGACACATAATTTTCGTTCATAGAGTATGTTTATCCAACCGCATGTTGGGGAGTATCCGTACAGCCCGTGCGGTGGTCTGTTGGGGAAGAAGAAGAGGTGAGGAAGAAGGAAAGAAGGGTTAGGAGACGTAGGATATTCATCCAACCGCCTGAAATGGTAGACTGACCCAAGTCAGGCGACTTGCACAACAAATAGTATGTTTTTACACAGCAAAAGATCCATAAAAACAACAACATAAAGAAAAACTATCACTGCTCGCGGAAAGAGACGGCCTCGTCGTCTTTGGCTGCCGGCGCGAACCAGCCGTCGCTGCCGATGTGTGTCTCCGCACCGTGGTTGTCCTCGGCCTCCAGCTACTCGTTCAAGCGGAGCGTGCGGGTGCTCTGCACGGACGAGCGCACAACCCGGTTCAAGTCGAGGACGTCCGGTTCCGCCTGCAGGAGGGCCTCGATGGCAGCGGCATCCGCCGCGCTCGCGTCGAGTCGAGCCTCCACCGCCCGGTTCAAGTCCAGGACTTCGGTTCCGCTGCGCAGGAGGCGTCGATGAGAGCGGCATCCGCGCGCTCTGCGTCGAGTCGAGCCTCTGCCGCCCGGTTCATGTCCAGGACGTCCGGTTCCGCCTGCAGGAGGGCCTCGATGGCAGCGGCATCCGCGCGCTCCGCCTCAAGTTGAGCCTCCGCCGCCCGGTTCACATCCACGACATCCGGTTCCGCTGCGGAGAGCCTCGATGGCAGCGGCATGCGCGCGCTCCATGTCGAGTTGAGCCTCGCCTCCCGATCCTCCTTTAGTATCGCCATGTTGAACCGCTGGTCCGCTTTGCACCATGGGGACTCGGACGCCGCACGAAGTCGGCGTCCATCGTCTCGAACCCATCGGGGCCTTCGCGCGCGACCTCCACGATGAACATTGGATCGGCTTCCTCCTCCTCGTAGCTTGGCTCCAGAGAACTCGGGGATTGGCCCGCCGCACAGCGAGCTTGGGAACGGAGGTCTGTGGCGCCGACCGCCACCGCAATTTCTGCGCAGCGCTCCGGCGTCAGCATCTTGTAGTAAGTGATCTTGCGACACACCATGGCTTTCTGGCGAACTAGGGGACGCTTGATGCAGGCTAGGGGATCGAAATGTGGGGGAATGGGCTGGACATTTGGTGTGGTTTTAGGGCAGTGGCTGGCGTAGGCCGAGCAGCGAAGGTTCTGGTGTGAATAGTGGTTCCGGTGACGACCGGTCAATCGATTTTGACTGTACATCGCTCCTGTCGCGTTCACGTTGCAGTCCGGCACGCTGGACCCTCCACGTCGCTCACCGAATGGAACGCACTTCGTCTTGCGTTTTCGCTCGCTTGTGGGGCCACAGTTGAGAGCAAACCGACGTCCCTCCCCCTCCCCCGCCCGCGTCATTTATTATACCACCACTCCCTCCGTTTTATGCGGAGTAAATAAAAACAGAGGGAGTATACTATGGATGAGGATCCCCTGACGTGGCCGAACCCATTGAGTAACTGACATGCGAGGCCTAGCAAGCATGGGGTCCGCCAGTAAGTGACCGAAAGGGAGGGTAAGACAGGGATACCTACGTCAGAGGATCCACTTCCACTATACTACTTTGACCAAATGTTAGAGTAATAATATATGACATGCAACTTACACAAAATGTTACAGTAATAATATATGACATGCAACTTACACAAAGCATATGGTCAATTTTGTATGTGAAAGGAGTTTCCAATGATATAATTTTCACATTATACACCTCATGTACTCCCTCCGTCTAGGTGTGTAAGTCATCTTACGAAAACCAAATAATCCCAAAACACGTAGGCGCGGTGCATTAACTTCTACCTCGTTTCTTGTTTCTTGACATATGAACCAATAAGAGATGAGGTGTGCATGCTTTAATGACTGAGACTATCAAACATGACATGCGATGGTCAGTTCATTGCATGCAATCTGTTAATTTGCAAATAAACATTAATGTCTCTCGTTTTCCCTCCTCCTTGGTCACGGTGCACAGCCTAAGATGACTTACTCACCTATGTGAAAGGAGTACTATTAATCTTGTCAATAGTCAAATTGGAAACCATTTCGAGTACAAATCTAGAGTACGTATCGAATCTAACAATATTGATTAGGCGTTGTTGAATGTTGATACCTTTTTTATCATAGTAGAGATACTTTGACTACACATAAAACTTATACTCCTATCATAGTATGTAAAGTAGAAAGGATAGGAGGGAGTATATTGTACGTTCAAAAATGAAACGAACATTGAATACCCTTTATATATGATTTGCGGATGCTATGATCACGGTTCAAAATTTTGAATCCGCCTTAGGTATCACGTGCCCCACTCGTTCCTCTCAATTTCATCTCAGGGTCCGGAGATCTATTGAAAGAGGACTAGGGTGGGTACATGCGAATGATACTCGGCGGAATGTTCAAATGAGGCATGCGGGAGGATGGACTCGACTGGAGGGCGACATGATTGATGGAGAAGAGGGTTGGAGAGGAATGAGAAATAAGCAAACGCCACATGATTACACTTGAATGGCTCAAATAAACAATAAGTTGTCTCGCTTGGCCTACATAGTGAAAGGCCTAATGCGCAACGCGGAGCACTGACGCTCAAATATGGCCGGGAAAACAGGGAAACCGACATAGACCAGACTAGTCCAATGGAGGAGCTGGCCCACGACCTCCTCGCCACCGACAACCGTTCATGTGGGTCATTGGGGCCAACAACAGGGCACCGCTCCAGCACCGCCTCTGGACACGGCGACCGCGGTGAGCGACATGCTCATATCGTCGATAGACACGGTCGGTTTCAGTGTGCCGAGGGTGGCGTTAGTGCTGTGGCACGACCAACGGTATGTTTGGTTTGTGCCCAAGGTTTCCCCATCAAAGCATTGGGTAGCCAAAATTTTGGTTGAGGTATTGGTTGCCCATGATTTGGCCGACATTGGCAAGAAAAATGAACTAGATTTGGCTAGAGTTCATTGGCATGCCAAATAAATGGCAACCATCCAAACAAAGACCAATCTTTGGGTCATGACCAAAATTTTGATAAGGTGCACTTTGGCCACAATCCAAACACACCCCAACACCCGGCTCGTCGAGGATGCACGGGGCGCCGCGACGCATCCGCGGAGTGGTGTAGCGCGGCCTACTGCATCCTCTGGACCTGAGACCATGCCGGGTCGTCTTGCTTTTTCAATGACATGCGGGGATCGCATTTGAGCAAAGGGCATCTCCAACGTTGCCACGACCGCAGCTGACTACCCTGGCACACCAAAGCCCTCATCCCTCGCGCCGTCGCGCGGTGCGTTCCCAGCCGGCGCCAGCTGCCCGCATTCATGCCGTCCGTTCATATGTCATCGTTAAGAGGCTCGGTGCCGAGGAACCAACTCCGCGACTTAATAGCGCACCAGACGCTGGCCTCACGGAATGCGCTACTTAAAGCGGCAACGCCCAGCTAACCTCCACACCATAGTGCATCGTCCTCCTACGGCACCACATCCGCCATGACCACAAGTGCGAGCGCTCTGCGGAGAGCTTGTCTTGAGATGAAGCTCGAGGTCGCCGCCCTCGCTCAAGTCGCCTCTCGCGACGCAGCGAGTGGCGTAGCCGGACGCGACGCGCCGCACAAGCGGTGGCCATGCTGGCGGGCCGACAGCGGGAGCACCGTCGACCACGCGTCCCTACTTGCCGCCTTTCAACGTTCGGCACCGCCGAGGTCGGGGACTCCTCCGAGGATGAGTAGGGCATGGGAGGCGGCAGGGCATGGTGTGCCAACTGGCCGGTCCGTATCCCGTGTTCTACTCTTCCTTGCCGGAGACCGCACCTTCACTTCACGGGCCTTGAACCCCGCCCCCGTACATGGACGGCGGTCGCCGCCGTAGAATAGGTTTAGGGTCGGGTTTCTTTTATTTTTCTGTCCTATAAAAGTTCAAAATGTATTGAAAATCTGCCGTGTTTGCATTAATCTCGGCCGGTGTATATGAATTTTCACAATAATATACATATTGTAGGAGTACTAGCAAGATGCCCGTGCATTGCACGGAAGATCAAGATCTTGTGGGAGAAAAGGATGAACGAGGGAAAGCCTTATCTGCAAATGTGGAGAGGAGTGCGGGTAAATTGTCTTAGTTTCCTTCCTACCTGTTAGATATAGATCGGACGGCCTATATTGCAGGATGACACGCACACCATCATCACCAACTCTGCTTTTTATTGAACCGAGACAAATCTAAAAAACCCAACTAAGCCAACCACCCAACATATCGCGCGGGAAAAGACCCGGCCGTGCCGTTTTAGTTGGGATTACCGGATTACTAGTAGTAGTATCGATGGATCATGCGAAGCAACAATTTTTTTGAGGGGGCGAAGCACCTAGTTTAAAAGGAAAAAAGGCGGTACACTCACAACACTTCTGTCGCGGTCGCATTGCACCCCCACACGTTCGGTCCTGCACACGGCTCACGCATAAGCAGAGCAGCGCTCGCTTGCCTCTTCAGCGACACGTGGGACTGCACTTGGAGAAAGCGATCATCGCCAAACTCCCCTGCCCACCGTGCGAAAATCCTCCCCCTCCCCCACACACAAAAATTCCCCGAAATTGATTCAACCGCCCTTCGGCCAAATATTCCCCAAACCCCCCTCCCCCCGTCCCCCTCCACTCCATTCGCTCTGCCAAAGCCGCCCTCCCCGCCGCGCCGATACGTCGGCGCCGAGGTTCGTCGAGGGGACGCACGGCGATCCTCTCGCTCCCACAGTATGCTCTCGTAGACTGCCGTCCTCTAGCCGCGCCGCCACCTCTGGTTACGTTCTTGTGGAGGCGCACGGCGGTCAGCGCCGCCACCGCTGGCGACGTTCGTGTGGAGACGCATGGCGGTCAGCTTCTCCCACGGTACGCGCATTCTAGACTGAGGCCCCGTTCATGTCGGTGTAGCGCTGAATATTAGCTGATAGACGCTGTTAATCTCACTGTTTGCCGATGTAGTTTACTGTCAATATGCTCTGCTTAAGAAGCTTCCTTGCTCTGTTCTGCACTCAATCTGCTTAGCTGAGATGGCATGCCAAGGCCTATTAGTTGCTAAAATGGCCTGCCATATATTTATTGTGACGTAGATTGCCATGGTCTAGTAGCCAATCTGTTAGGTGAAATAGCTCTACACCGTTTTATACTTGATCTTTGTTGCTGCGATGGCCTTCGATAGTTTGATGGATGTGTGCTCGGCCTCATTGACTGTTGAAACAGCCTGCCATAATTTAGCACTCAAATCTGTTTGCTGAATTAGCTTTACATATATTTCGTTACTTAGATCTGCTCGTCCAAATATCTTGCCATAGCTTTAGACATCGACCTAGGTATTTTTTGGACTTCATAAAAAGCATATATGTTTTTCTGTAATATCTAGTAGAAGAACTAATTTGTATGTCTAACTGATGGACAAGACTTGGATAACTGCTGCTCGAAGATTCTCCGCTGCATATGTTGAGGGGGTTGAAAACTTCATGAACTTTATCAGAGCTGAGTACGGTGGTCCGAAATCAGATGTGCTCTGCCCGTGTAGCAGTTGTATGAATTCAGTTACAAGACCCCAGTCAACTATGCAAAATCATCTACACTTGTATGGGATGTCGGTCACATATACTAGGTGGGTTCATCATGGTGAAGCTGTGAGCGTCAATGTTATTGACTAAGTGGAAGCAGTAGATCACCATCTTGATCTCGCACTGATGCTCAGGTGGAAGAGGAGGAGGAGGTGGTGGTGGCGGAGCCGATGAGTTTGACCAACATTGAAACAATTCTCTGAAATGCTCGTGCATTCCGTGAACTTTCACCTGCAGAAGAAAAATGGTGGGCCCGCATGTTGGAATAATGCAATGTTGCTGTCACCCCAGGAAATAAGCTGTCAGTATTCTCACCTATGGTCACCTTTCTTCAGGTGAAGACATGTGAGCGGATGACCAACAAATCATTCGATGCGATGTTGGCTGCTTTACGCAAATCTTTCCCAGAGATCGTCGAGCTGCCACACACCTCTGATAAAATGAAGAATTTCCTTTGTGCGGTTGGAATTGGATATGATATGATATATGTTTGTAAGAATAATTGTGTTACATTTGGAAGGATTATGCCAACTTAAGTGAATGCCGAAATGCAAATCATCAAGATGGAAAGATGCCGATCTGTGAAGAGGGTTCCTCATAATGTTCGAGACATTTTCCAATTACACCAAGATTGCAGAGGTTGTTTCATGATCTTTGAAACAAGAGAGGATGTCTTGTGGCATTCTAGGAACCAGAGTACAGAGATCGAATGTAATGAGCCATCCATCTCATGGTAGTGAGTGGAAAAGCTTCAATGATAAACACAAAGAGTTTGCTGCTGACCGAGAAACATTAGACTTGGCTTAGCTTGGATGGATTTAACCCATTTGGCCACAGGCGCCACATATAGCATGTGGCCAATGCTTGTTATCCTTACAACATGCCTCCAAATGTACGCACCAAAGAATCAAACTACATGATGGCCTTGCTCATCCCAGGTCCAAAAAGTCCCGGAAAGGATTTTGATTTGTTCATGGAGCCTCTTGTGGAGGAACTTCAACAGCTATGGAAGGTGTTCTCACTCGAGACCTATATAGCAGCCCACCAGCTGATTTCTTTACGTGTGTTGTTGTAATTTGGTGCATCCATGATTATCTGACTTTGGGCACTATGTCGAGGCGAGCGACACATGGTTACAATGCATTTGTTATTTGTGACAGAATCATTGTCATACACAATACTTAGCAAGATCTGCTACATTGGACCTTGCCGTTTCCTTGCCAAGGACAAGCCGCATCCTAGAAAATACCGAAGACATGTGTTCAATGCAAAGCATGAAAACCGTGATGCGCCAAAGAGGCTCACCGCCGATGAGTTGCAAGTGGAATTAGAGAAGGTCGGGCATATTACACGTGAAACCATCCACGGTAATGGTAGCTGGAAAAGGAAGCGTAGCACGGTAGAAGAGAGATTATTGTTTACCAGCAGGTCCACTTTGTGGGACTTGGAGTATTGGAAAGATTTGGATCTGCGGCATAATCTTGATATGATGCACATCGAGAAAAATATATGTGACAACACTATCGGCACACTTCTTAACATTGAAGGCAAGACGAAAGATACCTTAAAATCTAGGATTGATTTGACACACCTGGGTATCAGAAAGGATTTGCAGGTGCAAGATGAAGGTAAACCACGGGATATGGCACCAGCTTTGTACATCTTGGACAAGGTAAAAAGAAAAGAATTCTGCGAGGTCCTGTCACGTGTGAGATTCCCACATGGATTTGCTTCCAATCCTGAAAGGAGAGTCAGTTCAGATGGAAACAAGGTACAAGGGTTGAAAACTCATGACTGCCACGTCCTACTTCAAAGGGTTTTACCTATTATCCTTAGAGGATTGGGCATACGACTTATCAGAGAGCGATTGCAAGAGTTGGGACAATTCTTGAGGAACTCTGCGGTAGAAATATCAGGATAGATGCTTTGGGCGTCTTAGAGACAAGATACCAACTATCCTATGTGACCTTGAGAAGATATATCCTCCAGCCTTCTTTGATGTGATGGTGCATTTGGCTGTTCATCTACGATGAGGCACTACTTAGAGGTCGATGCAGTATGGCTGGATGTACCCTATTGAAAGGCGGCTAGGCACTTTCAAGGGCTATGTTGGGTACAGAGCTAGACCCGAGGGTGATGTCTACTACACAACCTTCTTCTTGTAGACGTTGTTGGGCCTGCAAGTGCACAGGTTTGTAGGACAGTAGCAAATTTCCCTCAAGTGGATGACCTAAGGTTTATCAATCCGTGGGAGGCGTAGGATGAAGATGGTCTCTCTCAAACAACCCTGCAACCAAATAACAAAGAGTCTCTTGTGTCCCCAACACACCTAATACAATGGTAAATTGTATAGGTGCACTAGTTCGGCGAAGAGATGGTGATACAAGTGCAATATGGATGGTAGATAAAGGTATTTGTAATCTGAAAATATAAAAACAGCAAGGTAGTAAGGGGTAAAAGTGAGCGTAAACGGTATTGCAATGATAGGAAACAAGGCCTAGGGTTCATACTTTCACTAGTGCAAGTTCTCTCAACAATAGTAAAATAATTGGATCATATAACTATCCCTCAACATGCAACAAAGAGTCACTCCAAAGCCACTAATAGCGGAGAACAAACATAGAGATTATGGTAGGGTATGAAACCACCTCAAAGTTATTATTTCCAATCAATCCGTTGGGCTATTCCTATAAGTGTCACAAACAGCCCTAGAGTTCGTACTAGAATAACACCTTAAGATACAAATCAACCAAAACCCTAATGTCACCTAGATACTCCATTGTCACCTCAAGTATCCGTGGGCATGATTATACGATATGCATCACACAATCTCAGATTCATCCAACCAACATAAAAGTACTTCAAAGAGTGCCCCAAAGTTTCTACCGGAGAATCACGACGAAAACGTGTGCCAACCCCTATGCATAGGTTCATGGGCGGAACCCGCAAGTTGGTCACCAAAACATACATCAAGTGGCACATGATATCCCATTGTCACCACAGATAATCACGGCAAGACATACATCAAGTGTTCTCATAAAAGACTCAATCCGATAAGATAACTTCAAAGGGGGAACTCAATTCATCACAAGAGAGTAGAGGGGGAGAAACATCATAAGATCCAACTACAATAGCAAAGCTCGGGATACATCAAGATCGTGCCATAGAGGAACACGAGAGAGAACACGAGAGAGAGAGAGAGAGAGAGAGAGAGAGAGAGAGAGAGAGATCAAGCACATAGCTCTGGTACATACCCTCAGCCCGAGGGTGAACTACTCCCTCCTCGTCATGGATAGCGCCGGGATGATGAAGATGGCCACGGTGATGGGTTCCCCCCCGTGAGGTCTTGGAACAGGGTCCCGGTTGGTATTTGGTGGCTACAGAGGCTTGCGGCGGCGGAACTCCCGATCTATCTTCTGTTCTGGAAGTTTTAGGGTACAAGAGTATATATGGGTGCAGGGGGTACGTCGGAGGAGCTACGGGGGCCCCACGAGGCAGGGGGCGCGCCCAGGGGGGTGGGCGCGCCCCCCACCCTCGTGAGCACCTCCCGTATCTTCTGACGTGGGGTCCAAGTCCATCAGGTGGGTTTCCTTCCAAAAATAACTTATCCAGTTGATTTCGTTCCGTTTTGACTCCGTCTGATATTCTTTTTCCTCGAAACACTGAAATAGGCATAAAACAGCAAATCTGGGCTGGGCCTCCGGTTAATAGGTTAGTCCCAAAAATAATATAAAAGTGGATAATAAAGCCCAATATTGCCTAAAACAGTAGATAATATAGCATGGAGCAATAAAAAATTATAGATACGTTGGAGACGTATCAAGCATCCCCAAGCTTAATTCCTGCTCGTCCTCGAGTAGGTAAATGATAAAAATGAATTTTTGATGCGGAGTGCTACTTGGCATAATTTCAATGTAATTCTTCTTAATTGTGGTATGAATATTCATATCCATAAGATTCAAGACAAAAGTTCATATTGATGAAAGAAATAGTAACACTTGAAGCATACTAATCAAAGTAATCATGTCTTCTCAAAATAGCATGGCAAAAGAAAGTTCATCCCTACAAAATCATATAGTTAGGCTATGCTTCATTTTCGTCACACAAAGATGTTCCCAACTTCTATACCCCCGATGAAAAGCCAAGCAATTGTTTCATACTTAAATAATCTCAAACTTTTTCAGCCTTCACGCAATACATGAGCGTGAGCCATGGATATAGCACTATGGGTGGAATAGAATATGATGGTGGGGATTGTGTGGAGAAGACAAAAAAAAGGAGAAAGTCTCACATTGACGAGGATAATCAACGGGCTATGGAGATGCCCATCAATTGATGTCAACATGAGGAGTAGGGATTGCCATGCAACGGATGCACTAGAGCTATGAATGCTCAACAAAAGAAAACTAGTGGGTGTGCATCCAACTTGCTTGCTCATGAAGACCTAGGGCATTTGAGGAAGCCCATCGTAGGAATATACAAGCCAACTTCTATAATGAAAAATTCCCACTAGTATAAAAAGACAACTTATAAGACTCACTATATGAAAAACATGGTGCTACTTTGAAGCACAATATATGAGACTTACTACATGAAGAACAAGGTGCTACTTTGAAGCACAAGTGTGGAAAAAGAGATAGTAGCATTGCCCTTTTTATTTATTTTCTTTTTTTTGGGCCTTTCTTTTTTTTCTTTTTTTTCTTTTTGGCCTTTCTTCTCTTTTTTTGGGCCTTTCTTTTTTTCCTTTTTCTTTTTGGCCTTTCTTCTCTTTTTTTTGGGCAATGCTCTAATAATGATGATCATCACACTTCTATTGATTACAACATAAGGATTACAACTCGAAACTAGAACAAGATATGACTCTATATGAATGCCTCGGTGTGTGCGGGATGGTGCAATGAATCAAGAGTGACATGTATGAATAATAATGCATGGTGGCTTTGCCACAAATACGATGTCAACTACATGATCATGCAATGGCAATATGACAAAAGTAAAGTATGTCATGATGATGATGAACGGAACGGTGGAAAGTTGCATGGCAATATATCTCGGAATGGCTATGGAAATGCCATAATAGGTAGGTATGATGGCTGTTTTGAGGAAGATATAAGGAGGTTTATGTGTGATAGAGCGTATCATATCACGGGGTTTGGATGCACCGGCGAAGTTTGCACCAACTCTCAATGTGAGAAAGGGCAATGCACGATACCGAAGAGGCTAGCAATGATGGAAGGGTGAGATTGCGTATAATCCATGGACTCAACATTAGTCAAAAGAACTCATATACTTATTGCAAAAAATTAGAAGTCATCAAAAACCAAGTACTACGCGCATGCTCCTAGGGGGATAGATTGGTAGGAAAATACCATCGCTCGTCCCCGACCGCCACTCATAAGGATGCACAAGCCAGGTACACTTCATGTTTCAAATTTGTTATATAACTTTAACCATACGTGCATGCTACGGGACTTGCTAACTTCAACACAAGCATTCTTTAAATTCATAATCACCCAACTAGCATGATTTTAATATCACTACCTCCATATCTCAAAACAATTATCAAGTATCAAACTTCTCATAGTATTCAACACACTCATAAGAATTCTTACAAGTCTTGTATGCCTAGCATATTAGGATTATTTAAGCAAATTACCATGCTATTTAAGACTCTCAAAATAATATAAGTGAAGCATGAGAGTTCATTAATTTCTACAAAATAAATCCACCACCGTGCTCTAAAAGATATAAGTGAAGTACTAGAGCAAATGACAAACTACTCCGAAAGATATAAGTGAAGATCAATGAGTAGTCGAATAATTATACAACTATGTGAAGACTCTCCCATTTAATAATTTAAGATCTTGGTATTGTATCCAAACAGCAAGCAAAACAAAATAAAATGACAATGCAAGGATAGCACAACTCATGTGAAGAAGCAAAAACTTAGGCTCAACCGATACTAACCGATAGTTGTTGAAGAAGAAAGGTGGGATGCCTACCGGGGCATCCCCAAGCTTAGATGCTTGAGACTTATTGAAATATTATCTTGGGGTGCCTTGGGCATCCCCAAGCTTGAACTTTTGTGTCTCCTTAATTCCTTTCATATCATGGTTTCTCTTTTTATCAAAAGCTTCATTCACAACAAACTCAACAAGAACTCGTGAGATAGGTTAGTATAAACCAATGCAAAACCTTATCATTTCTTACTGTAACAAATCACTAAAATTATTATTCAACATTGCATACTAAATGCCTCTGCATATTTAATACACCTATCCTAAAATAGAATCATTAAACAAGCAAACATATGCAAACAATGCAACCATAACAGCAATCTGCCAAAACAGTACAGTCTGTAAAGAATGCAAGAGTATCAATACTTCCCTGACTCAAAAAATTATGAACTAAAATTCCCACTGTAAAAAAATTATCATATCTCAATATGCAAAAAATATTCAACATTATACCACTCTCTGAATTTTCTAGGGAATTTTTGCAACAGAGTAAACTTTGTGTTTTCAAACAGCAACAAGTATAGTAGCAAAATAAGCATGGCAAAGGCTATCCTTGACATTTTTATTGAAACTAAAGATGCAGAACATTATTCTAACTAACAGCAAGCAAAGCTAAAGAAAATAAAATGACGCTCCAAGTAAAACACATATCATGTGGTGAATAAAAATATAGCTCCAAGTAAAGTTACCGATGAACGAAGACGAAAGAGGGGGTGCCTTCCGGGGCATCCCCAAGCTTAGGCTATTGGTTGTCCTTAAATATTACCTTGGGGTGCCTTGGGCATCCCCAAGATTAGGCTCTTACCACTCATTATTCCATAGTCCATCGAATCTTTCCCCAAAACTTGAAAACTTCACAACAAAAAACTTAACAGAAAACTCGTGAGCTCCATTAGCGAAAGAAAACAAAACACCACTTCAAGGAACTGTAGTGAACTCATTATTATTTATATTGGTGTTAAACCTACTGTATTCAAACTTCTCTATGGTTTATAAACTATTTTACTAGCCATAGATTCATCAAAATAAGCAAACAACACACGAAAAACAGAATCTGTCAAAAACAGAACAGTCTGTAGTAATCTGTAACTAACGCAAACTTCTGGAACTCCAAAAATTCTAAAATAAATTTGTGGACCTGAGTTATTTGTCTAGTAATCATATGAAAAAAGAATCAACTAAATAGAACTTTCCAGTAAAACTTTATAGCTAATCTCGTGAGCGCTAAAGTTTCTGTTTTTTACAGCATGATCATAAAGACTTCACCCAAGTCTTCCCAAAGGTTCTACTTGGCACAAACACTAATTAAAACACAAAACCACATCTAACCAGAGGCTAAATGATTTATTTAATCCTGAACAGAACCAAAAAGCAAGAAACTAAAATAAAATTGGGTTGCCTCCCAACAAGCGCTGTCGTTTAACGCCCCTAGCTAGGCATGATGATTTCAATGATGCTCACATAAGACATAAGAATTGAAACATAAAGAGAGAATCATGAAGAATATGACTAGCACATTTAAGTATAACCCACTTCCTATGCATTGGGATTTTGTGAGCAAACAACTTATGGGAACAATAATCAACAAGCATAGGAAGGCCAAACAAGCATAACTTCAAAACTTTAAGCATATAGAGAGGAAACTTGATATTATTGCAATTCCTACAAGCATATGCTCCGCCCTAATAATAATTTTCAGTAGCATCATGAATGAATTGAACAATATAACCATCACCTAAAGCATTCTTTTCATGATCTACAAGCATAGAAAATTTATTACTCTCCACATAAGCAAAATTCTTCTCATGAATAGTAGTGGGAGCAAACTCAACAAAATAACTATCATATGATTGAAAATTAAGAGCAAGATGAAAAGTTTCATGGTTATCATTATTCTTTAAAGCATACGTGTCATCACAATAATCATCATAGATAGGAGGCATGCTTTCATCATAGTAAATTTTCTCATCAAAGCTTGGGGTACAAAAAATATCATGTTCATCAAACATAGCTTCCCCAAGCTTGTGGCTTTGCATATCATTAGCATCATGGATATTCAAGGAATTCATACTAACAACATTGCAATCATGCTCATCATTCAAAGATTTAGTTCCAAGAATTCTATGTAATTCTGCTTCTAGTACTTGAGCACAATTTTCCTTCCCATCATTCTCACGAAAGATATTAAAAAGATGAAGCATATGAGACAAACTCAATTCCATTTTTTTTTTGTAATTTTCTTTTATAAACTAGACTAGTGCTAAAACAAGAAACAAAAAGATTCGATTGCAAGATCTAAAGATATACCTTCACTTACATAGCCTCCCCGGCAACGGCGCCAAAAAAGAGCTTGATGTCTACTACACAACCTTCTTCTTGTAGACATTGTTGGGCCTGCAAGTGCACAAGTTTGTAGGACAGTAGCAAATTTCCCTCAAGTGGATGACCTAAGGTTTATCAATCCGTGGGAGGCGTAGGATGAAGATAGTCTCTCTCAAACAACCCTGCAACCAAATAACAAAGAGTCTCTTATGTCCCCAACACACCTAATACAATGGTAAATTGTATAGGTGCACTAGTTCGGCGAAGAGATGGTGATACAAGTGCAATATGGATGGTAGATAAAGGTATTTGTAATCTGAAAATATAAAAACAACAAGGTAGTAAGCGGTAAAAGTGAGCGTAAACGGTATTGCAATAATAGGAAACAAGGCCTATGGTTCATACTTTCACTAGTGCAAGTTCTCTCAACAATAATAACATAATTAGATCATATAAATATCCCTCAACATGCAACAAAGAGTCACTCCAAAGCCACTAATAGAGAAGAACAAACGTAGAGATTATGGTAGGGTACGAAACCACCTCAAAGTTATTCTTTCCAATCAATCCGTTGGGCTATTGCTATAAGTGTCACAAACAGCCCTAGGGTTCGTACTAGAATAACACCTTAAGATACAAATCAACCAAAACCCTAATGTCACCTAGATACTCCATTGTCACCTCAAGTATCCGTGGGCATGATTATACGATATGCATCACACAATCTCAGATTCATCCAACCAACATAAAAGTACTTCAAAGAGTGCCCCAAAGTTTCTACCGGAGAATCACGACGAAAACGTGTGCCAACCCCTATGCATAGGTTCATGGGCGGAACCCGCAAGTTGGTCACCAGAACATACATCAAGTGGCACATGATATCCCATTGTCACCACAGATAATCACGGCAAGACATACATCAAGTGTTCTCATAAAAGACTCAATCCGATAAGATAACTTCAAAGGGAAACTCAATTCATCACAAGAGAGTAGAGGGGGAGAAACATCATAAGATCCAACTACAATAGCAAAGCTCGGGATACATCAAGATCGTGCCATAGAGGGAACACAAGAGAGAACACGAGAGAGAGAGATCAAACACATAGCTACTGGTACATACCCTCAGCCCCGAGGGTGAACTACTCCCTCCTCGTCATTGATAGCGTCGGGATGATGAAGATGGCCACCGGTGATGGGTTCCCCCTCCGGCAGGGCGCCGGAACAGGGTCCCGATTGGTTTTTGGTGGCTACAGAGGCTTGCGGCGGCGGAACTCCCGATCTATCTTCTGTTCTAGAAGTTTTAGGGTACAAGAGTATATATGGGTGCAGGGGGTACGTCGGAGGAGCTACGGGGGCCCCACGAGGCAGGGGGGCACGCCCTGGGAGGTGGGCGCGCCTCCCACCCTCATGAGCACCTCCCGTATCTTCTGACGTGGGGTCCAAGTCCATCAGGTGGGTTTCCTTCCAAAAATAACTTCTCCAGTTGATTTCGTTCCGTTTTGACTCCGTCTGATATTGTTTTTCCTCGAAACACTGAAATGGGCTTAAAACAGCAAATCTGGGCTGGGCCTCCGGTTAATAGGTTAGTCCCAAAAATAATATAAAAGTGGATAATAAAGCCTAATATTGCCTAAAACAGTAGAAATATAGCATGGAGCAATCAAAAATTATAGATACGTTGGAGACGTATCAGAGGGTTCCATTGCAGAGGCCTACATTGCTACAGAAGTGTTGACATTCTGCTCAAAATAGATTGAAACAGCTGATTGTAGCGACCCGACCTCAGACGGTCAAGTCTCTGTGTTGCTGTGCCATCCCTGGATCAGTATGCTGGCACACACAGTACATCAATGTATATATCAATGTGCAATCACATGTATAATTAACGTAAAACTGATATATACCTCATAAGTCACAGCGGAAACAATTAGTCGGGTGTGGAGTCCCATCAACGCCATCGGCAGGTTGAGTGTAGACCGTAACCCTGTACCGTACTCTTACTCGTCGAGGAAATATCTGCAACATGATACGTTGCAGCCGTGTAGGTCAGTACATTGAATGTACCGGCAAGATCACAACATGAGAAAACAGATGATAAAACTATACTATATGCAATATGGCTTTGTGGCTCTGTGTCTGAGTTTTGTTTGCGTAAAAGCTGGTTTTATTTTCCCTACATCAAAGGAATAAATGAAGTCTATACTATGGAGTTTTCTATCATGACATGGTTCCGCCAACCGATGTCTCGTAGCCCAAAATCATCATAAGTTGCCCACAATTAAGTTATCATCCGGTGTTGAGAGTTCGAGATAGATCCAAGTCCGAGGCTCAAGTTGTCCATAACCGGGGACACGGCTAATCGATTAGGTTTTAACCCTCTGCGCAGAGGTTTGTACACTTTACCCGCAAGATTCGATCCCTCTTTTACGTTCTCGCACTTCAGGTGTTTGAGAACAAGATGACCAAACATGGTCTTCGAAGAGTTCCTCGACCCTTGTCGGTGCTCATCCAATCCTACCGTAGTTCTACATCTGCTAGCACCGTCCTAGCCAGAGCCCATAGTGACTTGCGATTGCACAGGTAAGCTTCTGGGCATGAAGTATTCTTCCGTCTCTTTGAGTCTGGGTGAAGCTTTCCGCAAGATGTCATGGCGCTTCTCCATGCATCCCGGCCAATCACTGGTTTCTCCAGGGTGCCCGTCAACCATCCTTCACCCAGTAGTGTGTATTGAATTCTTGTCTCGAGTCTTGAAGTCCTGAGGCCTTGAAGATGCAGTCCTTGCAGATTCCATCATGGAGTTATCGTCATTGGCGTAGATCCTCCATTCTCACACCACTCCCGAGCACTCATACCAACCCGTCTACTATAGCGTAGCATTAAAATAAATAACATCCCGGGCTTGGTAACAGGGTGATGGGTTCCTACCTCATGCATACTACTCAACTACAAGGATTCAATATCACTACTGGAGGGATTGTTGCGAAGATGACACTAGATGCAATAAAACACATAGGTATGAAAAACATGGTCAAAGTGAACTTGCCTCGTACGTTGATGAAGATAACAACGCTCTCACAAAATTTGATAGGACTATTCGTCACTCTCCGAAGAAACTCTATACAAGTCAAACATAGCATTCACATAAGCAATCACTCTAGCAAGCAATACTAACACTCAGAATAACAACTAAAAAAAACTCAATAATAAAACTCCAACAAATTCCAAACAAGCTACAAATAAAACTAGAAATAAAAACTACTAACGAAAATCTATGACTTTGCTACAAGCATCTAACATAGTTTTGCCCTAAGTAAAAAAACATAACAGCAATTAAAACACTAAACTAATAATCTAGCGGAAAATAAAAAGTAAAACAACTAAGTTAATAGAAAGTATTTTTTCATAAAATTTTATTTGCAAAAAGAAACAAATAAAAGCTTTTATAAAACTCTAACTATGCCCTATAGAAGGTTTCATACAAAACTAAGGAAAATAAATTTTTAAAATAAAAATAAATTTTTCTCCTGTTGTCTAACAAAACACAACTAATTTTGTCAAAAGTTACAAAAAGAAATAATTTAAAACTAATAAAACAATAAAGAAAAAGCTAAAACAGAACTAATAATAAAACAGTACTGTTTTGCTAAAAACCTAATTTAAATTAACCTAGAAATAAAATACTAAATACTACTGGATAAACAAAGGTCCTAGAGACCAGGAGCAAAAAGAATCGGTCAAAATAATATTCCTAACTCAAAATAGCTCAAATCTAGTGATTTGAGAAAATTCATCTAAACACAAATTTAAACTGCTCAAATGTGAAATAAAATTGAACTAACAGAAACTTCATAAAATTTGTGATCCAAGGCAGTTGGAATCACTCAAAAATACCTCGTAGATAATTAACTATGGATTTTACAAGATTGAAACTATTCTGTTTTAAAATAGAACGAAAAAAAAGTAGGTCAGGATTTACTGTAGCAGTTCCGATGATGGGGTTCAGGTGGAGCTCGCGACGTCCTCCGGTGGCCCTCTGGCGTCGGGAAGGGACGGTAGAGGCGGCAGATCGAGGCGGAGCGAGTGGTTGGGTCGGTGGGTGGCTAGGATGGCGGAGGTGGTGGGGCGGGCGGCAATGGCGGCGGTGGTCCGCGAACTCCGCGAGGCGGCACAGCGACGTGGGGTGAGGGGGCGGGCGGGTGAGGCGGGCGGCGGTGGTGGGTGTTGCTGCTGCTGCTGGAGAGGAGAGGAGAGGAGAGGAGAGGTCTTGGTTTGATGTGTTGGAGGGGCAGGTGCTTGGGTATTTATATTGGGGAGGGAGGGTTTTGCTTGGGGTAGGGGACAAGAAATAGACTAGGATTAGGCAACAAAGGGAAAAGATCTAGAAACAGATCTGGAATAAGCGAAAGTAGGAAAAGAGTCCTACTAGGAAATGGAAAAGGAGCGGCGGCTCCACAGTGCTTGTGTGATGGCCTTGGCCTTGGCCGGCCGGCATTGGCTTGGCCTTGGGCCTTGGCCCTTGGCCCGCCGAGGGCGCATGATGAATTTTTTTAGACAGAGACAACAAAACAAAAATAATAAAACCAAATAAAAATTTTATATAGGCATATAATATATCAAAAAAATTCAGAAAAAATTTCCTACAACATGGACATTTCTATAGCATTAAATAAAATTCACACAAATTCAAATAAAGCAAGGAGTGCTTCTGCCCTAATAAAATCCACTGAAAATCATTTTAAAAATACGATAATGACTTCAAATTAATTTCTCTCCAATTTCTGATGTAGGGAATCATGTTACCCTATTTTCCATATATTTTATTTTTGGAGAAAAATAATTTGAATAAAACTCAAATAACTCCAATTTGAAAGTGGGTTTCAAAATAATTTCAACCGGCCTTTCAATTGGATTCTTTTAAACTTCCAACTCATATTTCATATAATTTGAAGAAGTCATTTTATCTTGTCTCATGAAAATCATTGAGTTGCATAAAGTTTCAGAATTGGAAAATATTTTCAACACCCCTTGTCATTTAAATAAATGGAAGAAGTCATGTCATCTTCTCTCTAGGGTTTTGTGATGAAAAGAATTTGAATTCCTGGAGATCATATAAGCAAAATGAAAGTTTGGGAAGGTCCTTTAATTCCCTCTCATTTAACCTTCAAAAAGTTTCAAATTTCACTCAATTTCAGTTAATCAATCAAACAATCAATCAAAACTATCTATATGTTTATAACATTCCAAAATTTAGAATTTTGGGATGTTACAAACTACCACCCTTAAAATGAATCTCGTCCTCGAGATTCGGAGAGGTTAGCAAGAAATAGGTTAGGGTTTGGGGGTCTTCTCAAAAATCCATCGATCGTCTCCGGGTCTCGGGTGCTACCACCCTTAGCAGCATTGTTACGGTTCCGTCAAAACTCAGATACTCCATCCTTATTGCTGGCAGTGTCGGTCTTCTCAGATATTAAGGATAATTCCTTCTCTGGGCTCTTCCGGTAGTGGCATAACCTTTTCCTCAATTCTTTTGTCTTTTACTCTTGGTAAGGTTATTCCGAGACTGGGTCTTCATAGCTGATTGGTGCGGCGCCAATTCAAACAAATATCGGTATCTCATGGTGGTCTCGATTTATGGTTTCCCTGCAGAAAATGGGTGCAGGTTGAACCTCACCGTATAACCTACGGTTGGCAACAACTGCCGTGTACAAGGGAAAAATACCTATACCTTTCTAAGGTTTAAACAAGGTTTTGATCGTCGTCTCTCTACTATAGGTAAGTCACTCAGATTTTACCATCCCATATAGCAAAGTGAATAATAAGAGTAAGTCGGTATGGTGATCAATCCATCCCACCCAAATCATTACCTTGTACATGGTTTAGCGAATCTCGCATTCTAACACTCGGTCATCCTCACAAGCATTGCAGAATTTCTCTTGTCGACGAACCAAGTTCGGAAAATCCATTGATTCTGCAGGCCAAACAAACATCTATCGTTCCTTAACAACTCTCAGGTTTTGCGTAAACTCCTATAGAATCGTCGGTTGATCAAATCGTAGTCTATTCCCAAAATTTCTTTCTCCGTGGGTACTTGATCCTTATTAATTCTTGGGCCTGTGGGTTATGGCCCACTTCAACACTAGTGCAGCTTTAACTCATCCTTGGGGTAACTCTCTTGTTCCATATTACACATCCTTTAAATCCAGTAGTACTCTGTTTCTTCATACCATCATATCAAAAGCAAAACTCCAACTTTTTTTTCCTTCGAACTACAGTCCGTGGAATATATATTTTCTTATCCATTAGTCTAGTCTTCTTCACAGGGTCCTACCACCCTAAAAATGAAATTCACAAATCCATCCATAGACCATATTTCTCATATCCTCGAAAATGGTCAAAATCTTTGTTCACAGAGTAACAACTCCTACAATTAAACATATGAAAACATGTCACCTTAACTTTATTGATTTCATGAATCCATTACAAACTCTGGGCACCCATTACATAACTCAACTTATTGTACTCATAAACATGAAATTGCTTTCTATTACTCTTGTTTCCAATATCAAAATTCCAACTACTCAACTCCAGCTTTCATCTTGTTGGGAAATTTAGTAGCATAATGTCCTGCTTCCTTGCAGCGAAAACAAAAGACTTCCGACATGTCTCGGGGCTTCTTTGTGATTATGTAGGCTCCTTGGATTCTTGGCTTCTTTTCTGGACATTTACTAGCGTAATGACCTAAATCCTTGCACCTGTAACAAGTGATATGACTCAGGTCCTTGTAGCGACCTGACCCAAAATCGGTCAAATTTCTGTGTCTGTACCATCCCAAGATCATGCTGGTACTCACAGTACATCGATGAAATAATCAAAGTTCAATCACACCTGAATTTTATTACACGATTCTCATATAGAGTCTTTATTACAAGAGAATAAATTTGGCTCAAGGCCAACTCATGAGAAATAAACTACTAATGCTGCGGAAGCGTAGAAGATAAAGCGAGTCCATCCGACTCCAAAGGGCAATCGCCAAGCGCGGAGCGTAGCCTCACTCCTGATCGGAATATACCTCTGCAACATAAGAAGTTGCAGCCATGTAGGTCAGCTTTTGGAATAAGCTGGCAAGTCATGAAGAGAATAACAATAATAAAGTTACTATCACTATATGCATTTTTGGCTGTGGGGCTCTAAGTTTCATTATTTTGCGAAAAGCCAACTTTCTCCTACTACAGTGGACTTGCTTGCAAATTACTACAAATTGTTGGTAGTTATTAAGATGGTTCCGCCAACCAATATCTCATTCCCAAATTATGAAGTCATAAACCCCTCAAATTAATTCATTAGTTTTAGTGTTGAGATTTCCGAATACTTCCAAGTTCCAGAGGCTCAAATTGTCCGTAACCGGGGACACGGCTAATCGATTAGATCTTTAAACTCTGCAGAGGTTTGCGCACTTTCCCCGCAAGAATCATTCCCTCCTTTTAAGTCTTCGCACTTCATGGTGTTTGAAGACGGGACGAATGAAACAGGGTCTTCCAAAGAGTTCTTCTAGCTACTGCCGGTACCCATCCAATCCTACCGTTCTTCTACATCTCGTAGTACCGTCCAGCCAGCGTCACTACTAGGGTTAACCCAGCCAGAGACCATAATGGCTTGCGGCTGCACAGGTAAGCTTCCGGTCATGGGGCATCCATCCGTCTCTTCGTGGCTGAGTGAAGCTTTCCGCAAGATGTCATGGCACTTCTCCATGCATCCCGGCCAACCTTTGGGTTCTCCGGGGTGCCCGTCAACAAATCCTCCACCCAGTAGTGATTTTGAAGTCCATCTTGATCATTGTAGTTCATGGGGTTGTCATCATCATTGACTCTCACATCTTGCTTATGAATTTCACTCAACCAAAACCCGTCTCTGAGCATAGCAAAGTAAACTACTTAGTCCGGGGTCATGGTAACAAGGGGATTGGTTCATCCTACCACATGATACTACTCAAGATTAATAACTTCAAAATTTCAACTACTGCATGCATGGTGGGGTGGTAACAAATTCTAATGCACAAAAACATAGGTATAGAAAATAACATGATCAAAACTTGCCTTGCTGATGATCCTCGTAAGCTAAAGATTCGTAGTAGCAAGCTTCGCACTCCGGAAACTCTACCGAGACAAACAATGATCACAATAAGCATATAGCATAGGATCACATAATAAAATAGCATAACAATAGCAACATAACACACCAAAACAACCAAATCAAAACCCAAGGGAAAACTCAAAGAAAACCAACTCAAGTTTCCTACTTCAAACAACAACTAGAAGTAGTTTTATATAATAAAATTTTCTCAACATAACCTAATCATGGTCTTATGTTAACTTAACAGAAATGATTTCATTAAGCAACTAGGAGCAAAAAGAATTAATTTAAAATCTATTATGAAACTCCTATTAGGCCTAATTCAATTTCTATTAAGAAAAATAAAATAAAACTTTAATTTATTATAAATAAAATTTCATGCTATAAAGTGACAGAAACTATCCTAGAATAATCAATCACATGTTAAAAATAAATTTATTTACTAATTAAAATAATAGGAAAACAGTAGTTAGTTAATTAATTAGGATTAACAAGATTCTGCTTAAAACTATTTTTTATTAATCCTAAAATACCCAAATTAATTCCTATGGTTTGGCAATGCCAAAATAAAGTTTGGATAAAAAGAATCATGCAAAATAATTTTCTAGCTCATGTTATAACAGATTTACTATTCTGACTAAAACTAAAATAAAGCAATTTTAATTAACTTTAACATAGCTAAATATATTTTTACAGAAACTATAGAAAATTTGCAACCCAACAAAAAAGAATCACCTAAAATATTAAACAGAATAAAAGATATGAATTTTTCAAAACAGGAACTATTCTGTTAAAACAGAAAACAAAAATAAATGAAAAAGGGCCTAATGGGCTAAACTACGACCTGGCGTAATATAAACTAAACGGCCCTAGGTTTAAACTAGTCGGGCCGGCTAAAAAATAAAACCCTAACTTAAAAACTAACTAGGACTAAACCGGTCGAACCGGCAGTTTTTTTATTAAACGCAGCGTACCTTGAGTCTAATCTACACGTAGATTGCGATCAGACGGGGAGGATCTCCGCGACTTACGGAGCTCGACGGCGGTGGCGGCGGTGGCAGTGCGGTGGCCTCTCCGGTCGTCGGGGAGGTCGGGGGAGTGGCTCGGCGGGTGCGGACGAGCTCGGGGAGGTGTTCGGTGGGGTCGGTGGGGGTCGGGGAGGGCTAGGGCGGCGACGGCGACGCAAATGGCGGCGGTGGGAGGTTCGGGCTCCGGCGACGGCGTGAGAGAGGAGGAGGGGCTCCGGCGAGGGGGTAAGGGGGGGAATGGGGTGCGGTGCCGGTATTTATAGGGAGGCCTCGGCGTGCAACGGGGGCGATCGGGGATCGGCATCCGGATCTCATGGGATCCGCGCGATCGGATGGCGTGGCGTGGGGGCGGGGTTGAAGGCAGGCGGGGTCCACCTGCCAGGAGAGAGGAGAGGGTGATGCGGTCGGGCGACCGGCCGAACCGTTTTGAGCGGGGTGGTGCGGTCGGTCTTGTTGGGCGGCTCGTGGCCTGGCCGGCTCGGTGGGCTGGCTGGTGGGTGGCTGGTGGCTGGCTGGCTGGCTGGGGGGCTGGTGGCGCTGGGGTTTTCTATTTTTTGAATTTTTTTGAATAAAACAAAAACAGAGATATCTTTTAAAATATAAATATTTTATATAGTACATATATATACCAAAATGATCAGGGAATATTCCTATCATTTGAACATTTTCAAAGGCAAAATCCAAACTTTATAAAATTCCATTTTTTTCAAATTCAAATAAATCTCAAGTTTGAATTCAAAACTTTTGGCAAGGTTTTCCTCTGATATTTTTGGAGTGTCATGTTTACTCCTCTCATACTTTTGATCAAGTATTCATCAGGCATAGTTTTTTTTGAAATGATTCCCACTTGCCAAGTTTGAATTCAAATATGAAAACTCAAAACTCTCCTGAAACTTCAAATGGTATTCAAATTCAAACAGGATGCATTAGATGCTTAGCTATAATTGTAAAACATTCCAAATAGGAAATTTGGGATGTTACAGTCCTTCTCTGCGAAAATTGTGTTGTTCTGGGGTTGCCTTCTTTTTCTCTTCCTGGATTTCTCTAATGATCGAGCTTCTATTTCGAGGGTCAAACTTCACTTCTGCTGCCGGGAAATATCCGGATACTCTTTTCTTTCCTTGGTGCAATCTGCGAAAAATGTCCTTCTTCTCCACATGAATAGCGAGGCATTGGAGTAAAATCTGTTGAGGCCTTCTCCATCGGGGTCTTCAACACATTCCTTCATCATGAGTTCTTTCATAACTTCTCGGAGGGCTTCTTTCATTCCTTCTTCTTGCTCCTGAATAGTTTGTTGCACCATGGGGTAAATGTGACACTGGGTCGGGTAGTGGGTGGTTCCTTCACACAAGAAACAAGTCACCTGACTAGTTGGGCATTCCTCAGCTGGGTGTTTCTCTGTAACATCCCAAATTTTCAATTTGGAATGTTATACATTAGGTCATCATGCATATCATATTTTTCTCGCATTTTTTTTTCGATCCTAGAAAATTTCACGCAACTCAAGGACCCTCGGAGAGAGTTGGAAGTTTCATTATTTTCATATTCGGGATTTCTCAAATTATGAAAATATAGGATCATTGGATTTATTTAATTATCTTCATAAGTTTTTCCGATAAAAAAATTAAGAGAGGGAATAATATGACTTTCCCAACATTTAGGAAAAATGAAGATTTTATAAATAAATCAAATTTTGGTTTTGAAAGTTTATTTGCTTTAGGCAAAAAATGAGCATTTAAAAATATGCATTTTGCCCTGTTTTAAAGTTCATTTTGTTCGACTCATTTTTAGGAGTCGGGAAAATTAATCTTATTTAATTTGGAGTTCGTTTGGTTTTATTTTAATTTCGTTTAGTTTTGTTTAAAAACGCGCGCCGCCGCTTTGGGCCAAGGCCAGCCCACCGCCTTGTGCCCATCTCCCCCTCCCCTCGCGCGCCCATGGAGGAGTCCCTTGACGCCGCCGCCGCCGCCGACCGAGTCGGCTCGGCCACGCCTCGGCGGTGCCCCCTCCCAAGGCACCGACCCCCTCCTATATAACCCCGCCCCCTCCTCTCCCTCATCCCAGCCCGCCGCCCCGCAACCCGAGCCGCCGCCCACCCTTGAAAGCCGCCGCCGTCGCCGCCCCCTCGCCGCCCCTCGCCCGACCCGCCACCCGCCGACCCGCGGAGCCCGAGCCCATCCGGCGACCTCGCCGGAGGTAGCCGACCTCGCCGCCCCCCTCCCCGATCCGGTTTGCTTTAAAAACCGATCCGGTTTCGTCACGTTATTCATTTATTTTTAAAAACCCTTGATGGTTTATTTTTTCGGTTTTATTATTTAGTAAGCGTTCACCGACCCGTTCGTTTCAATGAACGTGTTCGTCGGATTAGATTTGTTAGCGAACGTCCGTTGTTTAATCTGTTCGTCGTTTTTCTTTTAATCGGATTTAATCCGTTATTTTCTGAATTCGATTTCCGATCAAATTTTCAAATCTGTTTATTTTCTCGCTCATTTATCAGAATCAGGTGATTCAAGCGCCTGGAGTTTCGTTACGAAACCGCCGTTCCGACTAACCTACTTAAACAAAGTTTTGCTACTGTAAAATTTTGACCTAGTTTCGGATTGCTAAAACCGAGTCATTCTCTCTCGATTTTCGACTTTTGATGCTTTATTTGATTCGATTCTTTTTGCAACCAGGGTTCTTAAGTTGAACTCTCTGGTTAGATCTTTTATTCGAGATTTCCTGTGCATTAGATGAGTACTTATTGTATGCTTGTTGTTTGTCTGCGTTAGATCACCGGAGTCGCCGCTTGTTACTTGAATCTCTAGGTCTCGCGGATCATCGGCAAGGCAAGTAACACTTGATCATACCTTTCCTACTGCCCAGTTTTATTGCATTAGATCAAACCCTCAAACACTTGCATGTTTAGGATCTAATTAAATTGTGGGATGGGAAGTAGTTGAGGTAGTACCTATTACCTGTTTTACTTATGAAACCTTGGGAGTTACTTCTCGTTTTCTTATTATGCCATGCTATGCTAGTAGGCGTGGATTGGGTGAGTGAATATCCATGACAGATGTGAGATTGTTAATTAATGGTTTATCTAAGGTGGCAACCTAAACACACATCTGGGTGGATTGAGGCACTGGTTTCTATCGAGACTTACTGTATTTCTTGGACCGCCACCCGGGCTCTAAGGGATCATAAGATTATTCAAGCTGAAACTTCCGTGTGCAGCCACAAGCCAATTATGGGCTCTGGCGTAGTTGACTAAGTTGTGCGAACTCTTACGGGTAGGCTAGCTGATGTAGGGGATGTAGGTTGGTACGGTCTACCCACATGTAAGGTGCTAAGCGCTACGAAGACTATGTCTCGGTCATCCGTTTCTCAAACACCATGTAGTCACGAGAACCAAGCGGAGGCGATCGAGTCTTGTGGGGAAAAGTCATAAACCTCTGCAGAGTGTATAAACTAATCATGATTAGCCGTGTCCCCGGTTATGGACGTTTTGAGTATCTGGTAATTGAATATCATGTGAATCTCAACATGTTACTTCTAATAAAAGTTATTGGGTTCTTATGAGTACTGTTTAATTGGGATTGAGGATGCTGTCAACCATTCTCAATGTTTAACAACCACCATGATAGGTAAATAAAATTATTCCTTTGTTGTAGGGAAAAACTAGCTTTATGCAAAAATGTAACCGTAGAGCTTTAACACCAGCCCTATATGCATGTAGTATAGCTTATTCTTTCATTGCTCTCTAAGTGTTACATTGCGGCATATTCCATGTCTTGACCGTTTTGGGCTGCAACTTTCACGTTGCAGACTTTTCGAACGACAGTAAGGTGTTAGGTCGTGTTTCTATACTCGATGATGCCGATGGAGTTGATGGACTCACTTATCTTCCAAGCCTTCCGCTGTTATTATTAGATGGCCTTAAGCCATATTATTGTAATAAGTTCCCTTGTGGACAACGATGTAATAAGTGTGTGATTGCTACTCTGCTATAAATCCTTGAATTCTTGTGTGGTGTCGGCATTCTGATCCAGGATGACACTGAGCACAGAGACTTGATCCATTCGGGTCTGGTTGCTACAGAGATGGTATCAGAGCACACGCTGACTGTAGGACACGACCACTAAGTTAAAGCCATAGATCACTACTCTCTTCCCATTTTCTAACTCCTCATCTTTTCTACTCTTTAGGATGACGGACGCGAAGATCAAGTACACCCAACCAGATGAAGGCACACCTTTTGGATACCACTTGAAGGAAGTCACCAAGTACCTGAACATTGGACTACCCAGCTTCACCGGAACTTTCAACGCCACTCTGCCTGAAGAGGAGCGCTGGAAGATTCAAGCTCACGTTCCAGGAAGGACATTCGCCCCACTCACCAAGCCTATAGATAGTGTTTTCAGTGCACCAACTTGGAGTCTGGGAAAGAGCATGGCAGCTCATATCACCATGGGACGCATTGGAGAAGTTTATCAAGAAGACCTCAAGGACACTATCTACCAGATTTGTGGACGCCGAGATGACAAATGGGACATAGTCAGCACCAAGAAGGATAGATCCATTGCAGCTTTCATCCAGGAGTTAAACCAGCACATCGACGCCAGGAGAACCAAATGTGCAACGATATATTGGAGTTGCAGAATGCAAAGGGAAGGATCATCGAACTTGAAGAAGAACTAAAGACTACACGCAAGGACTACGTGGACGAGATCGTAGCTCTAGCAAGACACAATAACGATCTTAAGTACGAGATCGAAGAACTCAAGAAAAAGTTGGCGCTCAGGAATGAAGACCAGTATGTCGGTTGCCCAAGCGACTACATCAACATCGACGACACCGATTCGGATCCAAGTGAACCCGACTTTGAAGACGGTTGAGCGGACATCATGGAGTCTTCCACGGTTCAAATTAGTAGAAGGCCCCCACATATTAGTAGTATTCCTCCATGTAAACATTTTAGTACACGCACTTTTGCGATAGTTAGATCGTTGTAAGCCCTCGTTTGATTGAATGAAGTGATTTTGTGTGCATTTGCTCATGTGCATTTGGGTAGTGATTCCCCTTAGACCTCATTCTACTCTTAATTTCTCTTCTTTTCTAAACCCCTCAGATGCCTCCGAGACGCGACCCCGGGTTCGTTTTCCCGCCAGAGATCACCCAATTGATTCAGCAGCAGAATACCCTGATTCAAACATTGGTGCGAACCAGGCAACAACAACAACAACAACAACCCACCACCACCACCACTGCGGCTCACGACTCGTTTTCTTAGACTGAATCCGCGGTGTATTCCAAGAGCACCGAGCCGATTGTGGCGGATGATTGGCTCCGCAAGATAGGAAGGAGTTGACCACTGCGGGATGCATGATGGTGAAAGAGTGAAGTTTGCAGCACATCAGCTTGAAGGACCCGCAGCAGACATGGTGGGAGAATTTTACAGCCACTTACCCGTGAACACTGTGACCTGGGATCAGTTTCAGCAAGCTTTTCGCACTGCCCATGTTTCAGCAGGAGCTATGGCCATGAAGAAGCGCGAGTTTTGCAACTTACGCCAAGGAGGAAGGACTGTTGGCCAGTATGTGGATGATTTTAGTAAGTTAGCACGTTATGCCCCGGATAGCGTTGCTACTGACGCTGCTAAGCAGGAGAAGTTTCTAGAAGGACTGAATGACGAGTTCACATGCCGTTGATGGTAGCAAGTTTCAACAACTACCAGGAGTTGGTAGACCGAGCCCTCATGATTGAAGGAAAGCAAGACAAATTGAGAACTGCATAGCGGAAGTATGGACAGGGAAGTATAACTCGGAGCCAATGAAGCCTCGTTATACCCTAAATCAGGAATTCAGTTTCAGCATACCCATGGAGGAGGTAATTCGCATAACCATAATGGCACCAAGAATGGAAAGCGGAATGGAGGCAACAATGGACAGAACCGCACCAACCGTCAACACCATCCAAAGTAGACACTGAGTCATATCACTTGTTTTAAGTGCCGCAAGATGGGCATTATGCCAATGACTGTCGTAGGCCAGAATGGAAATGGCAATGGAAGCTCGAAAGAAGCCCAACCCTTTCAACAGGGGACGGGTGAACCACATTGATGTGGAGGATGTTGAAGATCAGCCCGATGCGAGAGTCGGTAAGTTTTTGGTTAAGTCATTTCTGCAGTTGTTCTTTTCGATCTTGGTGCATCGCATTCATACATATCAAGGGATTTGTGGATAAGTACAAATTACCGACCCAAGCCCTTAGGTCACCCATGCTAGTAACCTCACCCGGAGCGAGTACATGGCTAGTAAATGGTGTGATCGATCGCCATTAAGGATTGGACACTATGTTTTCCCCTCGGACCTAATAGTTCGGAATCCCAAGGATTGGATGTGATATTAGGAATGGATTGGTTATCAAAGTATGGAGGAACATAGATTGCACCACAAAGTCAATTTTGCTCACCACACCGGAAGGAAGAAGGATCAAGTATGTATCACGGCACGAGCGAGGAGAGCGCAAGTAAATTGCTTATCGGGAGTGGTGCGGGAAGAAGTACCGATGGTGAAGGATTTTCTGATGTATTTCGGAAGAGTTGCGGGAATGCCACGGATAGAGACATTGAGTTTTGATCGAGCTGTTGCGAGAACAGGCCCGATATCGAAACGACCGCATGAGGATGCCCGCATGAGATTTGGCAGAAATCAAGAAGCAGATTAAGGAACTATTGGATAAAGGTTTTATTCGCCCAAGTTCTTCACCTTGGGGATCACCCGTATTGTTAGTGGAGAAGAAGGATGGATCGTTAAGAATGGTTGTTGATTATCGTGGATTGAATGAAGTAACAATAAAGAACAAGTACCCACTACCTATGATAAATGATCTGTTTGATCGTTTGCAAGGAGCTAAAGTGTTTTCCAAGATCGATTTACGATCAGGGTACCATCAGTTGAAGATTCGGGAGCAAGACATACCTAAGACAGCGTTTACCACGAGATATGGACTGTATGAGTATACCGTTATGTCATTTGGACTGACTAACGCACCAGCCTATTTCATGAACCTGATGAACAAAGTGTTTATGGAGTTTTTGGATAAGTTCGTCGTGGTGTTCATCGACGATATTTTGATTTTCTCGAAGAATGAAGAAGAACATAAGGAACATTTGAGATTGGTTTTGGAGAAACTGAGAGAACACCAGTTGTATGCCAAGTTTAGCAAATGTGAGTTTTGGCTAAAGGAAGTTGGATTTCGACATGTTATATCCGGAGAAGGAATAGCAGTTGACCCCACAAAGGTTGAGACCGTAACCAAATGGGAAGCACCAACAACAGTTGGACAGATTCGGAGTTTCCTTGGACTCGCAGGATACTGCCGAAGATTCATTGAGAATTTCTCAAGAATTGCAAAGCCTATGACAGAATTGTTGAAGAAGGATAACAAATTCATATGGACTGAGGACTGTGAGGCAAGTTTTTAGGAGTTGAAGAAAAGATTGGTTACCTCACCAGTTTTAATATTGCCAGATCAGACCAAGGATTATGAGGTGTATTGCGACGCTTCACGTCGAGGACTTGGAGCAGTGCTTATGCAGGAAGGAAGAGTTGTTTCGTATGCTTCACGACAACTTAAGCCCCATGAGTTGAATTATGCCACACATGATTTGGAGTTAGCAGCCGTTGTGCATGCCTTAAAGACCTGGAGACATTTTCTCATTGGAAATCATTGTGAAGTATATACGGATCACAAGAATTTGAAGTACATCTTCACACAGAAGGAATTAAATCTCAGACAGAGGAGATGGTTAGAGCTTATCAAGGATTATGATATGAGATTGCATTATCACCCCGGAAAGGCTAATGTCTTAGCAGACACATTGAGCCGTAAGAGCCACGTCAATACCCTAATGATGGGAGGGATACCCAATGAGTTAGCCGAGGACCTTCGAGAGCTATGTTTGGAAATAGTTCCGAGAGGCTATGTAGCAGCATTGGAGATTCAGTCAACACTGATGGACAAAATCGAGAAGCCCAAAAAGGCAGATAAGGAAGTTGCCTCTATAAAGGAGAAAATGAGCAAAGGAAAAGCTAAAGGATTTCGTGAGGATGAGCACGATACCCTATGGTTTGAGGACCGTGTTTATGTGCCCAATAACCCAGAGATCAGGAAGTTGATTTTACAAGAAGCTCATGATTCACCTTATTCGATTCACCCAGGAAATACCAAGATGTATTTAGATTTGAAGAATACTTTCTGGTGGACCGGAATGAAGAAGGATATTGCGGAGTATGTAGCAGTTTGCGATGTATGTCAGAAAGTAAAGGCAGAACATCAGAAGCCAGCAGGATTGTTACAACCATTGCCAATACCCGAATGGAAGTGGGATAAACTAGGCATGGATTTCATCACAGGTTTGCCAAAGACACGTTCAGGATATGACTCGATTTGGGTTATAGTCGATCGTTTAACGAAGGTTGCTCATTTTATTCCAGTCAAGACTACCTATAGCAGTGCTAAGTTGGCAAAGATATACATGACCAGAATTGTGTGTTTACACGGAGTTCCGAGGAGCATCGTATCGGATAGAGGAACCCAATTTACCTCAAAATTTTGGAACCAGTTGCACGAGACATTGGGAACTAGATTGAATTGAGACAGCTTTCCACCCACAGATCGATGGGCGATCGAGAGAGTCAATCAGATTTTGGAGGATATCTTTGAGAGCTTGTGCACTAGATTATGGATCTAGTTGGGATGATAATTTGCCGTATGCAGAATTTTCTTACAACAACATTACCAAACCAGCTTGAAGATGGCACCTTCGAGGCTCTGTATGGAAGACGATGCAGACACCGTTGTCATGGGACTAAACCGAGATCGTCATTGTTTGGACCAGATTTGATTAAGGAGTCGAGCAGAAGGTTAAGTTGATTCGAGAGGCTCAAGGTAGCCCATCCAGACATGTAAGAGCTATGCAGATTCAAAGCGCAGCGATTGAGTATGAAGTTGGAGACAGAGTATATCTTAGAGTATCCCCGCTTGAGGAGTTAAGCGTTTTGGAGTTAAAGGAAAGTTAGCACCACGTTTCGTTGGACCATATAAGATTTTGCAACGCATGGGAGAAGTTGCTTATAAGCTGGAATTGCGGAAGGACTGTCGAGGAGTTCATGATGTATTCCATGTTTCTCACTGAAGAAATGTCACCCGAGATAGTAGAGATACCGTTAAGAGACACGTGCCCCGGAAGCAATTCAGTTGAAGGATGATTTAACATATGAGGAAAAACCGGTTAAGATTCTCGATTATGCTAGCAGAGTTACTCGCATGACAAAGTTATCAAGTTTTGCAAAGTTCGATTGGAGCCACCACATGAAGATGAAGCCACACAGGAAAGAGAGGAAGTTTTGCTCAAGGACCACCTCACCTATTTTCTAGCCAACCCGAATCTCGAGGGAGATTCATCTTAAGGGGGTAGGTTTGTAACATCCCAAATTTTCAATTTGGAATGTTATACATTAGGTCATCATGCATATCATATTTTCTCGCATTTTTTTGATCCTAGAAAATTTCACGCAACTCAAGGACCCTCGGAGAGAGTTGGAAGTTTCATTATTTTCATATTCGGGATTTCTCAAATTATGAAAATATAGGATCATTGGATTTATTTAATTATCTTCATAAGTTTTTACGATAAAAAAATTAAGAGAGGGAATAATATGACTTTCCCAACATTTAGGAAAAATGAAGATTTTATAAATAAATCAAATTTTGGTTTTTGAAAGTTTATTTGCTTTAGGCAAAAAAATGAGCATTCTAAAAATATGCATTTTGCCCTGTTTTAAAGTTCATTTTGTTCGACTCATTTTTAGGAGTCGGGGAAAATTAATCTTATTTAATTTGGAGTTCGTTTGGTTTTATTTTAATTTCGTTTAGTTTTGTTTTTTTTTTAAAACGCCGCCGCCCGCCTGGGCCAAGGGCCAGCCCACCGCCATGCCCATCTCCCCTCCCCTCGGCTGCTGGAGGAGTCCCTTACGCCGCCGCCGCCCGCCGCCGAGTCCGGCTCGGCCACGCCTCGCCCGCCGTTGCCCCCTCCCCAAGGCACCGACCCCCCCTCCTATATACCCGCCGCCCCCTCCTCTCCCCTCATCCGCCCGCTGCCGCCTAACCCGAGCCCGCCGCCGCCGAAGGCCGCCCGCCGTCGCCGCGCCGCCCCTCGCCGCCCTCGCCCGACCCGCCCCGCGCCGACCCCGCGGACCACGAGACCCAGCGAACCCGGAACCCATGGCGACCTCGCCGGAGGTAGCCGACCTCGCCGCCCCGATCCGGTTTGCTTTAAAAAACCGATCCGGTTTTTCGTACGTTATTCGGTTTTTTTTTTAAAAAAACCCTTGATGGTTTATTTTTTTCGGTTTTATTATTTAGTAAACGTTCACCGACCCGTTCGTTTCAATGAACGTGTTTGTCGGATTAGATCTGTTAGCGAACGTCCGTTGTTTAATCTGTTCGTCGATTTTCTTTTAATCGGATTTAATCCGTTATTTTTTGAATTCGATTTCCGATCAAATTTTCAAATCTGTTTATTTTCTCGCTCGTTTATCGGAATCAGGTGATTCAAGCGCCTGGAGTTTCGTTACGAAACCACCGTTCCGACTAACCTACTTAAACAAAGTTTTGCTACTATAAAATTTTGACCTAGTTTCGGATTGCTAAAACCGAGTCGTTCTCTCTCGATTTTCGACTTTCGATGCTTTATTTGATTCGATTCTTTTTGCAACCAGGGTTCTTAAGTTGAACTCTCTGGTTAGATCTTTTATTCGAGATTTCCCTGTGCATTAGATGAGTACTTATTGTATGCTTGTTGTTTGTCTGCGTTAGATCACCCGGAGTGCGCCGCTTGTTACTTCGAATCTCTAGGTCTCGCGGATCATCAGCAAGGCAAGTAACACTTGATCATACCTTTCCTACTGCCCAGTTTTATTGCATTAGATCAAACCCTCAAACACTTGCATGTTTAGGATCTAATTAAATTGTGGGATGGGAAGTAGTTGAGGTAGTACCTATTACCTGTTTTACTTATGAAACCTTGGGAGTTACTTCTACGTTTGCTTATTATGCCATGCTATGCTAGTAGACGTGGATTGGGTGAGTGAATATCCATGACAGATGTGAGATTGTTAATTAATGGTTTATCTAAGGTGGCAACCTAAACACACATCTGGGTGGATTGAGGCACCTGGTTTCTATCAGGACTTGCTCAGTATTTCTTGGACCGCCACCTGTGCTCTAAGGGATCATAAGATTATTCAAACTGAAACTTCCGTGTGCAGCCACAAGCCAATTATGGGCTCTGGCGTAGTTGACTAAGTTGTGCGAACTCTTACGGGTAGGCTAGCTGATGTAGGGGATGTAGGTTGGTACGGTCTACCCACATGTAAGGTGCTAGCGCTTCGAAAGACTATGTCTCGGTCATCCGCTTCTCAAACACCATGTAGTGCGAGAACCAAGCGGAGGCGATCGAGTCTTGTGGGGAAAAGTCATAAACCTCTGCAGAGTGTATAAACTAATCATGATTAGCCGTGTCCCGGTTATGGACGTTTTGAGTATCCGTAATTGAATATCATGTGAATCTCAACATGTTACTTCTAATAAAAGTTATTGGGTTCTTATGAGTACTGTTTAATTGGGATTGAGGATGTTGTCAACCATTCTCAATGTTTAACAACCACCATGATAGTTAAATAAAATTATTCCTTTGTTGTAGGGAAAAACTAGCTTTATGCAAAAATGTAACCGTAGAGCTTTACCACCAGCCCTATATGCATGTAGTATAGCTTATTCTTTCATTGCTCTCTATGTGTTACATTGCCAGCATATTCCATGTGCTGGCCCGTTTTCGGGCTGCAACTTTCACGTTGCAGACTTTTCAGACGACGAGTAAGGTGTTAGGTCGTGTTTCTATACTCAGTGATGCCGATGGAGTTGATGGACTCACTTATCTTCCAAGCCTTCCGCTGTTATTATTAGATGGCCTTAAGCCATATTATTGTAATAAGTTCCCTTGTGGACAACGATGTAATAAGTGTGTGATTGCTACTCTGCTATAAATCCTTCAATCTTGTGTGGTGTCAAGCATTCTGGTCCAGGATGACATTGAGCACAGAGACTTGATCCATTCGGGTCTGGTCGCTACATTCTCCTCACAATGAGGGCATCCATCCTTGTGTTCCTCCTGGGTGTATCCTATTTCTCCGCAAATCTTGCAGGCACAAGGTTTATTTCTTGGTGTATCATGGTGCTTCCGGGTAAGACGAGATCTTGTCAGAGTCTTCTTGAATTTTTCCCAAGTCTTTGCTCCATTCCATCCCTGATAGCTTGATGCATCTGCCACCATGTTGCAGCACTTCCTTCAAAGTCTTGAAGAGCGTCGATACTTCATTCTTCCTTGAAACCAAATTGCTCCCAAGTGATTCTCCATGTTCGAATCCATAGCTCGCCTTGGTGAGCCTTGATCCAGAGAATATCAGTCCAACTTCATTCATCATCTATGGGGTCCAAAAGTTTTGGGATGAGATATGAGAGAGGTGGGGAGGGATACACACAATACAAACAATAGTTTTGAAGAAACAAGTTTTACTTTGTGGCTGTCGGAAAACATCAAACAAATGACAGCTCACAAATCATCGCATCTAACGTAAGTATGTAATGTGGGTTTGGTCTTCTAAAGGTCAAATAATTCTTGATTCTTCAAATTCTTCTAGTCTTCGGAGTCTTCAATTGTTGCAGCTTCAACTCTTCTAATGCATGGTGAAACCCTTTGTTACTTTGAAGAGGTCATCAGCTGTTCGATATCTTTAATTCTTGGAGTGACTTCAGTTGATCTTCCGTGTGGTCAAAAGGAAAGGTGTGTATTCTAACTATTTGAGGTCAGAGGGACTACTTGATAAAATCAGAAAAGATGAGAAGTAAAGGATCCTTTTGAAAATAAAGTTTTTTTTGAGACATCCCGTCCTAGGGGCTTTCCGATTTCTAGGGACACGTCCTACAGTCAACATGTGCTCTGATACCATATCTGTAGCGACCCGACCTCAGACGGTCAAGTCTCTGTGTTGTTGTGCCATCCCTGGATCAGTATGCTAGCACACACAGTACATCAATGTATATATCAAAGTGCAATCACATGTATAATTAACGTAAAACTGATATATACCTCATAAGTCACAGCGGAAACAATTAGTCGGGTGTGGAGTCCCATCAACGCCATTGGCAGGTTGAGTGTAGACTGTAACCCTGTACCGTACTCTTACTCGTCGAGGAAATATCTGCAACATGATACGTTGCAGCCGTGTAGGTCAGTACATTGAATGTACCGGCAAGATCACAACATGAGAAAACAGATGATAAAACTATACTATATGCAATATGGCTTTGTGGCTCGTGGTGTCGAGTTTTGTTTGCGTAAAAGCTGGTTTTATTTTCCCTACATCAAAGGAATAAATGAAGTCTGTACTATGGAGTTTTCTATCATGACATGGTTCCGCCAACCGATGTCTCGTAGCCCAAAATCATCATAAGTTGCCCAAAATTAAGTTATCAGTCCGGTGTTGAGAGTTCCGAGATAGATCCAAGTCCAGAGGCTCAAGTTGTCCGTAACCGGAACACGGCTAATTGATTAGGTTTTAACCCTCTGCAGAGGTTTGTACACTTTACCCGCAAGATTCGATCCTCTTTTTATGTTCTCGCACTTGAGGTGTTTGAGAACAAGATGACCAAACATGGTCTTCAAGAGTTCCTCGACCACCGTCCGTGCTCATCCAATCCTACCGTAGTTCTACATCTCCTAGCACCGCCCTAGCCAGAGTCACAACTAAGGTCAACCAAGCCGAGCCCATAGTGACTTGCGGTTGCATGTAAGCTTCGGGCATGAAGTATTCTTTCGTCTCTTTGAGTCTGGGTGAAGCTTTCCGCAAGACGTCATGGCGCTTCTCCATGCATCCCGTCAACCACTGGTTTCTCCAGGTGCCCGTCAACCATCCTTCACCCAAAGAGTGTGTATTGAATTCTTATCTCGAGTCTTGAAGTCCCGAGGCCTTGAAGATGCAGACCTTGCAGACTCCATCATGGAGTTGTCGTCATTGACGTAGATCCTTCATTCTCACACCACTCCCGAGCACTCATTCCAACCCCGTCTACTATAGCGTAGCATTAAAATAAATAACGTCCCGGGCTTGGTAACAGGGTGATGGGTTCCTACCTCATGCATACTACTCAACTACAAGGATTCAATATCACTCTTTGGAGGGATTGTTGCGAAGATGACACTAGATGCAATAAAACACATAGGTATGAAAAACATGGTCAAAGTGAGCTTGCACGAATACGTTGATGAAGATAACAACGCTCTCACAAAATTGATAGGACTATTCGTCACTCTCAGAAGAAACTCTATACAAGTCAAACATAGCATTCACATAAGCAATCACTCTAGCAAGCAATACTAACACTCAGAATAACAACTAAAACAAAAAAAACTCAATAATAAAACTCCAACAAATTCCAAACAAGCTACAAATAAAACTAGAAAGAAAAACTACTAACTAAAATCTATGACTTTGCTACAAGCATCTAACATAGTTTTGCCCTAAGTAAAAAAAACATAACAGCAATTAAAACACTAAACTAATAATTTAACAGAAAATAAAAAGTAAAACAACTAAGTTAACAGAAAGTATTTTTTCATAAAATTTTATTTGCAAAAAGAAACAAATAAAAAGCTTTTATAAAACTCTAACTATGACCTATAGAAGGTTTCATACAAAACTAAGGAAAATAATTTTTTAAAATAAAAATAAATTTTTCTCCTATTGTCTAACAGAAACACAACTAATTTTGTCAAAAGTTACAAAAGAAATAATTTAAAACTAATAAAAACAATAAAGAAAAAGCTAAAACAGAACTAATAATAAAACAGTACTGTTTTGCTAAAAACCTAATTTAAATTAACCTAGAAATAAAATACTAAATACTACTGGATAAAAAAAGGTCCTAGAGACCAGGAGCAAAAAGAATCGGTCAAAAATAATATTCCTAACTCAAAATAGCTCAAATCTAGTGATTTGAGCAAATTCATACAAACACAAATTTAAACTGCTCAAATGTGAAATAAAATTGAACTAGCAGAAACTTCATAAAATTTGTGATCCAAGGCAGTTGGGATCACTCAAAAATACCTCGTAGATAATTAACTATGGATTTTACAAGATTGAAACTGTTCTGTTTTAAAAACAGAACAAAAAAAAAGTAGTTCGGGATTTACTGTAGCAGTTCCGATGATGGGGTTCTGGTGGAGCTCCGGCGACGTCCTCCGGTGGCCCTCTGGCGTCGGGGAAGGGACGGTAGGGGGCGGCAGATCGGGGCGGAGCGAGTGGTTGGGTCGGTGGGTGGCTAGGATGGCTGGAGGTGGTGGGGCGGGCGGCAAAGGCGGTGGTCCGCGAACTCCGCGAGGCGGCACAGTGACGTGGGGTGAGGGGCAAGGGGCGGGTGAGGGCGGCGGGTGGTGGTTCTGCTGCTTCTGCTGCAAGGAGAGGAGAGGAGAGGAGAGGTGTTGGTTTGATGTGTTGGAGGGGGTGCTTGGGTATTTATATTGGGGAGGAAGGGTTTTGCTTGGGGTAGGGGACAAGAAATAGACTAGGATTAGGAAACAAAAGGAAAAGATCTAGAAACAGATCTGGAATAAACGAAAGTAGGAAAAGAGTCCTACTAGGAAAAGGAAAAGGAGCGGCGGCCACAGTGCGCTGTGATGGCCTTGGCCTTGGCCCTTGGCCCGTGAGTATGAATAATTATTATTATTATTTTTAGACAGAGACAACAAAACAAAAATAATAAAACCAAATAAAAATTTTATATAGGCATATAATATATCAAAAATTTCAGAAAAATTTCCTACAACATGGACATTTCTATAGCATTAAATAAAATTCACACAAATTTAAATAAAGCAAGGAGTGCTTACGCCCTAATAAAATCCATTTGAAAATCATTTTAAAAATACGATAATGACTTCAAATTAATTTCTCTCCAATTTCTGATGTAGGGAATCATGTTACCCTATTTTCCATATATTTTATTTTTGGAGAAAAATAATTTGAATAAAACTTAAATAACTCCAATTTGAAAGTGGGTTTCAAAATAATTTCAACCGCCTTTCAATTGATTCTTTTAAACTTCCAACTCATATTTCATATAATTTGAAGAAGTCATTTTATCTTGTCTCATGAAAATCATTG